>VDFB02281492.1:112614344-112764657 GCA_007258455.2 Sequoia sempervirens | reverse complement strand
GTGGAACCACCCCACGCTAGGGCAGAAGCGCCCCCTGGCGGGGCGGAACCGCTCGGCCGCAGCCGGGCAGAACCGCCCCGAGCTGAGGCGGAAGCACCCTCTAGTGGGGTGGAACTGCCCGGCCATAGTCAGGCGGCACCACCCCGTGCCGAGGTGGAAGTGCCCTCCGACGGGGCGTAACCGCACGGCCGTACCCATGCGGGACCGCCCTGCATCGGGGTGAAGGCGCCCCCTGGCGGGGCGGAACCACCCTGAGCCAGGGCGGCACCGCCCCCCAGTGGGGCAGAACCGCCTTGCCCTGGGGCGGAACTACCCCCAGGCTGGGCGGTGGCACCCTGGGTTGGGGCGGTTATGTCCCACCCAAATGCACCTTTCTCCTCTTTTTTCCCGCTTTCTAACCATTTTTTGCCAAAACTAATTTAGACCCATTTTTCTAATTTTTCTCCCCAATAAAACCCACGTTTTCAAATTTTAATTTTTTACGTAAAAAGTGTGTAAACTAAATATATGGGTTTTTGTTGCTACTCACCTGCTCTCCGCCTATGCCCCCGCTGTACAATGCACAAACCTCGTCCACCCGATGCACGATTGCGGTGTCATTGTCCGTCGACATCGTTCCTCCTCATCCACTTCCTCTCCTCTACTCTCCTTCTCTCAATTGCTACAGTGAAAATGACCAAGGTAATTTTCAAAATTACTTTTTTAACGCCTTCCTCCCAAAAGGTATTTTTTGCCTTTTATTTAACTTTTTATTCCTCAAACTAATCCCAAACTTCCCGAGGCTGCCATTTGCAAACCATGCCTTGGATTACCTCCATTCAAAAACCAAACTTGCTTAGTTTTCCGAGCTCTATCCAATGGTATCCTTTTTTTTCTTCCTATCAAGAGGTCGCCGGGGACCCCCTTTTCCTCCCCGCTTGCCCTCTTGAGGGGGCATACCCTCTTACCATTCCTCCATTCCTTCAGCCTAGTCATTGGGGCATCATTAACCTCTTCACGCTAGGGGAATCACCATCTATCACCTCTTGCCTTATTCGCATTTTTTTTTTTGAAACACTGTTATTTTAACAATATTTTGAAGAGGGGCAAAATGTAGACATCTAAATTTAATCACTTTCATATGATTAAATTTACTGCCTTTCCATCTATTATGTTAATATTAATTTATTAAATGAATATTACACCTTTTGTCTCATATCGGTAAAGTATTTAATTTAATAATTAATACTTTATCTTTCACCCTATTCCTCTCTAAATTAAATAAATACGCTAATTTATTTAATTTAGTCATTTTTACCCTTCTGATTTAAAATCAATTGAAAATTATTCACTTTTTCTCTCCTTGTCACATCCTCCATAACCTTACCCTAATCTAAATTAATTTAATTAATTCATGATTATGATGTGCATCCTCTTAATCAAAGATTAATGTCACATCCTTCTACATTTGCCACTTGCCTCTAATCTTCCATTAATTAGCCTAATCCAATGTTTGCACAACCTTAACCAAGGTCATTAGCTAGATTTAGCACCACTTTTCAGCCAACCTTTGCATTTACCTTCTTTTGGCATTGCCCCCCTTTCCCATGTGAATTTTTAATTCACATTTATTTGTCCTAGATTCCCCTCCTTTATATGTAAATTTTTAATTCACATTTCATTCTTCCAAGGCTTCTAGAACCTTGGACTTGTCACAATCTCCACATGTGACCAAGTCCCCCCTTTTTGGAGCCCACCTTTTATCCTCTAGATCATCCTAGGAATGTGAATTTTTAATTCATATTTATATCCCCAACCACCTTTCCTTTTCCCATGTATATTTTTGAGGAATTCCAAAATTTCTCAAATGTCCCGTTCAGTCCCACTTGGAGACAAGGAATCCCTTTTTAAGGAAATCTCCTCACTCCCTAAGGTGCATGCCCTTTCTCCACCTCATGTACCTTCTTGACACCTCACTTACACCTCATATCCCCTTGTCCACTTCATCCTCCACATGTCAAGATGTGAGGGCTTGTGGGTTCTCAACCCACTATAGCCCTTCATCTTGGCCTTGTTGGAGCCATCTTGACCATTGAATTCTCTAGAGAATTCAAATTCTTCTATAAATACCCTTCCTTAAGGGCATTTTCAACATTTTCGATTTTCATAACTACATGCTGCCAATTTGCATTCTCAATCCTTTGCCATCATTTAGCCATCTCTTTTAATCATTTTGCACATTGAATCTTGTATTTAGTCACTCAAGCAATCATCTAAGGAGCACACAAAATTATCCCAATCAAGGGCCATTCAAAGAGACATCAACATCAAGGAAGGTGAAATCATTTCCATTTTGTTTTATCCATTTTTCTTGTTATTATATCACTCTTTTGGCTAATCTTGAGGTGTCCTTAGTCTTTTATTACTTAAATTTTTGAGTTATTTTGCACACTAGAGTAGGATAAAATTCTAGGGTATACAGTATCCACCAGAATAGTCAAAGGCGATGCGAGTGTAATTGGCTCAATGATTGTTAGTCATAGGACTTGACATTAAGGGATTATTTAAACCATGGTCCTATAGTGGGTTTTTATGAATATTATGGTCCGAGTTTGAAGCAAATTGTTGACCACCTAACTCAATAGTGCAATTTTCAATGAGGTCTCACACAATATTTATTAATTGTCGAAAAGAGGATGTTTTGTGCCCTTTGGCATGGTAGTAATCATAGAATGCATTGTCATCCCACCAAGATGGCTTTAATTGTCCTAGTTCATATGGCTTAGGGTCATGTAATGTTATGATACCATTTTGGAGGAGCTTCTTAAGTATGTCTTTGATTGGTTCAGCCAAGGGAGTGTATGTACATCTCTTTGGGAATTTCCTGGTTTGGCATGATTTCCCTTGGTTCTAATTGTTTTGACTGTTTTGATTATTTTGAATGGCATTTCCAGCAGGTGTGGTGTGATCAATGGGGCATTTTGTGGTTGAGCTCCTTTGAGAGTGAGCAGAAGACCTGTTGTGTTTACCACATCAATATCAATAATTCCATTATTGGTAATGTGTTTAGTCCTGACCCAATATTTATTTTTATCAGTAAGTAGGTTTGTGTTTGTGTTTTTAGGGCCATATTTGAGTTCTCCTTTTCAACAATGAACTTGCATGCCAAATTTCAATGGGCATAGGAGATTTTGGACAAACATGTCAAATTTTTCTTTATTGGGTATCTCAACATGGCAACAACTTGCTAAAATTTTCCATCTTTAGAAGAATGATATAAAGGTCTCACTAGTTTCCTCTTGAGTGAGTGTGCATAGGTTGGTGATGGGTATGTTCGTATCAATTTTATAGGCATAATTTTGTACAATTTTTTTTGTGAGTTAGTCCCATGATTTTATTTCCTTTTGTAAGGTAGCAAACCACTCCAGTGAGGGACCAACAAGACTCCTAGGAAAGAGTCTCATCAAATAATTATGTTCATAGGTGATGTCCATGCAATTGGTTGTAAATTATTGAATGTGTTCAAGAGGGTTTGTCTTGCCTTTATATTTAGTGAAGTTTGGCACCATGTATATAGGAGGAAAGTTTGACATGTGTAAGCGCATGTTGAAAGGGTATGGACATAGGTCATATGATGCATGAATCTTTTTTTTTTGCATTTTCATGTTCTCCATTTTTTTTTTCAAGGTCACAATTTGGGTTGTGAGTGCATCAATTATGGGATTGTTCATAGCATCATACATGCTAGTGATAGGTACTCCATGAGTCCCCATTTGTTGTGAAGATGTGTTTTGACTTTGTTGGGGAATTTTTTGTTGTGAAATGTATGACATGTTTTGATCAGGGACTTCTTGGCATTGTGTGTTTTGATTAGGGATATGTTGGTGGGTATGGATGTGTAACATGTATGTGAGAATATGTCCTACAATATTAGTTGATATTTGTGAGAATTGTTGAACTTGAGTTTCTTTTGCCAAAATGAAGTCATGTGTTGTGTAATTTTATTTCCTTTTCCAAATTGGTAATTTTGACCGTGTGGAATGTTGGTGTTTTTCCCTTGAGGAATTTTGGTATTGGTATTAAGTTGTGATGACGTATTAACATTTGGTTGAAGTCCTGGAATGGAAATTTATTGTTGATTTCTATCAAAGGGGTTGAATGAATTTGTTCCCATGGCATTGTTTGAAGCACCAAACAAAGGATTTGAAGATGTTCCCAAGGCACTAGATGAAGCTCCAAATAAGAGGTTTGTAGAACTTTCCCCTATGGTGGAGGATCCAAAGGTAGCTCCAATTGACTGTGAGGACATTATTGACATTTGAGGCATTGATTGTGATATGGATTGTGACATGGTTGATGTTCCTCCAATGGATGTCACATTGATCATGTTGGAGGTGTTTTGGTTAGGTGTTCCATTAGAGGTAGCATTGATGGTGCTTGTGGCAATTTGTGTGGTGGCACCAATGAAAGTATTATTTGCATTGTGGATAGGTCGAATAGTGTTGGAGGAATTGTTTGTATTGTTGTTTGTGTCATGATTAGGAGAGGCTGCTCTTAAAGTGTTTATATCAAATCCATGTGGGAATTTGGCCCCTTGGTGAAAAATCATGGCTAGATATCTATCTAAGTATTGTAAGAAAAGTTCTTCCACAAAGGAGGTTGCTTCGATATTTTATGTTGTAGTTTCTAAGTCTTCCTCAAACACACTTCAGTGTTCATTTCTAAATATGAATGGTTCAAAAAGGTTGTGTTAAGAATATGGCATGTTCATATCACTAAAAGGATTGATGAAAGATGTGTCTTGGTTCATGTCATTAGGAAAGTTATAGGGGTTGGTGTCTTATTCGAAAGAATCCATTTTTCTTCTTTTTCTTTGAAGCCTAGTCTCAACCATATAAGGATTTTTCTCAAATGAAGAAGATGATAATGACAACTAAGCCCATGAATGGGAATGACACTATGTTTTCTGGTTTTTTAGAATAATGGATGCAAATGCAACTATATTTTTTGATTTTTGGGAATAAAAGATGGTGTATGACAATGTTGAAAAATGCAAAATGACAATGAAGACTAGGATGAAAAGGTATGACACTATTTTTTGGATTTTTAGTATAAAGGACTAAAATGACTTGAATGTTTTAAGGTATGCAAATGAAAATTTCGAAGTGATTTTCATAGAATTTAGAAAAGGTCTACTCAACCACTCAAAGATTGGTCTATGTCTCAATTTGGGCCATCAAAGGACTTTTGGTAGGACTAAATGACAAGGTGACAAAGTGAGGTTTCCTTACTAGACTATTGAGTTGGAAAGGTCTCACAAAAGGATGATCAATAAAGGAAATGATTTTGACTAAGTCCAATGATAACCTACTCTTTAAGGAAAATATTTTGCAAAGTGTGGTAAGTTTTCCTATTCCAAAGTCTGCAACAAGATAAGGACTAAAGACTGGTTTAATGTTGAAAATGATGATGATGGACTTCTAAGGGTGCACCTAAAATTTACAAGGATGAAACTATGAGAGAATGCAAGCTAAAAGATGCAAAGAATGAAGGAATTATGTTGTTGAGTAGAGATTCGATGAAAAGTATAGGGGGATATCTCTCCCTCAAATTTTCACATATGTGGCTACCTTAGAGGGGGATTCCCACGCAGATTAGGATTGACAGTGAACCTTGACTCAAGCATGTCATCATTGAATAAGATTGTCCCAATGAGGTAGCCTATTTTGAAACCAAGATAGGGGTTTATAAAAGAGAAGAAATTTTAACCTTTTCGGTTCTTGATTCTAAAGACAGGTCAAAAAAAAGTTCCCTGATCCCATGATTGATCAAATAAACAGTTATTAATCAACAAGCTACAATAGGATCAACTAGTCTTGGGGGAAGATATCAATTTGTAGACTCTTCTACTCCCTAATTGGTGAAAGGTGCATTACCAAAATCATTCAGAATTGACCTACCAACCCTGCATCAACATTTTAAATCATGTTTCCTGAGCTGGGGAAACTAGCTTAAGTCACCTTGAGACTATTGCAGATCACTTCTCATTTGAAGCCAAAGATGCAGTAATGTTGACCAGGGATAAAATACCTTCAAAGGAAGTTCCTTCTCAAATCGAACTTACCCCAGTTACATTTCCAAACTAGCATAGTTATGAGGAACAACCCCAAGGCTTTCTTGATACCCTTGCACTCACAAGTATACCAGAACCCAAGGGATTAACCAAAGATGTAAATGATTGTTAGAAGTATAGCCACATATTATATGATATATCTATGCAGGAATTGGAAATTACACCTAAGGAACTTATTGAACTCCCGTTCCCTATATTTGATGCAAAAGATCAAGTGGCCCCAGCTATGGCTCATCTTATCCAAATGCCCATAATAACCTCAAAGGGATCAACTCTAGCTCATGATCAGCTATGGACCCTCACGTTTGATGAATCCAAGTCCAAAAAAGGTTGTGGTGTTGGGATTGAATTAACCAGCCCGAAAGGGAAAACTTTCTTTGCTTCTTACAGGTTGTAGTTTAGATGCACTAACAACGTAGCAGAATATGAAGCTCTAGCTTGGGGGCTGATGTTTGCGCATAAGAAGAAAGTCACTACCTTGATGGTCAAAGGAGATTCAAAAGTAGTTATCAAGCAAGTACACAACCAATACACATGTCATAACAAAAGTTTGGTAGCCTATAGAAATTGGGTATGGAACCTGATTGAAGACTTTGATGATTTTGGTATTAGTTTGATCCCTAGAGAAGAGAAGAGAATAGATGATTCATTAGCCATTGCTGCAAGTAACCTGGAACCCCTACAAGACTCCAAGCTTAAGAGATTCTCAGTAGAATTGGTATCCACCCCAGCTGTTCTTGATAATGTCAGGAACTTTCAAGTCTTTGATGATGATCGACATATCCTTTCTTTTCTAGCAAGTTCAAATGTCTTTGAAGGATAGATCATCAATGAGTCCAATAGGGATCAAGGAGATTGGAACCCTGAAGATTGTGATATAGAGGGGGTCCTCAATTTAAAAGGTAATAGCATTCTGAAGGGAATGGTGGCCTTAGAAAGAAATTTTGATTCAGACGCAAGGGCTCAAGAGAAGATATCAACTGAAGATAAAGGAGGTGAATATCAAACTATTAACCTAGCTTATTCTAACCTGGAAAGAAATGTCTACATAGGGAAAGCCTACCCCGAAGCAATCAAAAAATATATAATGAGGGAACTAAAGAAGGATATTGTTGTAATAGCCTAGGGGTATGAAGATCTAAAAACACTTGGTGCTTCTGTGATGACTCATACCATTCCTCTGAAGCCGAAAGCTTCTACAGAAACCTCACCCTGTCAACACCCTGATTGAACCACTGATCCTTAAAGAAGCTTGGAAATTTATTTCTACAAGAATAATATTAACTATACGACATTCAACATCAATGGAAAACTTGGTTCCAATCCATAAGAAAAATGGAGAGATCAGGCTATGTGTGGATTTTAGGAATCTGAATAGAGCTTCAGAAAAAGAAAACTACCCACTCCCTTCTCTAGATGAAGTCTTGCAAACTCTTAATGGATCTTAGATGATATCATTCTTGTATGGTTATTCTGGATACAATCAGGTGATTGTTAATTATGAAGACAAAATGAAGACAACCTTCAATACTAAGTGGGGAACATTTGCTTACAAAAGGATGCCATTTGGTTTGATAAATGTTGGAGCAACCTTTCAATGTGCCATGGACATAGCATTTAGAGATCTGATTGGAAAATGCATCATCCTTTACATGGATGACTTGACAGTATTATCCAAAGATAGATTGAACCATGCTATGAACTTAGCTAAAGTTCTTGAAAGATGTATCCAGTATGGCATCTCCCTGAATCATAAAAATTGTGTGTTCAGGGTTGTTGAAGGGAAACTTTTGGGACACATAATCTTAGAAAGAGGAATATCGATAGATCCAGACTGGGTTGAGTCCATTCTGAAGATAGCCATGCTAGTGAGCAAGAAGGAAATGAGATCTTTCTTTGGAAAGATCAAATTTGTGAGAAAGTTTATCTCAGGCTATGTAGAAATTGTTAAGCCACTGAATGAAATGATGAATAAAGACGTCAAAATAGAGTGGAGTAATGAGGCAAAGGCTACCTTCTCTAAAGTCAAACAATCCATTTTGGAAGTGTCGGTCCTCACCAACCCTGACTATTTGAGGCCATTTTTTTTATTCTTTTTCTTTTGAACATTCTTGTGCAGCTGTCCTAACTCAATGAAGAGAAGAGGGAGAGGAGAGGCCAATTGCCTTCATGAGCTCTTCATTCAAGAATGCTGAATTTAAGTACCCACATCTTGAAAAATAAGCTTTTGCACGAGTTAGAGCTGTCAAGAAGTTCAAACATTACATCCTCCAAGTAAAATTATTGTTGTAGTTCCTGTTGCTGCTGTGAAGTCTCTGGTTATGTAGAGTAAGCTGGGAGAATGAAGAGGGAAATGGATGGCCATTTTGTAGGAGTTCGATCTAGAGATTCACCCTATGAAACTTGTCAGAGGTATAGACTCGTCTAAATCCATGGCGAATGCGGGTGGGAACACCATTTGTTAGCAATACACAACTTAGTCCTTCTCCAACAACCCTTGGTATGTCAGTATCACCTATTTCATGCTCAACAATTAGTACCCAGAGGGAATGAATACAACTTGGAGGAGAGCACTAAGAATGAAAATCTCTCATTATATGCTCAAAGGAGGATTGCTATATAGGAGGAATTTCAAGGGAGTGTACCTATGATGGCTTGATCAGTAATAGGCTAAACACGTGATTACTGAATTCCATGGGAAACATGGCACAGGTCATGGTTTTGTAGATTCGTTGGCACATCAGATCCTTAGATCTAGTTATTACTGGTAGTGTGTGTTTAAAGAAACCCATCAACATGTAAGAACATGTCACATATGTCAGATTTCTGCATCAAAAGAATGCCATTCAACCATGCCATTGTAGCCTATTTACAAGGTAAGGCTATTTTCCCAATGGGCACTGGATTTTATTGGGGTAATTAGCCCAAATTCTTTTGTAGGACACAAATTTATTTTGACTACCAATAATTACTGCACAAGATGGAAAAAGGCTATACCTTGCAAGAATAGCACAACGAAGTTACTAATCAAGTTCCTCACCAAATGCATCAACACTAGGTTTGGAGTACCCTTCGCATTGGTATGTGACAATGGCTCTTCCTTTTCTTCTGCTAAGTTCATTTCATGGGCTTATGATCACAAAATTGTCTTAAAATATTCTTCAACTATTACTCGCAAGGAAATGGAGTTGTTGAATCAACTAATAAGAACCTCTTAGGGGCAATTAAAAAATTGTTAGAGAACAATCCTAGGGACTAGCATACCTAGCTGAGATTCATGTTATGGGCAGATAGAACTAGGATCAAGGCTTCTTTAAGGACTTCACCATTTAAACTAGTGTATGGACAAGAGCCTATGTTCCCTATTCATTTGCAAATACCTATCTTTGAGTTCATGCATAAATTCTACTCTAGTGATGATATGATAGAAGTAAGATTAGCTACCTTGTTGAAATTATAAGAGCAGAGGGATGTTGCCTTGCAACAATTCTTTAGACACTAGGCTATTGTCAAATGTTGGTTTGACAAAAGAGCCAAAATAAAGGCTTTTAGAATATTAGACCTTGTGCTACTATGGGATAAAGCTAATGAAAAGAAGGGGAGTCACCAGAAATTTGACAAGCTCTGGTTAGGTCCCTATCAAATTGTTGAGATCCTAGGAGAAAATGCCTTCTGGCTAAGTAGTCTAATGGGAGAACCTGCTCCATTTCCTATTAATGGACAATTTCTTAAACATTATTTTGGATCATGAAGTTTGGTATTCTTGTTGGGCTGTGCATTTATGTAAATAATTGGTTTTTCTTTATGTAAGTAGTTTTTTCATTTCTACCTATAAATAATCTTTCTATGTAAATATTTATGTTCTTTATGTGAATAGTTTGTTGTTCTTTATGTAGGTTTTGATTTTTTGTTTGTAAATAGTTTTGTTGTTTGTTTGTTTGTTCTTTCTTTCTGTCCTTTCTTTCCCTTTGTTCTTTTTTTTTTGTCTTGTTTTTTTTCTTTTGGGTTTCTCTGTTCTTTCCATCTTGAAATGATGGGTTGTTATCTAAAGTATACTTTTGTTATTAGCAGAGAAGTGGTTTAGATATCTTCAGGTTTTCTGATTTGATGATTATGTCCTAAATTTGATGTTTTATGCCCATTGTCAATAAGAATTGTGGAAAGTCTAGAAAAAAAGGTACACAGTAAGCAATCTTCATTAAGTACCTCTGAATCTGTCACAAATTGTTAAGATCGTCTCCTTTGGTAATGGTATATTTGTCTTACGATGATAGTGTTGTAAGGTTTGAGTGAAAAATCCAATCCCTCAAATGTTTTTATGAGATCCATGGTAGTTTTCAACCCAAAATAGATGTTAAACATCTGATATATTAAGAAAAAAATTGAAGGAAATATCTAAAATTCCAAGAGAAAAAAAGAAGAGAGAGAACTATCTAAAAGGAAGAGAAGACTCAATATGAATTGGCAATTCCAGTATCTCTATCCGGTCTATGGACGCCTGACTAGTAGTAGAGCAATGTTGTGAGAAAACTTGAGGTATCTCCATCGGAGCTATGGATGCCTGACTAGCACCAGAGCAATTCCCAGGATGTCATTCCACAACAACTAAAGGGAATCAGCTCATATAGTTCAAATTTTGTACATTGTTCAAAAGATGAGGAAAACTTTATAAAAGGATGATGCACCATCAAGCACACACATAGATTTAGGGTTAGCCAGTGTTGACTTACATTTGAGATTCTATCTCAACCTTGCTTGTTAAAATTGACCCAACTGGAGTTGTGATGTTCATAAACCAAGGGTTCTAGGTAGCTGAATCTTTCAGTTTCTTGAAAATGGTTAAACCATTTTCCTAGCCGAGTCGCCATTTTTTGTGCCTTGCATAACCACACCATTTTATATTGAAACAAAATGGGTCCACCTTTTTCTTTCATTTTCTTCGCCTTTGGTTGTCTAGTTTGGTCTTAGTAGTTCTCTTGTTTTCCTCTTGAGTTTGTCTTTTGTTCTATCAAATTTTGGTTTTGCTTCAGCCAAAGTGGGGTTTCTTTTTGTTAAAATTGAAGGCATGATGAAAAATTATATATTTTATATGCTTCAGAGGACTAATGGAGACCTTGTCTTGCATTATTAAATCATACACCTGATGATATTTCTCAGAGAACTTAGTTGGAAAGCATACCTCAATCACATTTGGCATAAAATTCCTCTAAGGAGAAAGTCAGTGAGACCATCCTATTGTCTTGCCAACTAGTAGTGCATTCTATTTTGTCTGCATTACGTCAGTTGCCTAGACATTTTTCCTGCCGTAAGTTTTTATAAGTATCCTCGACATGCTGAAGTCTCATCGACCGCTGCACACAATGGTAGTGTCACCAAAAGATTTGTGCTTGGAGAGAGGTCCTACTGACCAATGAAGGTCTCACTGATGGTTGCTAGTCTCAAAAAAAGAGTGTGACTTCGAGGTAAGGTCTCACCGACAAGGTGGAATCTTGCTGAAATGAAACAACATCGGGGAAAGATTTGAGTTTGGCATGAAGTCCCAACGACTAAGTGGAGTCTCACCGAAAGGGATGGTCCCTTCAGTATAATGTTGTGGTTTCAGCAAGATATCTTACTGACATGGGGGGAGTCTCGATGAAAGTTGTGAGCTCAGCAAAAGGTCTCGCTGACCAAGTAGGGTCTTGTCAAAATGAAATGAGCTTGGGGAGAATGAAAGGGCTCGACTTGATATCTCGCTGACTAGTGTTTTTTTCGTCGAGATGTTTTGTGCCTTCGGTGTAAGGTGTTCAGCTTGATATGATGTCCTACTGAGAGAATAGAGTCTTGCTGATAGATATGTGGTTGCGGTAGGACTCATTGCTGAGGGTTTGCATTTGACAAGAAGTCTTTTTGATAATGGGGAGTCTTGCTAATAATGATGGATTTTCCAATAGAAAATGGATATTGATATGACCAATGAGAACTCGCTATGACCTCTGGCCAATAACGATTGTCTTATCGATGGTTTTTGTGATATCAATATAACTTATGCAGCTTGACATGAGGTCTTGCCGATTGTCAAATAATACGCCGATGGATGCTATGAGATATAATTACATCGGGGAGACATGATTAGTGTCTCACCGACATGTGATTCAGTGTGAACAACTTTTGACTGCCCGGGAATCTCACATAGAATGTGTTCACCCAATCAAAAGAAGCTAAAGGGATGAACCCTTGGCTGTTTGAATGATTAACTACCCCTATGAAGGAGATCAACATAATGTAAATGAAATGGACTTATTTTGAGATCAAAAAGTGCTAGAGCAGCTCAGTGGACACTAGTGTGGAGATCTAATGGGAAGTCTGATGTTGCTTCCAGAGATGGTCAATGTGCATAATGGTCTTAAGTAGGAAGAAGACTGAAAGGAAGAAGAGCTTGTGAGTGTTAGGGACAACTATGAGGTCAACTAGCAAAAGGAAGATCAATATTAGTGGTAATGCTCTAGGGAATTCAAAGCGGCCTTGATGAAAGTTCAAGGATGGACACGGAGGCCAAAAGTTAATGTTGTGGTTGTAAAAGATCTAAAAGAAAAGATCTAAAAGCTTCCCCTGAGGGTGATCCTTCACCAACATGGACATGGGGACACACATTGAATGCAACAGTAACTTCATTCCAAAAAAGATCTAAGGGTCAACCCTTCTGAAGCCAACTAATATTTTGTAAACCCTAAAGCAAGGGCCAACTTTATTTTTGGCACATTTTGTATATATGGAATTTTTGCATCTTTTAAAAAAGGGTACAAGTTTTAGAAAAATATAGAGAAGGGATTTTTTTTTCAGAAACCAGTAGCACTAGAGAAATTTAAGAGTAGCAGTAGAATAGGAGATAGATTCGGAAAAAGGAAGGGATGTATCTTTCAAGTTTTCTTAGTATAGATGGAAACAGTCTAAAGATATAAGTTTTATGTACATTGGTGATTGTGCCAAATTTTTGAATGTTTCTTATCTATTCCACTAACAGTAGAAGCAACTAGATTTAAATCTACTTCATATTGTGTTTCAGAATGGTGTTTATCTTAGGTTAATCATTCGATTTGAGAAGCTTTCAAGGAATGAAGTTTATTTTATTTTATGTTTTGTTTAAGTAGTGATTTGCAATCTGCTGTTGAAATTAGCACTATGAATGAATGAAATTGTGTGTTAATCACAAGTTAATTTTGTTCTCCAGTTTTAGTTAGCAATTCCTTGGAAGGTAACAAGTCTGGTTAAGTTGGATGAATTATTATTCTCTTCAGTTCCAAAGCTTTGATCTATCTTTTTTTGTTTCTTTAAAACCCTAATTAAAGTAGGTTTGAATTTATGTTTGATCTTGGAACAATCTAGAAGTTCAACACCAACAGACCCCTGAACATTATAGTTCACATCAACCATTAAGTGAAATCAACATAGTCGAGAACCGATTACAAAGACCTTGGGATTTAGATATCCATGTGTTATTCTTTCTCTTTCAAGAGAGTAGAATAGTAATATTTTATTTCCTATTGTCATGCTTTTTAGACACATCAACAAAAACTAGTGCTATAGGGAGGGCCTAGAAGAGAAAACTCGATAACATTGGGTTTTTCTCACTAGAAAGGTCCAATAGAGTTCTTCAATCAGCTAAAAATCCACCACCTTTGATAGAACTCAAGACCCCAACAAGACACAAGATTCACAAGATTGGGGCAACCATCATACCACCCTTGGTAGCTCCACTCACTCCACTAGGCTTTTCACCAATACCCCAGTGGGTACTCATCAATCCATCACCGAATCCATCTCAAGTGCCATCATAGCTGGCTCAACCACCAACACCACCAATCTCACTTTTTCAAAATAATCCCTCTCCATTGGGGTCTATTCCTTGAGGCTTTCACGATATTTCTAAGAATCCTAAGAAATTCTATCCCAAATACATTCATGGTGAGTCAAGGAGTGCTGAAGAGCACATACAAGCTTTTAAGGATGCATGTACTAGAGCTCAGATAGCTCACCATGATGTAGTTGGTAGGTTGTTCCCTTATTCCTTAGGGGATATGGCGTACAACTAGTGCCTAAACCTTCCTCAACATTCTATTCTGAGTTGGAAAGACCTAGAAAATTCTTTCATCAATCAGTTCAGAATCTACGTGGATCCAACCATTTTGTTCCACCAATTTTCTACCATTAGGAAGGAGCCATGTGAACCTTTGCCCTTGTTTAATACCAGGTTTCAACGAATGTATAGGAGACTACAAGACCCCTATCTAGTTATTGAGAATAATTCCATTTAGGCTTACTTTAGAGTTATAGACCCTTTGATTGGCTTATTCCTACAAAGTACGTACCAACTGATAGATATTGATTCCCTGTCTAAGGTTTATCATCTAGCTATTAAGTTGCAACAAAAAATTAGCTCTCAACAATCACAGGCTCATCATAGTCCACATGGTCAACATAACCAAATTGGAACACCAAATCATGGCAACCAGCCACCTGTTGCTAAGAGTGTTGAAAGTGAAAAGATAGTTCAACTCACAAACAAGGTAGAGACCTTAAAGAAAACTTTGTCTCAAGTCACAAATGGTATGGCTTAGCTTAGATTGAACCCTTCTCGAAACCAAGGTAATTATCCTAATTAGAGCAATAACAATTAGGGTAATTATCAAAATCATAACATTCACAACTAAAGGAGTTATCAAGGAAAAAACTCCCCTAACCAAGGCTATCAAAATCAAAATATAGGATATAACCAGAGGCCAAATAACAACCAAAAATGGAATACAGGACCAAATAATGGTGGAGTTTCCCACAATTATCAAGCCAGTGAGGAAAGGTCACATACTGCAAATGTGGTTGACCTTAATTTTATGACTAACTGGTGCAGGATGCATGATACTACAACTCATTCTGAGGTAAACTTCCCTAAAATGTAGAAAGTTGTCAAGATGGCACAGGAAAATTCCCAGATGTTCCAAGGGAATTCAAATAAAGAAGGCGGCTCAGTAGATATAGCAATGACTTACGACCTCTTTGAGGAAGAACCTTCATTCCCAATGCAAAGTGAGAATGAACCAGAGGATGACATGTATGACACCCAAGCCTTTTAGACAAAGGGAGGACACTTCCTTAGAAATCATAATAAGGGTATGTTCACTACATCAACACCACCTAATCACATGGTGCTTCCAAATCAAAATGTTGATAATAACCCTCCTCCACCAAAAGGTCCACCTAAATTCCATAACAAAGGTAATTCGCCTGGTGTTGTCAAAAGTAATGTAGGCTATAACATAGAATTTGATATTGTTTCTGAGATGCAGAAACAAAAAACCTCTTTATCATACTTTGACATCCTACGGTGGTGCCCTACTCAATGAGAGATAGTGTTGAAAGCTTTGGAACAAGATAATAACTAAAAAGGGAAAACCAAGGTGGCACCTGCTACAAACATGAACACAACTTTGTACAAAAGCAAGGTAGGTACCCCACCATTTCTTTTGAGTTTAATAATTTGTGGGAAGAATTTACATAATTATCTACTAGATTCAGGGGCTTCTGAAAATGTTATGAAATTTTCTATATGCAAGAAATTTGGGACTGGACCCTACCCAAAAAAATAAGAAGGTCATCCAACTTGATAAAACAGAGGTTAATGTGGTTGGAGAATTGAGAGATATACATGTGAAAGTAGGGTCTGACCCTAGCATCCTAACCAACATAGATATAAAAGTAGAAGACATTCTCGAGACCTATGGTATGTTGTTGAGTAGAGATTTGATGAAAAGTATAGGGAGATATCTCTCCCTCGAATTTTCACATATGTGGCTACCTTGGAGGTGGATGCCCACACAGATTAGGATTGAAAGTGAACCTCACCTCAAGCATGTCATCACTGAATATGATTGTCCCAATGAGGTAGCCTATTTCGAAACCAAGATAGGGGTTTATAAAAGAGAATAAATTTTAACCTTTTCGGTTCTTGATTCTAACGAAAGGTCAATACAAAAGTTCCTTGATCCCATGATTGATGAAAATCAATAGGAATTAATCAAGAAGCTACAACATGATCAACTGGTCTTGGGGGAAGATATTGATCTACAGACTCTTCTACTCCCTAATTGGTGTAAGGTGCATTACCAAAATCATTCGGAATTGACTTGCCAACCCTACATCATCACTTTAAATCATATTTCCTGAGTTTGGGAACTAGCTTAAGTCACCTTGAGATCATTGTGGATCACTTCTCATTTGAAGCCAAAGATGCAGTAATGTTGACTAGGGATAAAATAACTTCATAGGAAGTTCCTTCTCAAATCAAACTTACCCCAATTACATTTGAAAACCAACATAGTTATGAGGAGACAAACCCAACGTTTGCTTGATACCCTTGCACTCACAAGTATACTAGAACCCAAGGGATTAACCAAATATGTAAATGATTGTCAGAAGGATAGCCACAAATTATATGATATATCTATGCAGGAATTGGAAATTATACCCGAGGAACCTATTGAATGCCCATTCCCTATATTTCATGCAAAAGATCAAGTGGCCCCACCTATGGCGCATCTTATCGAAATGCCCATAATAACCTCAAAGGGATCAACTCCAGCTCATGATCAGCTGTGGACCCTCACGTTTGATGGATTCAAGTCCAAAATCGGTAGTGGTCTTGGGATTGAATTAACCAGCCTAAAAGGGAAAACTTTCTTTGCTTCTTACAGGTTGCAGTTTAGATGCACTAACAATGTAGTAGAATATGAAGCTCTAGCTCAGGGGATGATGTTTGGACATAAGAAGAAAGTCACTGCCTTGATGGTCAAAGAAGATTCATAAGTAGTTATCAAGTAGGTGTGCAACCAATACACATGCCATAATAAAAGGCTGGTAGCCTATAGAAATTGGGTATGGAACCTGATTGAAGACTTTGATGCTTTTGCGATTAGTTTGATCCCTAGAGAAGAGAATCAAATAGTTGATGCATTAGTCATTGCTACAAGTAGCTTGGAACCCCTGCAAGACTCCAAGCTTAAGAGATTCTCAGTAGAATTGATATCCACCCCAGCTGTTCTTAATAATGTCAGGAACTTTCAAGTCTTTGATGATGATCAACATATCCTTGCTTTTCTAGCAAGTTTAGATGTTTTTGAAGGATAGACCATCGATGAGCCCAATAGGGTTCAAGGAGATTGGAACCCTAAAGATTGTGATACAAAGGGTGTCCTCAATTTAAAAGGTAATAGCATTCCCAAGGGAATGGTGGCCTTAGAAAGATTTTTTTAGTCAGACCCAAAGGCTCAGGAGAAGATATCAGCTAAAGATAAAGAAGGTGAATATCAAACTATTAACCTAGCTAATTCTGGCCCAGAAAGAAATGTATACATAGGGAAATTCTACCCCAAAGCAATCAAAAAAGATATATTAAGGGCACTAAAGAAGGATATTGCTGCAATAGCTTGGGGGTATGAAGATCTAAAAATATTTGATGCTTCTGTGATGACTCATACCATTCCTCTCAAGCCTGAAGCTAAACCATTTCGACAAAAATAACACCCTGATTGAACCACTAATCCTTAAAGAAGTTCAAAAATTGCTTTCTGCAAGAATAATCTTCCCTATACAACATTCGACATGGGTGGGAAACTTGGTTCAAGTTTGTAAGAAAAATGGAGAGATCAGGCTATGTGTGGATTTCAGGAATCTGAATAGAGATTGACAAAAGACAACTACCCACTCCCTTCTATGCATGAAGTCTTGCAAACTATCAATGGATATCAGATAATATCATTCCTGGATGGTTATTCTGGATACAATCAGGTGATTGTTAATTATGAAGACAAAATGGAGACAACCTTCACTACTAAGTGGGGAACATTCACTTATAGAAGGACGCCATTTGGTTTGATAAACGCTAGAGAAACCTTTCAGCATGCCATGGATGTAGTGTTCAAAGATTTGACTGGAAAATGCATCATCGTTTGCATGGATGACCTGAAAGTATTCTCCAAAGATAGACTGAAGCATGCTACAAACTTAGCTAAAGTTCTTGAAAGATGTATCCAATATGGCATCTCCCTAAATCCTAAAAATTGTGTCTTCAGGGTTGCTGAAGGGAAAATTTTGGGACACATAATATCAGAGAGAGGAATATTGATAGATCCATACTAGGTTGAGTCCATTTTGAAGATAGGCATGCTAGGGAGCAAGAAGGAAATGAGATCTTTCTTTGGTAAGATCAACTTTGTGAGAAATTTTATCACAGGCTTTGCAAAAATTGTTAAGCCACTGAATGAAATGATGAAGAAAGATGCCAAAATAGAGTGGAGTAATGAGGAAAATGCTTCCTTTTCTAAATTCAAAAAATCCATTTCGGAAGCATTGATCCTCACCAGCCCTGACTATTTGAAGCCATTTTTTATTTATTCTTTTGCTTCTGAACATTCTTGTGCAGCTGTCCTAACTCAACGAAGAGAAGAGGGAGAGGAGAGGCCAATCGCCTTCATGAGCTCTTCATTCAAGAATGCTGAAGTTAAGTACCCACCTCTTGAAAAACAAGCATTTGCACTGGTCAGAGCTATCAAGAAGTTCAGACATTACATCCTCTAAAGTCAAATTATTGTTGTAGTTCCTGATGCTGGTGTGAAGTCTCTACTTATATAGAGCGAGCTGGGAGAACAAAGAGGGAAATGGATGGCCATTTTACAAGAGTTCAATTTGAAGATTTGCCCTATGAAACTTGTTAGAGGTACAGGAATGTCTAAATCCATGGTGAATGCGGGTGGGAACATCATTTGTCAGCTATACACAACTCAATCCTTCTCCAATGACCCTTGGTATGCCAATATCATCTATTTCATGCCCAAAAATCAGTACCCAAAGGGAATGAATACAACTCAAAGGAGAGCACTAAGAATGAAAAGATCTCATTATATGCTCAAAGGAGGATTGCTATATAGGAGGAATTTTTAGGGGGTGTACCTATGGTGCCTTGATCAGCAAGAGGCTAAACACGTGATTATTGAATTCCATTGGAAACATGGCACAAGTCATGGTTTTGTAGATTCGTTGGCACATCAGATCCTCAAATATGGTTATTACTGGTCATGTGTGTTTAAATAAGCCCATCAGCATTTAAGAACATGTCACATATGTTAGATTTCTGCATCAAAAGAACACCATTCAGCCATGTCCTTACAGCCTGTTTATGAGGTAAGGCCATTTTCCCAATGGGCACTAGATTTTATTGGGGTAATTAGCCTAGATTCTTCTGTAGGACACAAATTTATTTTGACTACCACTAATTACTGCACAAGATGGACAAAGGCTATACCTTGCCAGAATAGCACAACAGAGGTAGTAATCAAGTTCCTCACCAAATGCATCACCACTAGGTTTGGAGTACCCTTCGCATTGGTATGTGACAATTGATCTTCCTTTTCTTCTTCTGAGTTCATTTCATGGGCTTATGATCACAAAATTGTCTTAAAATATTCTTCAAACTATTACCCACAAGGCAATGGAGTTTCTAAATCAACTAATAAGAACCTCTTAGGGGTAATTAAAAAATTGTTAGAGAACAATCTTAGGGACTGGCATACCTAGCTGAGATTCACATTATGGGAAGATAGAACTAGGATCAAGGATTCTTTAAGGACTTCACCATTTAAACTAGTGCATGGACAAGAGCCTATGTTCCCTATTCATTTGAAAATACCTATCCTTGAGTTCATATAGAAATTCTACTCTAGTGATGATAGGATAGAAGTAAGATTAGTTGCCTTGTTGAAATTAAAAGAGCAGAGGGATGATGCCTTCAGCAATTCTTTAGACACATGGCTATTGTCAAATGTTGGTTTGAAAAAAGAGCTAAAATTAAGGATTTCAGAATATCAAACCTTGTGCTGCTATGGGATAAAGCTAATGAAAATAAGGGGAGTCACCAGAAATTTGATAAGCTCTGGTTATGTCCCTATCAAATTGTTGAGATCTTAGGAGAAAATTCCTTCCAGCTGAGTAGTCTAATGGGAGAACCTACTCCATTTCCTGTCAATGGACAATTGCTGAAACATTATTTTGGATCGTGAAGTTTGGTATTCTTGCTGGGCTATGCATTTATGTAAATAATTGGTTTTTCTTTATGTAAGTAGTTTTTTCATTTTTGCATGTAAATAATCTCTGTATGTAAATATTTATGTTCTCTATGTGAATAGTTTGATGCTATTTATGTAGGTTTTTCTTTTTTGTTTGTAAATATTTTTGTTGTTTGTTTGTTTGTTCTTTCTTTCTATCCTTTCTTTCTAGTTGTTCTTTTGTGTCTTTCTTGTTTTGTTCTTTGGGGTTTCTCTGTTCTTTCCATCTTCAAATGATGGGTTGTTATCTGAAGTATACTTTGGTTATTAGGAGAGAAGTGGTTTAGATATCCTTAGGTTTTCTGATTCGATGATTTTGTCCTAAATTCATTGTTTTATTCCCATTGTAATTAAGAGTACTTGTGGAAAGTCTTGAAAACAAGGTACACAATAAGCAATCTTCATTAACTACCTCCGAATCTGTCACAAATCATCAAGATCATCTCATTTGGTAATGGTATATTTGTCTTAGGATGATAGTGTTGTAAGGTTTGAGTGAAAATTTGATCCCTCAAATGTTGTTATGATGTCCATGGTAGTTTTCAAAATAGATGTTAAACATCTGACATATTGAGAAAAAAAATTAAAGGAAATATCTAAAATTCCAAGAGAAAAAATAAAAGAGGGAACTATCTGAAAGGAAGAGAAGACTCAATATGAATGGGTGATTCTAGTATATCTACCGGGTCTATGGACACGCGACTAGTAGTAGAGCAATGTTGTGAGAAAACTAGAGGTATCTCCATCGGGGATATGGATGCTTGACTGGCAGCGAAGCAATGCCTAGGATATCATTGCACAATAGTGAAAGAGAATCAACTCATGTAGTTAAAATATTGTGCATTGTTGTTCTAAAGATAAGGAAAATTTTATAAACAGATGATTCACCATCAGGCACACACATAGATTCAGGGTTAGCCAGTTTTGACTTACATTTGAGATTCTAGCTCAACCTTGCTTGTTAAAACTGACCCAACTGGAGTTGTGATGTTCATAAAGTAGGGGTTCTGGGTAGCTGAATCTTTCAGTTTCTTGAAAATGGTTAAACCATTTTCCTAGCTGAGTCGACATTTGTTATGCCTTGCATAAACACCCCATTTTATTTTGGAAAAAAATGGGTCCCCCTTTTTCTTTCATTTTCTTCACCTTTGGTTGTCTAGTTTGGTCTTAGGAGTTCTCTTGTTTTCCCCCTGAGTTTGTCTTCTTTTTATCAAATTTTGGTTTTGCTTCAACTAGAGTGGGGTTTCTTTTTGTTAAAATTGAAGGCATGATGAAAAATGATATATTTTATATGCTTCAGAGGACTAATGGATACCTTTTCTTGTATGATTAAATCATACACCTGATGATATTTCTTAGAGAACTTAGTTGGAAAGCATACCTTAGTCACATTTGGCATAAAATTCCTCAAAGGAAAAAGTCAGTGAGACCCTCCTATTGTCTTGCCAACTAGTAGTGCATTCTATTTTTTCTGCATTACGTCAGTCGCCCAGACATTTTGATCATCGTAAGTTTTTATAAGTCTCCCCAACATGTTGAAATCTCATCGATCATTGCACACAAGGTTAGTGTCGCTGAAAGAATTGCGCTCAGAGAGAGGCCCCCTTAATGGATGAAGGTCTCGCCGATGGTTGCTAGTCTCAGCGAAAGAGCGTGGATTTGAGGTAAGGTCTCACTGACAAGGTGGATTCTTGCCAAAATGAAATGACATTGGGGAAAGATTTGAGTTCGGCATGAAGTTCCGGTGAACAAGTGCAATCTCACCGAAAGGGATGGTGCCTTCGGTATAAGGTTGTGGTTTCAGGAAGATGTCCTACTGACATGGGGGGAGTCTCAGCAAAAGTTGTGAGCTCGGCGAAAGGTCTCATCGACCAAGCAGGGTCTTGCCGAAATGAAATTAGCTCGGGGAGAATGGAAGGGCTCAGCATGATATCTTGCTGACTAGTGGTTTTCTCACCAACATGTTTTGTGCCTTCGGTGTAACATGTTAAGCTTGATATGATGTCCTACTAAGAGAATAGAGTCTCGTCGATAGATATGTGGTTGTGGTAGGACTCATCGTCGAGGGTTTGCATTCTACAAGAAGTCTTGCCAACAATGGGGAGTCTTGCCAATAGTGATGGATTTGCCAATAGAAAAGGGATATCAGTATAACTGATGAGAACTCACTATGACCTCTGGCTGATAATGATTGCCTTGCCGATGGTTTTTGTGATATCGATATAACTTGTGCAACTTGACATGAGGTCTTTCTGACTGTTGAATGCTACGCTAATGGATGCTATGAGATATAATCACATCAGGGAGACACAATTAGTGTATCACTGACATGCGATTCAGTGTGAACAAATTTTGACTGCCCAGAAATCTCACATAGAATGTGTTCACCCAATTAGAAGAAGCTAAAGGGGCAAACCATTAGTTGTTTGACTGATTGAATATGCATATGAAGGAGATCAACAAAATGTAAATGACATGGAATTATTCTGAGATCAAAAGCGATGGAAAAACTCGGTGAACACTGGTGTGGAGATCTAACGGGAAGTTTGATGCTGCTTCCAGAGATGGTCAATGTGTAGAAAGGTCTTGAGTAGGAAGAAACTCAAAAGGAAGAAGAGGCCGTGAGTCTCAGGGAAAACTGTGAGGTCTACTGGAAAAAGGCAGATCGATATTAATGGTAATGCTCCAGGGAATTCAAAGCGTCGTTGATGAAAGTTCAAGGATGGACACAGAGGCCAAAAGTTAATGCTATGGTTGTAAAATATCTGAAGGCTTCTGCTGAGGGCAATCCTTCACCAACATGGACACCGAGATGCACATTGAATGTGACATGAACTTCATTCCAAAAAAGATCTAAGGGCCGGCCCTTCTGAAGCCAACTGATATTTTGTAAACCCTAAGGCAGGGGCCGACTTTATTTTTGGAACATTTTGTATATATGGCATTTTTTCCTCTTTTAAAACATGGTACAAGTTTTAGAAAAATATAGAGAAGGGATTTTTTTTTCAGAAACCAGTAGCACTAGAGAAATTTAAGAGTAGTAGTAGAATAGGAGATAGATTTGGCAGAAGGCATGGATGTATCATTCAGGTTTTCTTAGTATAGATGGAAACAGTCTAAAGATATAAGTTTTTTGTACAGTGGTGATTGTGCCAAATTTGTCAATTTT
Source organism: Sequoia sempervirens (assembly GCA_007258455.2). Lineage (NCBI taxonomy): Eukaryota > Viridiplantae > Streptophyta > Pinopsida > Cupressales > Cupressaceae > Sequoia > Sequoia sempervirens. The sequence continues at coordinate 112,741,244 of VDFB02281492.1, read as the reverse complement.
TCTTATCTGTTCCACTAATAGTAGAAGCAACCAGATTTAAATCTACTTCATATTGTGTTTTAGAATAGTGTTTATCTTGGGTTAATCATTCGATTTGAGAAGCTTTCAAGGAATGGAGTTTTTTTTATTTTATGTTTTTTTAAGTAGTGATTTGCAATCTGCTGTTGAAATTAGTACTGTGAATGAATGAAACTGTGTGTTAATCACAAGTAAATTTTGTTCTCCAATTTTAGTTAGCAATTCTTTGGAAGGTAACAAGTTTGGTTAAGTTGGATAAATTATTATTCTCTTCAGTTCCAAAGATTTGATCTATCCTTTTCTGTTTCTTTAAAACCCCAGTTAAAGTAGGTTTGAATTTATGTTTGTTCTTAGAATAATCTAGAAGTTTGACACTAGCAGGCCCCTTGAACATTATAGTTCACATCAACCATTGAGTGAAATCAACACAGTCGAGAACTGATTACAAAGACCTTGGGAGTTAGATATCCATGTGTTATTCTTTCTCTTTCAGGAGAGCAGAATAGTAATATTCTATTTACTATTTTTGTGCTCATCAGACACATCAATAGGTGTTTGTTTTGTTCAATGTCTTAGGAAACACTTGGAAAGCACAATATTTTTTCTTTAAAAATTTGAAAACATGCACAATGAAGACAAGCAAAATCTTATGTTAGGCAAGGACTATATTCACTAGATTTCATGTGGGCTTCCCCAACCACACTTATTCATAATGGGTGATCTAGAAGCTTGGCCACACTGGCTCCCCTCCTCGACACTCACTTCTTTGGGTCAACCAAGCTTCAATCCTCCATAAATCTCTAATGACAGACTTTTCACCTCTACTAAGAACTATGAGAATGTGGATGCCTTGACAACGACCATTGCTACATTAGAAAATAGATGGGATTTTGGCAACTACGTAAAGGTTTTTAGTTCAACATCCCCATTCGAGTGGCCACACATAGGGAAATATTAGCTCCGATAAGGAGGAATTCCATCCTAAAGAGGTTATACCCAATATGGTTTTGGGGAATTTACTTGTCCATGTGACACATCCACACTCGTAATCCTAAGTTTCCATTAAGATTCACATTTGTATATCGGTTTGGGGTAGCTCAGCTAAAGAGCTTTGTTGCCAATTTGAGTCACCTTGGGGTGAGTACTTTTTCCCACCAAGGAAGGCCCAATTCCTAGAGCCAATATTAGTTTCTCTTGCACCTAGGATCACACAAGTGTGCAAGGGGAGATGATACTTCTATTATTGAATTGGGGTTACAAAAATTGGAGAAACTTGTAAATTTTAGTTACCAAAATTATAATGTGAGGAATACTATTAAGATACTTTGTTCCTTTTGAACTTTTAACTTGACGTGTGAAAGACAAAGTTCATTTTAAATCCATGACATGAGAATGCATTTTCATTTTAACCATATGAGTTTCAATGCATAATTGTGTTCATTTTAAGCCCATGACATGAGAATGGATGTAAATTTTAACCATATGAGTGTGAATGCAAAATTTTTTATTTGATTTTTTTCCTTAAGGAATTGAAAATTTGATAAGAAAATCAACACCAAACAAGGTTAGACTCCTCGCCACATGTTGAAAACAAGATATTAGTAACCCAAAACCCTTAAGCTACTAAATGGAAAAGAAACATCTAGAAAAATTCTACAAAATCAAAAAAAAAAAAATTACCTGGAGATTATGTCATTTTGCAAGGCGAATGCGTCATAGGGAAGAATATGGAATTCACTAGGAAGATGCATCATTTGCATAGAAAATGCGTCTTGGGGCTGAAAGCTAGAATCTGCAGGAAAATACATTGACCTACATGTCAAATGTATCATTCTACAAGATGGATGCATCACAATAGAGTGAATGTGGCTTTCTACAAGTCGAATGTGTCGCAGTATACCAAATGCATCTAAAAAAATAGTAGATGCATCGCGTCATACCTATACCTATAAAAAACACAAAAATGTTGTACAAAAAAAAAAAAAAAATGCATGATTTTGGCATCGGGTTCACCAATGTAGCCAAGTGAAAAACCTAGGTTAGAAGATTAGAGCTTAAACTAAAATAACCCAAATCAACAATGAAGTACAAATGAGTAAATAACATGAAAACAAGGAAAGAGTTTACCAAATATCCTCAAATTCCATGATTGACCTACATTGCACCTTCTCTATTTGTTGCAATATGATGTTTTCCCTCAAATTTGTAATGAGCAACCTATGTCTATGCCAATGTCCTAAGAAAAAATTGAAGGATTCTATCTTAAAACTTCACAATATAGCTAAGCAACTATGAAGAAAGCCTAAGATAGCCTATGAATGCCAAAATTCCAAAAGATGAAGTGTGCACAAGATGTTAAGAGATGCATGAGATGAGCAAATAAAGCCAAAATTTTCATTTTATGGAAGAGTCAATTTTGGATGAGTGGCCAAGATTGAAGATTGACAAATGCCCTAAGATCAATGGTCAAGAATGAATGTGACAACCCACAATTTGGGTTAGGGAAACATTAGGGTAAATTGAAATGAGTGGTCAAGATTTGATTTAAGAAAATCAAATCAAGGGACAAGATTACATGTGACAAGGAGATAAGGGTGGCATGGAAAAAGAAAAGGCTAAAAAATAAAATAATATTAGAAAGTATTAGATTTATGGAGGAAAGATTCCATTTTGAATTAAAAATTAATTTAATTCAAAAAGGTGGGGCCATGTGATAGAAAATTAGAAAGTGGGATAATTTCAAATACATAATTTTATTTAAAATTAGGAGAATGCCAAAGTGGACAATAAGTAAATAAATTAAAGAATTTATTTAATTATGAGAAGATATTTACAAAATTAATGATGTATTTAAATAAATAAATAAATTTTACTTATTTAAATAATCAAGAGGAATTAATGGACAAAAGATAATTAAATAAATTTAAGAATTTATTTAATCATAGAAAGACATTAGAAAGATTAGCGACATATTTAAATAAATAAATAAAATTTATTTATTGAAATAATCAAGAGGAATGAAATACATGAATTAACTAAATAATTATGAATTATTTAATTAATAGTAGAAATTGGACCATAAGACATAATTAAATATTTTAATTATGCTAGGAAGAAATATGGTGAAAATAGAGCTTGCAAGCCTAGATTATTTTTACATGTTCACAACTCCTACTCCTAATGTGATAATTGGAAATTAAGAATATGAAAGTGAATAAGTAATGTATAAAAGAAATATGAAGGGGACCAGTGCTTTATTGCTTAAGTGGATTCAATGAAGTTTTATTACAAGTGACTATTATTGGCTATAGTTTTGATTGTATGGAACTTAGGCTTGTTTATACCTTGTATAAATGTGAAATAATGTGAATTCCATACTCTACTTATTGATCCAATCGATCCTATCAGGTTACTGTGATTTATTAAAAGGATTTTAATCCTTCCTTGAAGGAACCAATCAAAATAATCACAAAATGACAACAAATGTGCATTGACAAATGAAGTATATCCTTAATTTGAATAACAAGATAATATCGACTTGGAGATAGTATGACAATCTTATCAATTACAGGGCTCTTCATATTGATCCAAATGTTACTTCCAAATTACTGTAATCAATTAAAAGGATTTTAATTCTTTAATTGAAACAAATTAACTTGATTACACAATAACAACAAATGTGTTTGATGAAGTTGAATATCAACTTGGATACACAAGTTCAAATAATAGAGAAATAACAATATGGAGACAACCAGATAATTGATCAAATCAACAAACAATAGATGTCAATATTGAGTCACATAGAATTAAATATCTTCTATTGATTTCTGTCAAAATTCATGCATGCATGATAGTCCTTTACATTATAATTTATATGATATATATTATGAAAGTCATTTTTTGTATATCTATTTCTTTTCTCTCTATTCACTCTTTTTATTGAACTATCACATGTCCAACTTATATATCAATATTGTTGGAAAATGTGCCTCAATCTCATAGGCTGAATCCTCTGAGAAAGCATGGTCACTGTGACATTCATGGTGTCTAGTTGACTGACAGTTCAATAACCTTGTGTTTTTCTCATGTCACTATGACTTTGCTTTTGTCTTGTTGAATGTACCTATCGCTATGACTTGGTGCATTCATTGTAACCCTTTGTAGAGTGGAAAATTCTTGGTGACAGAAGGGTCTATTATCGAGTGCCTAGCATATGTCGGTGTGACCTATGGCGACTGGAGTCATTGGTGTAACCTGTTTGCTTCAATATGGAGGGTTGTCTCACCAATATATTTTCTCATGGAGCCGTCGGGGTAACTCAAGTGTGTCAGTATGTGGTCCTAGTGATAGGGAGATGTTTCACCGATTGTAGTCATCGGGGTGACTTGAACATTCGAGAAGATCTCTTGGAAACTAGGAGATGTCTGGCCGACTGTATACACTCAGAGTAGCTTAAGGGTCTCGATATGAATTCTCAATGATGAAGGATTTTCTTGGCGACAATGTAACCTTTAGAGATATTGGGAAGACCCTTGGCCAAAAGACTTGTTTCGATATGATGTCTCATCAAATATTGGAAGTCTTGCCGATAGCTTGTGGGGTCATCAGTTTGATGTGACTCTTGGTGAGAAGTGGTTTCAGGATATCATGGAAACCTCAGTAAGATGTCTTGGCGAAGGTTGATTCTCTCATCGATAGTGGAACACATCGGTATGACCTGAAGGCTTCGCTATGAAGTCTTTGTGATAGGAATTTGTCTCACTGATAGTGTGGGATGCATTTGGCATGACTCTTGGTGAAAGGTGAGCTTGGGGTAATCTAGAGACTTCGGTGTGAAGTCTTGGCGATAGGTGTTGGTCTCGCCAATGGGGATGCAACTAAAATCATCAGTGTAGCTCTTGGCACTCAGTGAGAGGTCTTGGAAAATTCAAATGTCTTTCCAACTTGGCAAGACATGGGCGCTCGGTATGTGTTCTTGGTGAAAGACATAAGTCTTGCCGACTGGTGAATGCAGTGCTCGGGGTGACTTAAGTCCTCAATATAAGGTCTTGGCGAAGACGATGAGTGTCACCAACTCTTGAATGTGTTCGGTATGACTCCTGAGCTTAGTATGAAGTCTTAGCGAAGATGGAATGGCTGGCCGATGGGAGACTTTTGATTAACATGGAGGCATCGATATTATCTCTTAACGAAGAGCGATTGTCTTGCCGATGGGAAACTTGATATCAGTATGAATCTTAGCGACTATTTGGGTATCGGTATGACTTGAAGACTCGATGTGAACTCCTTGCAATAGTGATAGTCTCATCGATGTGCTTGTTGAGGTCGATGTAACTTGTAAGCTCGGTGGAACCTCTTATCGATGGAGAGGACTCTTGGCGACAACGTGTAATCAGGTCTTCTGGCATCGGGGAGACACTTCGAGTGTCTCACCGACATGTGACACAAGTTGATCACTGTTGACCGAGTGAAGACTATCTGACATGGTGCACATGGACCAATCAGAGGAAGCAAAATTCAAACAGTTGGCGGTTGGATTTTCTAAACAGTCTGAAAGGAAAAATCTACATAGGAGTGGAAATATCCACGATGATAGGGATGCTGAGTTGGTAAATTGCTAAAGTGTTATCTTGAACTGATTCATAGAGATCCTATTGAGAACGAATGCATATATGTATGCATTGGACATTCTATAGATGGGGCATATAGGCTGATAAGCCAAGGAGCTGAAGAGCTGCGAGCCAAAGAGAAAAATGATTGAGGGAGGACCGAGTGGCTGGCCGAAAGGCCAAAGCCATGAGGTCAATGCAGAGGATTGAGAGATAGAGTTGAGCTACTGGAATCTCTCATAATCATGTTTTCTATGGGTGTTTTCTCGAGCATAGTTTGCTACCAGTTGTATCCATAATGAACAAGATGTAATCTCTGAAAGGCTAAGATCTTGAAATTGTATTGTAACTTTCTGTTGCTAAATAATACAATGGCTCAAACTTTGGAGAGTGGGGTTTTTTACCCGAAAGGGTTTTCCCCATGTAAAATATTTGTGTTCTATTTTCTATAGTATCTTGTTGATTGATGTTGAATCTACGTATGTTTCTCTCATTTGGATCAATGTAGGAAATAAACTGTGTCTATTCCGCATTTGGACATAGTTGTCTATGTCTTTGAGGTAACCTAATCAAAATGAAAGTTGCCGAAGGCACTACTGTATGGAGTTTTCACTAGAGATGCTCCCTTGATTTCCTTACAAATATCTTGAAGAGGGTATACCCTAGGTTCATAAGTGTCTTTTGGAATTAACAATAAAACATTAACATCTAAGCTCTAATGAGCCACAAATGAATTTGTGTAATTTGAGTTAAATATTCCTAACTCACGTGTGTATCAACATCCTCTATAGCATTCCTTGCAGAAATCTCCCTAATGATCATCTTCTCCAAATGATCACAAGCCTCTTCTAATGCTAGATCTTCATTCTTAGTTGCTTCCAAGGCTCCTTGTAGTATTAGTTGGAATTCTTTCATCCATTCACTTTGACCTTTTAGTTCTCCATTATCTTTGAACAATGTAGGCACACCCTCTTTTGAAGCATCAATAAACTACTTGGCATCTACTTGAAGCTCCTTATAATAGTCCTTATGTTTCCTCACCATGTCCTTAGCAGTTGCAATGGCTCCAGTATCAAAACTACTTCTCTTTTGTATGTCTTGGATATTTTCCTTAAGCTTGTCACTTATCCTCTTATGTTCTTGAATGGTAGTGTGACTCTTGGAGTGGGCTACCCAAAACTTGTCCATCCAAATCAATAGGTTAGTGTGCTTCTTTTGGAATATTGCAAAAATTTTGTCAAATTTGGCACTGCTCACTTGAGTATGTATTTACTGATTACTCATCTATACTTCCTCACTCTTTTCCTTTGATTGGGGATCTTCTCCTTGAGTTAACATTCTAGTGGAAACTTTGAATGTGTCCTTGAATGTGTCTCTTAGTAAATCATTTTATTTTAGCATTCTTTCACTTTTCAACTTGTACAAATCTAGTTCTTTGATCAACATTTGAATCTAAGCCTTGTTCAATTTGGCTACATTTATTCCAATGTTAGTTGTGACCACACCATCAATTTCTCCTAATTTTAATGTCATCACATGACCAAATTCCTTCTTAGTATCAATGATTATAGATTTCTTATGAGGGGGTACATAGCCCAGAGCATAAGAGAATTCTCATTAGGATTGTATCTCGACGTAGTTTATACCTTTGTTACTCCTTCTAGAATGAGCTTGTGTTTGGCACCATTAATATGTAAAAAATATATAAAAAACAAGAGCATAATTTAAATCCAAATCGGGAAAGATCATCACACCAGACTCTAATAAATTTCTTCCTTTCTCTAGAGTCATGTTCTTCATCTCATTGTCCACATCCATTTTCAAGTTATTTAGCAACTGACCTTCATTGCTGGGTGTGATGTCTGCAACTAATTTCCTTATTGTTTTTCCTTTTTTCTTGTACAAGAAAGATTTAAACTCAGGATATTTATTGAATTGATCATCTGAGACAAAGGACGTATAATCCAATTTCCTAGTATCTTTATCAAATGATTCCCCAACTTCCCATTCTCTGTTAGGAGGATGATAATCCTCAATCCTTAACTTGGGGATTTTATCAGGTTGGCCTTGGGGTTCATTTTCATCAAAATATTCCTCACTCCTAAAGGATAACATTTCTGCTTCTTGTATCTCCTTCATCTTTTGTTCCATTTTGTTATTGTAGTTATCAATTGTCATCCAACCTCCTTCTCTCCCATGTTTCTAATAATATCATCACAAAGATATGGTATATGATCATATCCACCTAAATTCTATTTTTTCCTAGTAAAATCCATAAAACCTTTAGGATCAAATGATTTCCTTGGTGCAACCTTCTTCATATTAAAGTGTGACATTTTTTCCAAAATGAGGTCATATCCTTCTTTTGACAACACAATGAAATCTCCAAAATGCAATGTACTAGGCATGAATGAATTTTTTTCATATGCAATCAAGTTCATGACATTCTAGAATAATCCAATTGCCTGAAAATCTCTAGATATGCAATCCTATGAGGCATAGTTTTGGGTAGCAGGAAAGGTGTATCTTCAAAACCATAAATTTTGATCATAGTGGAATCAATATAGCAATACAAGCCACCCCAATTATGACCTATAGTTGGTGGTCCATTGAAATCCTTGGGCCTTAATAATATTTTGATATCATTAGACAATGAATAATCACAAGGGTAATCATAAAATCTGTACAATGTCTTAGCAAAGTATTCTTTAAAATAAACATAATTGGAATTGTTGAACCTACTATCCCAAATGGAAGTCCATAATTGTACTGGTAGTGGTTGATCCTCCTTATCCAACTATATGATTCTCAATTCCTCTAGCCATATTAATAACTCCTATCCATAGTACAACATCATATGCATGACAAGGGAATAATGTTTAAAGTGCATTATGGGAGATCCATTCTTGATGGCCATTAGCCCTATGTCAATTCCTCTGGAAATGTGTGAAGCCTAATCAAAAGGTCTTGTATTGTTGCATTGTATGTCTATGACAATCACCATTGGACCTATAGATATGAATTTAGAGTCCTTTCTTCCAATTATTTGGCATACCGATAAGTAAGTATGTTTTAGATATGGCTCGAACAAATCAACATGAAAGGGAGGTCCATGACTATCTTCAAGTGGAACTAGGTCTCCATATTTCATAGCCTATGTAATGGTAACCTCCATCCTTTGTAAGTAGTATCCATTCTCCAGTACTTCCTCTTCAAATCCTCATGCACTATAGCTTGATCACATGTGTCATCTAGGTTGAAAAATTCACCAAGTGCAATTTTAGATATATGTATGAAAAGATCTTCTTATGGGTTGCATATGGCTTTAAGGTATGGGTTATAATGTTTGGCCAAAAGTTTTATGAGCTCAACATTCTCAATGACATTGGGAATAACTAGCTTTACCAAATTGAAATCCAAGGGTTGTAGATTGGTTCAAATCTATTTCTCTGATAGTAATGAAACATGAACAATTCATACCCTCTAATTGGGATCCACACATCACTTATATGTTTACACTTGTCTTCTATCCTTTCTACATTGGCCCTCAATTGTGCAGTCCTTCTAGCTTTTGTCCCTGAACTAGGAAATTGATCAATGAGGTCCTGGTTTAACTTTCATTCTTTTGTTTTAGATTCTGGCCTCGTTTTAGTTTTTTGTTTCTTACTTTTTGACTAGATATTTTCACCTTGTTGCTTCCTACTCTTTGTTTTTGTAAAACTTGAACCTTCCATTTCTAGTTATCTATAAGGTGAAAAAATTGAATTGTAATTTATCAATTGCATGGAACTTCGTATGCTTACGTGTATTTCTCAAAGTGCACTGAATTCCTTGACTCCCACTCAATCTCTCATCCTTCTCTCTATAACTTCTAAAAATTCTTTTGGTTCAATCTCTTTTCAAACAAAAAATATTTACATAAGGTTTATTCGTGTGGCCATTAATGTCTTCCACTAGAAATGAATGCAACAAGTTTTTCAAATTTAAAAATGTCATAGGAATACATGAAGATTGCATTGGTGAAACCCTTCTAGTCTCTAGATGATCTATGTGCTTTATTTGGTGCCACCTTCATTAATACATTCATAACTGATTGCCTAGACATAATTGAATGTTCCTTCGATATGAGGTGTCCCTTTGTTTCTTTTACTCTATCAGGAAGACCACTTAGTACTCTTACCAATATTGTACAACAACCTTTTATGTTTCTTTTCAACTCTTATTATTATGGGGAGAACATCATGAATTTTACCCGATATCAAGGTTGTCTGGACCATTAGAAATCCCTTTGATCATCGCTTGGTGTGTTTCAAAAAAATTGTAACCATTCCATGTTACCATAGGGCTAACATGTACCATCACTAAGAAAATAAAATTCCTTTCTGATGTATTTGGTCTCCACAATGGATCTCCTCTACTGCTTCATTCATTGGGATAAGTCAGTGAGACTTTCCCCAAAAAACATCTCTCATTGACATAACCCACATGGTCATAGAGATATGAGGAAATTACTTCAATCACACATGTCTCTTTGATACAATTATTTTCCTACTTCTTTAGTGAAAGTATACATGTTTCTTCATGATGAGGTTTCCATCAGTGTGACACACAAGCTCAATATGATTTGAAAATTTCACTCTAATTACCTTGCTCTCATCGGTAGGTTTTTATCAATGAAACATTAGGCATTTTCTTCCCAATTGTGCACACCTATTATCTTCAAGGTCCTTGATTGGTGTAACTTTATTCAACTCTTCCCAATATGCAGAAAATATTCAAATGAAGGGATATGACTTGCTAATTGGAAATACATGAACATGATCTTCTCGATAAGGATCAATTGTTTATAGTTATTTCTCAACTATTATTAGGGGATACTTATGTGTAAAAGGCCATATTCATGGGATCATGGGTTATGAAATGGATCTTGTCACACAAATTTCAGTAATTTGTATTGAACATGAAATTAATGTGTGGAAAATTTATGTGGTGAATGGGAGGTAGGAGGGTAAGGGCTAGTGAAAAATGTGAGATTTTTCTAGTTCTAACAAGATGCATAAAATTTGATGTGACCCTACTTTAAATAGATGTGACCCACTTTTTCAATTATAGCCCACTATTATCAAATTTACCATTTCACTATCAAACAGACCATTTCACATATCATATGTGAGATAGCAAGTTTTAATTGAATCATTTTACCTTTTGGAACATTTGATGTCCTACCTTTAGCTAGCAATTAATGCAACTAGCCTAACACCTAAGCACCTAAGGGTTAGATATGTACTATTGGGGGTGCTCTGGTTGGCCATTGGTGTTGATGGACTCACTTTTCTCAATGCAAATCCCTTAGAATACCAACCAGTTTTGCAATAGCTTTGAGCTCAAAACTCACAAAGGGATCTCAATCTCCCAAACTAGAAGTGTGAAAATGAAGAAAAATTTACCTCCCAAGGCTTATATATAGCCAACCAAACCCTAATTCCCTCCATCCCACCCACCCTCAATCCATTTTCCTCATACCTTATCACCCTTGAACCTGCTCCTTAGCTAACCTAAACTTGTTATGCACATGTTTGTTCACTAAACCTAACTTTTTTACCAATTGTGAGCTCAAACCAATTTTATTTTTCGGTTGATCTCTCAAGGGAGCAACCTACCATCCAACCTTCACCCCTTGGTCTATTGAGCCACATTGGGGAACACTATCAACTAATTTTTTCATACCAACAATATTTCTTTAAAATTATGCAACATGGAACATTGTCTTAAAGAGGGGTGAAATGTAGACACCTAAAAACATCTAACAAATTCCTCTAAACTCGACATCATTTCCTATTATCATAGCCTGTCAACCCCTTCATCACTATTAATTAAATATTATTTTATTATTTTATTAAGCTAACACTTTCTCCACTTTAATTAAATAATTTTAAATAATTTAATCATTTAATCATTTTCCCTCTATCTAATTTAATTAAATAATTTTTAAATGTTTAATTATTTCTTCAATTTTACTTCATGTTAATTAAATACATTTTTTTTTAGACTACAGGAATAGGGTAGCAAGACCGCCTATAAATTGTAGATTACCTAGTAATTTTTTTAATGTGACCAGTGGTGTTGGAATGACATGCCCTCCAGTATCGTGGGGGTGGGGGACACTAGACCTCACGACCAACCTCTTGCAACAAGAAAGGTTTAGCCAACTAAGCCAGGGCCCCAACCCTAATTAAATAAATTTTAATTATTTAATTAGCTAATTATTCCTCCAAACATGAATAAATTATTTAATTTATTTTAGTTTGGATTTGCACATTTCTCTCTAAATAAAAATAATAATTTTTTGTTTATTTCCTAAAAAATATCAATTCTATCTTTATTCTTCTAATTATAAATTTAGTGACCATGTATAAATTTACTAAACATTGCTAGATTTAGTGAGTTGACTAAAAAGAAATGGCATTTCACTCTCACTCACTCCACTTCATCTCTCATGCAATGATTATTTTAATTCATGCATTCACTTAACTCATCATTGTTGGATGATTTAGTTGTTTGGGTGTTGTCATTGATGCTAACACCATGTTGTTGGTGTTGCCATTGTTGTCAACCTACAATATAGTTACAGAGTTTGTTGGAAGCCTGAGTTGGTTAGGGAGATTATTGGTGTGTGTTGCACTATGTTGTGATGGTGTACAATATTTTCATGTTTCCATCAATGTTATCATTTATGTATGGAATGACTAATTGTTGTAATTGCAGTTGGTTCACTTGGTTTTCAAGTGCTTTTGAGAAAATTTGAATAAAAGAGTGTGCAAAGTGACAAAGGTGTGTTAACTGTTGTGCTCCACATTTCTTCATGGTTGAATATATGCTTGTTCCATTTGGGAATGATGATCAAAGGTGTTTAGAAGTGTTATATTTAGAGTTTTAGGTTCAGGATCATGCAACAGTAGAAGTTGTATTTAATAATATGTCTATCTATGAAGAAGTTTCTCTAGGAGAAATGAGATTACTCTACATTTATCCATGGTGAAGTTTGTTATCTTGAGGATTTTTGGAATGTGCTTATATTATCTATATCTACTTTAACTTGAGGTTTCAAGTGAAAAGTTTTTTCACAAGGTTGTTTAGTAAGTTGTATGTCTATGCTAGTTTGTTTGGTTGCAAAAAATTAAAGTGTTCTTCAGTTTCAGGTGGTTGCATCAGTGGAGTTGAATATTTTGATGATGTGAAATATTATTAGATGTTGTGGAGTATTATTTTTTTCTCCACAAATATTTTCAAACCTAAATAAGTATGTGTGTGTTCACTTGTAGTATTACTTCTGATTTGGTCAAATTGGCATGCTAGCATTATTTGCTAAGGTACCTCATAGATTGTGGATGTGATGAGTAGCATGGTACTATATGTTTGGGCCCTAGTTAACCATTGGTGTGGTCATCATTCACTTCTTCCCACTGTGGAGTTGTTTGGTGGTGAACTATTTTGGTGTTGCATGTTTGAGGTGCATACATTTCATTAAGGCCAATCTAATTGAGATTATTTAGGTCATGGATTGTATAAATGCCAGATAAATGTTGTGTGGAGAGTTTGGAAAATTTTTAAGTGAAAAAATATGTGAATATGATCAAGTGTGGAAATTTGAGTGTGAGATTAAATTCCTATGACTTGTGGATGCAGCGAGTAGAAGGTGTCTATATTTTTAGTTTACGTGAAGTTGCTAGAGGCAGGGAGCCAAAGGTTACAAATGTTGTAAATTTTCAAATGTTGATTTCTCATATTTCCTTAAGATAGTGAATCTCTTTGTAATATTCTTCTCCAATTCTTCTTTCTTCTTGGCAGTGAGCCACTCGAAAGTGAGGCTTTCTTCCTTTTTTGGGTATTGTTACTAATTGTATTTGGTGTTGTATTATTTATATATATGAGCCAATCCTCACCATGGTGTTTTTCTTCTTGGGTTCTCCATGTAAATATTGTGCTCTTATGTGTTTGGATGTGTTTTCATTATTATCTCATATGTTTACATTTTGATAATGCATAGTAGGGGTTTAATGGTTGATAAGAGTTTGAAAATATATTGGCAAATTGAATGTTTTAAGTATACAACTGATTCACCCCCTCTTTCATTTGTCGTGTGCATCTAACAATTGGTATCAAAGTTTTGGTTCCTATTATGCCCTACATAACCATGTCATTTTATTTTTTGTCAAAATGGGTCCCCCTTTTGTGGTCTTGGTGTTTTTCTTCCTTATTTTTTCTTTGTTTTTGGTTTTACTCTTTTTTGTTCTATTTCAGGACTCGTTTGTCTTCCTAGACATTGTTTGCTTGTTTTTTCCTAGATCGTTTTAGGTCTTGACATGAACCTTGGACACTTATTACAAGAGTCTAAGTCCATGTTGGTCTTCCACCCCCATGTGTGTTATATTATGTCAGGATTCAAGTTCTAAATCAGACCATGGACCTTTGAATAAAAGGTCCAAGTCTAATTTGTTTCCTCAATCCTGCTTCTTTGGTGTCTTGTCCGGGATAGATTTTTGATTCATACTTAAGACCTTTTGTAAATAGTTTTAGTATGATTCCTATCCTTGCCCCAAATTTGTGTTCTTACCTCAAGATCAAGGATTAAACCTGGACTTGGATTCCTTTTCCTAGAGTTTAAATCTGGTTTCATCTTCGATCTCATTTTCTTCCTTTTGCTAACCTATTATTGCTCTTCTTAGGGATGGAAGTCCTGAATGGACTTTCCACGCATTATCCAAGTCCATTTGTATGCCCTAAATCCAAACATTTGATCACCAACCACATTAATGGGAAATTGGTTTGCATAGGTGGAGTTGCTTTAAATTTAGATATCTTTCTCATATTGGGTGATTATTGTCAATTCTTATTGCAAATTCAAGCCATGAGGATCTCATGGAGTGTCTAAAGCATTGTGAAGTCATGTCATCATTTTCTTGCTAGATTTATCACCCTTATCAAATTTCAAGGTTGGTGTATAGGAGCGAGTTTGTACCCCTTATGCAAATTCCCCTTTCACACACCCTCACCTTAGAAAATCAAATCTGAAGGAAAAATCCCACATCACCCAACTATCTTCCTTCTACTTGGCATATGTCCTTTGTGTCAATGAGAGAATATTTTTTGGGGACACACGAGTAGTGCATAGAAATCTGTGTGATGTGATGTCATCCCTAATAGATTCTTTTGTCTCAAGTTGGCATAGGTGTTACACTCCTGATTGGGAATGAATTGTAAAGTCCCTCTTTGACCAATCGATATCAAGGCCTCTTGTTGTATCCTCCTCTCCGCTTCCATTCAATCTAGTTCAGTCTTGCTTCTGGATTCTGCTATGAGTGTGAATGTGCTTGACCCAAAAAAGGTGCAAGTGTTTATCTCTCCATTGTCTGAGCCTCCCCTATTGTTGTCCCTTCTAGACATCCCACCATTATCTAAACCCATGGACATGCCAAATACCTCGGTGGTGTCCACAATGGTTTTCTCCTCCTCCACTTCCTTTGTGCCCCTTGCATTGTCTATGGGGAGTTCACATTCCCTAACAAAGTAGAAGGTAGAGGTCAACCATTCCAATAATGGAAGGTGTAAGAAGATCCCACCTTCTCTGAAGGATGGTCCTGTGCTAGCTTGTTTTGTCTTAGTGACAAAATAATTCCTAGCTTCCCCTAATTTTGTCACTACTCTCGAGTCACTCAATGATCCAAGCAATGAATCCTGGGAACAATCCTCTCCGTTTATTGAGGTATGACATGACACTCTAGTAAAGTGCATGTTTAACTCTTTGGATGAAGTTTTGGTCTTGTTAGTGATCTTCGCAAAGTAATTGATCAAAGCTCCACAAGAGCATAGGAGAGAAGACCTTGTGGGACCTTCTTCCTTAGCCCTTGTTGTGGGAGGGTCGAAATCTCCTCCCCTTAATATTTGGCCACTATAGGCTCATCCTCCTTCCCCTTATAATGATCTAGATTGGGAGGTGGATGACCTATTGGTCAATGAGTGTTAGATGAGGCTTCTTCTTTATCTTTAGATTAGATGTGGGTATGTGAAAGATCATTATGGAAAGAATAGGCCCTTAAGTGGCAAAAAATTCAGAAAGATTAGAGTTAGACAACTTAACATAAAAATTTGAATAAGTTATCTATATTATTTCAAAAATATGTAAGAAAATAATCTGTAGCAAATTGAATGTAGTTTCTAAACTACTAGGTTTATTTTATTTTTTTAAACTATTTGGTGAAAATTTGAAATTTCAATGCAATAGTACTTAAATTTCAGGAAAAAATTAAGTAGGTGTTTGTCTAACCACCCTAACCACAATAAAATGATAATATTTTTTTATAATATTTTAGATATAAGTAAAAGACTCATGTCCTGATGCGATGCATGTTTTTTATAATATTTAATGTAGTTTCTAAACTACTAGGTTTATTTTAAAAATAAATAAATCTATTTGGTAAAAATTTGAAATTTCAATGTAGTAGTACTTAAATTTCAAGCAAAAAATAAGTAGGTGTCTATCTGACCACCCTAGCCACAATAAAATGATGATACTTTTTTATAAGATTTTAGATATAAGTAGAGGACTCACATCCCAATGTAATGCATATTTTTTTTGTAATTTTTGTCCAAGTAAATAATTAATTATGAATTTTTGATTAAATTTTTTGAAAAATATAAAAACTCATATGTCTGACCACCTTAACTTGGTCAAAACTTCATAAAATTCTTTTTTTTAATCCTATAGTATGTGAAGCATAGAATGTGACACATGTTTCAGATTCAAAAAATGTGATACCTTTTGAAAGCTATATATGTTTTTCAATCAGCCTGTCAATTAGGACTTTAGATGTAATTGAAATAGAAAATGAATAATAATTATTTATTAAATTCAAAGTAAAACATAATTTATATTGGTGGAAATCTGAGAATCTCCTTTAAAAACCCTTTTCATTTCATCAATTTTGGGTAAAAAAAAAGTCGTCAGCCACATGGGCCATCATATCACTTACATATCACCACTTTTCGGCCCATCATGATCCTACACATACCCTTCCCTCTTTTCGTACACTTCTATTTTTACCTCTATTCTTCTATTTTTCATGCATTCACCTTTTTCATGACTTTCTTTTTGTGTTTTCCTTTTGGGGATGATGCAAAGTGTTGAGATGCCCTATGTCTCTTCCATGTTGACCCACAAATGTCCTTATCTTTTTCTTTTTCTTTTGTGTTTTCCTTTTGGGGATGATGCAAAGTGTTGAGAAACCCTATGTCTCTTCCATGTTAACCTAAATGGTCCTTGTGTTTTCTCTTATTTATTTTGTGTTTTACTTTTAGGGATGATGCAAGGCATCAAGACCGTAATGTATCCTTCATGTTGAATCAAAATCTTTTCACTTTTCTTTCACCTTTTCATTTTCTTTTCGCTCGTGTTTTCCTTTTGGGGATGATGCAAGGCATCAAGACCTCAATGTCTCTTTCATGTTGATTAAAAATGGACTTTCTTTACTTTTGTTTCCACTTTTTTTGTGTCATTCTTCTCATTCTATGTATTCATGGAATGATGACAGTTCTGAGCTCCTTACTAAAAACATTGCAGCAATGAACATACTGACCCCAAATCCATAGATCCATTATGTGTTTGGTGTTCTCTTTTCTGGGGGACAACTCCCTTTTTTTTTCATTTTTCCTTGAGATGATGTATCCTAACTTTGAAACATATGACTTGGTATAGGGCTTTCCAAGTTGGCTCTCATGTCTTGTTTGCATTTTCTTCACTTTGCTACTTTAAAGTAATTGCTCATAGAATGATGTGTAGTAATTTATTTAAAGTGTGGGGCATACATTACCATAATTCATGTGAATTCTTGGGTCCTAGTGTATCGTTTTTGTTTATATGATGTGCTTGTCACTTTGTGGATGGTGTTGGGTGTGATGTCCATAAGTGTGATCTATCTCAGCATATTACATTCCTCTTGGTGGCCTGATGTGATGCACTACATCCCCTAAGTTGTGAGTATACTATTCTTTGATTGCTCCTCTCTTGGATACATTAGACACAATGTTCCCTAAGTGACTGACCTTGCATGAACTGAACAAGACTCCTTTGAACATCTTTTACATTTTACACTTTTACATTTTTCATTTTTCATTTTTCATTTTTACATCTTTTTGCCACCTTGCATAACACAACTTGCATGCATGTTGTACCTTTCCTTTTTGTTTATGAAATTTTTCTTGTGGTGCCTCGTTAAATTTATCAGTAGGTATAACTTTGACATGGTTCAGTGGGAAGCCCACCTAGCGGCATGAATTTTCCCCATAGCCACCTTTGTGTTTATGAATACATGCCAACTAGCATATGTATCTTACTTGTTGGGATTTCTCACCCCATAGACAACTAGTTCTATGGCCCCAAAGTGAGTACATTTTGGCTTTCTCACCCCATGGACAACTAGTTCTATGGCCCCAAAGTGAGTACGTATTCTCAATCAACCTAGATCTAATCCACAACTAGTTGGACTAACAATCGAAGCTTCATCCAATTCCTTTCAACACTTGTATGTTCCCTTTTTATTATGTCTATTTTTCCATGGGATCTTCATCCTGGGGGCTTGATCATCCCTCTTGATCATTTTATTCCATCTTGCTAATGGAAGTGCATTTGAACCCTCATCTTGATGTTCATGGCTACTTTAGTGTGAGTTTGAAGCAAGATCATCCTCTCACTAAAGTCGGGGCTAAATGTGATGGAGAAAAATGGCCCCTTGTTATTTTCATGGTCTTTTAGATCTTGTTTCATGGTGTTGGAATTGTTTTGTGCTAATTTCATCCTATAACATGGCTTGAACATGCTTATTTAGGTACTAAAATTTAAAGAATGACATCTTGTGAAGGTGTTGTCAAGTGTTGTAAGACATTCTACACTCTTCTAGACTCTATTCATTATAATTTACCTTAAAATCACCTTTTTTACTCATCATCAAGTCCTATTTTGAAGTGTTGTAAAGTCTTGTAACAATATTTCACATTTTTCTAGGCACACCTTCACTATTTATCCTTTTATCATGCTTTATTTGGCCCCTTTATGCCTTCATATGCTCTAATTAAGTGTATTTTTGGATGTTATCCTAACAAACAATATTAAATACAACATTTTTCCTGATACACATTTTCAGGTCCTAGGTGGGACCCATTCGCCATGGGTGGCGAATGAGTCCCCCTTGCCCCCAAATTAAAAATATTTTAAATTTCCTTTTGGAATTTTATTCAAAATCACTTGATGTCACCCTATGATGAGGTATGAATGGATACTAAGGCATAAGATTGTATAAATATGTGATTTTTCACCTCATTTTACATCCATGAAGTCATTTAAGAAATATCCTCATTCAAGCATTAAATCTCACATCATATTCAATCATTAAAGCATCTTTCAACATCAGATCAAGCAATCTTCAAATGCTTTGGAGCATCAATTGACATTACTTCAGATTTTCAACTTTAAGGGTTTGGTAAGTTGATAGAAATTACATATTATTTTATCTTTCTCTTTCATTTCATTGTTTCATTAATGGTTTGATTACCACAAGTGGGGTTTGACCAAGACAAACCCCTATTCACTAACCCTCAATCATTTTTCCCTTATTGCATGTTTGTTTGTATCCTTTTGTTTGTAGATTTGATAATCTTTTAGGTATTGAAGATTGGTTTTCAAGTCAACTAGGTGCTTCAAGTCAACTCAAGAGTATTTCAAGCTTGGAGAGCATTTTCTGTCCATTTCCTACATAATTGACCTTGACAACCTGATAAGTAGATATTTCAAGATTTGGTGCTGCAGAGTTGTCTCCTACTTTTTCAAAAATTTGGGAGAGGACTGATTCACCACTAGTGGTGAATGAGTCCCACCTTAGGATTGAAAATATAAATTCTTTTAGATTTTGGATCTTGACAGTCAGAAAGAAACTTTCGACAATTTTTCACGAGTAGGAGGACTGATACGCCACCCTGGGAAAATGAGTCCCACTGTGGAAATTTAGTGATTTCAACTAGCATCCACAACATTCCAAATTCATCATAATTTTCCTAGGTGCACTCTAATTTAACTCATCTCTTTTTGTTCTGCATATTTTCTTCATTTTCTTCATTATTGCATTACACACTATGTTTTCAAACAAGGCATAAATCTTAGTTTTACATTCGTTTTCAGTCATTTTAATCAGTCAATTGCATTTAGTTAACTTAATTTACATTAGAATACATTTCATACATCCTTATTTGAGTGAATCATTAGAATTTTTGGCTCCTACATCTCTCTTGTTAGGTGAAAAATCCTAAGAGAGGAAGAGTAGTCTTAGGAACCCAAAAATCTATGTTTCAGCATAATTCAACCTATGGGACATTTACCAAGATACATCCTTTACCCTAGTTCCCATGGCTTAATAATGAAAGTATCCATATTCATACTAGTGTTGTTGTAATGTTGGGTATGTCTAATTTCCTCCAACAATCTAATGTTGGAAAAAATCCTAGGGCAGATAGTCTACAAGTGAATATTCAACCAACACAACAAATTAGCCTAAAGAAAACTCTCTCTCAACTGACTAATAAGATGGCTTAACTTCAACCCTCCTCAAAACTAAAATCGATACCAAAATTAGGGAGGTTATCAAGATAAGAATAGTAACCAAAATTAGAGAAATTTTCAAAACCAAAACAGAGGATATAATCAGAGGCCTTACAATATAAAATTGGATAGAAAGAAAAATATGGTGGGGTCATGAACAATAACAAAACTAATGATGGTCAAACCCATACTGCTAATGTAGTAGATTACAACTTCATGACCAATTGGTGTAGACTGCATTATAATTCTACTTATATTGGGGTGAACTACCTAGATATGGAGAAGATGATTAAAATAGTTCAAGATAATTCCATCTCTGATTAGAATAATGCAAGTAGAAAAAGTGGGCATGTAGATATTGCATGGCCTTTGATATGGTTGATGATTTTAGATTCCTATTTTATGAACACAATGATCCTAAAACTTATACTTATGATGGTCAAGCCTTCTAAACCAAGGGGGCCACTTCTTGAGGAATCAAAATAAGTGACCATTTACTATTTCTACTCAACCTAGTGGAAAACTAGTAACCCCAAATCATAGAGTTGATAATAGCCCTTAGCCACCTAGAGGACAAATTGAAGGTCCAACCAAAGCAAATTTTGTGTTTTCTACCAAGCCATAGTACTAGAATGATATAGACTATGAATTGTCTGCGTAAATGTGGAAGGGTAAGTATAGCATGTATTTCTTTGATGTCTTGAATTATTACTCTACCCAATGAGAGTACTTGATGAAATATTTAGTTGAACAAGACCAACCAAGATGAAAAACTAAGATACCTACCACTACAAATATGAATGTAGCAATAAATCAGGGGAAGATAGGTGTCCCTCCCTTTCTATTGAGTTTGAGGATATTTAAAATAACTTACAAAACTACTTAATAGAATATGGTGCCTCAGGAAATGTCATTCCATACTCCATCTATAAGAAATTAGGCTTGACCCTAGTTTAGACACACAAAAATATTTGTACAACTAGATTAAATTGAAGTGAATGTAGTGGGAGAATTGAATAATATTCTCATGGAAATTAGATCAGACCTAGGATCCAACACTATATCAACATCTAGGTGGTTGACATCCTAGAGATGTAGGGTATGCTCTTAAGCTGAGATTGGATGAAAGAACTATGAGAGTATCTTTGATCACTAGACTTCTCCCACATGTGGTTTCCATGGAAATGTTTGGCTAGCCAAATTAGGATCAACAATGAGCCTCATTTTAAGTATATGAAAACAAAATATGACCACCCTAATGAGGTTTCCCACTTTGAATCTAAGTGAGGAGTATACAAGATTGATGATATTATGAAATTTATGACTTTCACTAATGAAAAAACATCATGACTTATAGAAAGTGATGAATGCATGGCTTCAATCAACCAAAATGCTTTGATGAAAAGATTGAATCAAGATAAATTGGTTCTTGGAGGAGTATATTTGTGGGAGTTACTACTTCCTAATTAGTGTAGAGTGCATTATCAAAACCACTTTGAGCTAACTTTCCAACCTTTCTTAGATATCTTGAACCAAATTTTCCAATAGGGGGATGTCTAACCTAGTGGTTTGATAGCAGAAGAGCATCATTAGCTCCCACTCAAGGCCAATGCTATCCCCATTCAAGTAGAGGCTGATGACACACCCAATATCTCGACACCATCTGGTCAACTGAAAGAACCTTTAATAGATTCACCTTTGAAGGATGATGAATCCCAAGAAACTATTCCCATTCATCTTCTCATTGTAGAAGAAGTACGCAATAGTCTAGATGTGCTCAAGTTCCATAAGATGAATAGCCTTGATTAATAAAACATAAAGCCAACTCCCCAAATAAAGCAACCCAAATTAGATCCAAAAGAGGAGTTCCCACCCCAAAATCAGTTATGGATTCTTAAATTTAACGGGTATAAGAACAAACAACAAAGTTGAGCCAAAATTGAGTTAATTAATCCCAATGGAAAGACATATTTGTTTTCTTATAGGTTTGAATTCAAGTGCACTAACAACATGAAAGAATACAAAACATTGGTGAGAGGGATTTTTTTTCCATCAACAGAAGGAAGAGTGTCTTAGGATGCTAGGGGATTTAGAAGTGATTGTTAAGAAAGTTTGTAGTTAGTACACTTGTCACAATAAGAAATTGGTTGCCTATCATAATAGGGTTTGTAGTTTAATCAAACAATTTGATGCATTTGATATAAAGTTGATTCCAAGGGAAAAGAATGAAATTTCAGATGCACTAGCTATGGTAGCAAGCATGTTGTATCCCATGAAATAGTATAAGCTAAGAAGATTCTCTATTGAGCTAGGTTGGTCCTAAAAATCCTTGATAACATAAGGAAATTTCATGTTTTTGATGATGATCATTATATTCTAGGATTTTTGGCAAGTTCAAAATATTTCGAGTAGATTGTTGACATGAATTTGATAGAGATTTGGGAGATTGGAATTCAAAAGATTCAGATATGGAAGGCATTAGATATCTCAAAAAAATATTATTTTGAAAGGGATGGTTGCATTGGAAAGGATATTTGATTTTAATCCTAGAGCTCAAGATAAATTTCCTACTAATATTGATGAAGGAAATTATGAAACTTATAACCTAACAAATTCTAGCCTCAAAAAAGAATATCCTTATTGAAAAAACCCACTCGAAAGATATTTGTGAAAAAATAATTAAAGTGTTGAAGGAGGATATTATAATAATCACTTAGGGGTATGAGGATTTGAATACATTCAACACCTCAATGATAACACATATGATCCTCCTAAAACCTTAGGCTAAACCTTTCTATCAAAAGCAATCACCAATGAATGCTTTGATCAAACCAATCATTCTCAAAGAGGTACAAAATCTATTGTCTACCAAAATAATCTTCCTAGTAAAGAATTCAACATGGGTGGCTAATATAGTACCAATACACAAGAAGAATGGAGAAATCATATTGTGCATAGATTTCAAAAATGAAACCGAGCCTTAGAAAAAGATAATTATTCCCTCCCATCTCTTGATGAAGTACTCAATATTTTCAATTGTTCACAAATGATGTCATTTATATATGGCTACTCAAGGTACAATCAAGTGCTAGTGAAGTACAAGGATCAGATGAAGACTTCCTTCACAACCAAATGGGGAACATTTTTCTATCAAAAGATGTTGTTTGGACTAATGAATGTTGGGGCCACTTTTCAACATGCAATGGATGTGGCATTCAAATAGTTGACAGGGAAGTGCATTATCATTTATATGGAAAAGTTAACAATTTTTTCAAAAAAAAAAAATGATCATGTTGTAGATTTGGTGAAGGTGCTTAATAGATCCAAAAAGTTTGGTGTGTCATTAAACCTAAAGAAATGTGTATTTGAGGTTTCTAAAGGAAAATTACTGGGAAACATGATTTTGTAGAAATGAATTTAAATTGACGCAGAAAAGGTGGAATCAATTTTGAAGTTACCCATCTTAGTAGTAAGAAGGAAATGAGATCTTCCTTTGGGACGATAAACTTTGTGAGAAAAATCATAACTAGGTTTGAAGAAATCATTAAACCATTGAATGAAATAATGAAGAAGGATGCTGCAATTAAATGGAGTAATGGGGCTAATGCAACTTTATAGAAAATTAAATATCCCATTTTAGAAGCTTTGGTCTTGACTAGTCAAAATTACTTATAACCATTTGCCATTTACTCATTCACATCAGAACACTCCTATGCAACCATTTTAACATAGTGAAAAGAAGAAGGGGATGAGTGACCAATTTATTTTATGAGCTCTCCCTTCAAGAATTTTAAGGTTAGACATCCACTACTGAAAAATAAAGCTTTTTCACTAATAAGGGTTGTCAAGAAGTTCTGACATTACATCCTACATAGTAAGATCATATTTGTTGTCCCAAACCTCATAGTGAAGTCCTTGTTGATGCAAAGAAAACATAGAGAATGAAGAGAGATGTGGATGGTGATTCTGAAAAAAAATGATCTAGAAATTCAACCTATGAAGTTAGTTCAGGGATAGGGTTTATCTAGGGCAATATTAGAGGTGGATTCTAGTATAACATGTCAGCAATATATGGTACAATCTTTCACTAGGGCCCTTTTATGTTGATTTAATCCTTTTACCACTAAATAATAAGTGTTCACAAGGAATGAATCCAACACAAAGAAGGGTGTTGAGGTTGAAGAGATCCCATTACACGATCAAAATAGGACTTTGTTCTAGAGGAACTTTGAGGGTATATACTTGAGGTGTTTGGAACAACAATAGGCCAAGAAATTTTTGAATGAATTCCATGAAAAACATGGTACTAAACATGGGTCTGCAAAATCCATGACACATTAGATCCTTAGTTATAATTATTATTGGCTACATGTATTTCTAGATGGACACTAGCATGTACAAACTTGTTAGACATCTACATCCAAAGAATGAAACCCAAAAATGCCCCTACAACTGGTATATGAGGTGACACCTTTCACCCAATGGGAATTAGATTTCATTGGGACGAATAACCCAAACTCATCTATAGGTCATAATTTTATCGTGATAGCAACTTATTACTCCAACCAATGGATGGAGGCACATGCATGTACGAAATGCACCACCGATGTTCTCATAAATTTTTTGCAAGATCACATAATCACCAAGTTTCAGGTACCCTTCTCCTTGATATGTGATAATGGCCTTAATCTTGCTTCTACAATGCATATCTAATGGGTTTTAAAATATATTATTATTTTGAAGTATTCATTGAATTAATATCAAATTACTATCAATGGTAAGATGGGGTAGCTAAATCTAGCAATAAGAACTTAGTAGATATTAAAAAATCTTAGAGCACAATCCTAGGGACTAACACACAAGACTAAAAATCGCCTTATGGGAGGATAGAACTATGATTAAAGCAACCTTAGGAAACTCTTTGTATCAGCTATTCTATGGTCATAACCCTATTTTACTAGTAAAATTCCAAATCCCAGTCTTGTAGTTCATGCAAGAATTTGATACCAATGATAATAGGATGGAGGTCAGATTAATAAATTTGTTGAACCTAAAAGAAAATAGAAATGTTACTATGTAGAAATTCTCTAAGCACCAAGATATTGTCAAATGTTGGTTTGAAAGAAGGGATAAGGTCAAGGCTTTTAGAATAAATTAGATATCATGCTCTTGTGGGATAAGTCCAAAGAAAAAAAAGGGAACCACCAAAAGTTTGAAAAGCTTTGGTTGGGGCCTTATCAAATTGTTGAGATCCTTGGGGGGAATTCCTTTTGATTAAATACATTTATATGGGAACCTGTCCCATTACTTGTCAATCGATAGTTAAGCATTATTTAAACTCGTGAAGGCTTGGAACCCTCCCTTGTAAATAGTAGCTTAGTTATTTTTTCTTGTTTTCTTTTTCTTATTTTGTTGGTGGTTTTTTATTTTGTGTTCATTCATTTTCTTTCTTGAATTTTTCGTTATTGCTTGGTCTTGTTTTATCATCATCCTTTTCTTCTATTGTTTGAGTGACTCATTTTGGTTCGCTAGGAGGGTTGGGTGATTATTAAGGACATGCTTAGAGTAGTTTCGGTAGAGAATTTTATTTAAGTATTTTCAAGAACACTTTAGTTTCCTTTCATTCTGAAATTTATGTTTTGTGATTATTTTAATGCCAATACAAGGATTTACACAATATGAGGACATTTAAAGTGGACTTGTGAATAATGGTTGAACACATCATTCAATGGAATGAACTATTAAAATCCTCAAGATTTAGTTATTCCTAGGTGGTCCTACTCTTGCTTCAAGTGAAAAATATAGTGTCACTATGTTGCCATGAGGTCCACTATGGTTTCAAACCCAACCCTTGAAATAATTTGCAAGAACTGAGAACAATGTACCAAAAAAGAAGAGAGATAGAAGTATTAAAAGAGATCAAAGTTTAAAATAGAAAAGAAGAAAAGAAATAAGAGGGAAGTCATTAAGAAAGAGCTCAACCATACAAGGGTGATCTAGTATCTCTACTAGGGCTAAGGACACTTGGCTGGTAGTAGAGCTATGCCTGAAAGAGACTAGAGGTATCTCCATTGGGGCTATAGATTCCTGGATAGTAGCAAAGCAATATCGAGGATATCATTTCATGGCAATAACATGACCCACCTCATGATAGAACCCCTCAAAAAATTTCTTTGGTTACATTTTAAAATTTGGCAAGATTTGGTTATGGTCCTCATTTTACACTCAAGTTTATGTTCCTCATCATTGTTTTAGGGTTTGTATTCTAAAATCCCTTCCAAATTAACCTTTGAATCTAAAAACCCTGATTGGAATTCTATTTCATTATTGACCTTTTGATCTAATTTCCTAGTTGTTAAGGTCACTACTCCAATCAAGATCATTCTTTTACCGACCCCTAAGTCGTGATAACATCAATTGGTACCTGTGGTTGCTCTAAATTGTTCTCATTATTTTTAGGGTTCGAATTATTTGTGAAAATTTTCCCTAATTTGTGCTTGGATTTTAATATTTTCCTAGCACCTTAATCCTTTTTTTCATGCCCTTGACCATCATTATCATTGTAACCCTCTTTTAAAAACTAACATTTGTGACATGTGCATATTTTGGCTATGTAATGACTGTTTGATCATCGCAAAAAAATATTGACCATTCCCCACATGTCCACTTCATTTCATTCTTTATTAAAATATTTGATTGAGCTGGAAGATGATTTCCATGTGTCATGTCAAGTGGTGGGACCATTTCTTCCAAAGGGTTAGTGGGTGGAGCTTTGAGAAAGATCAATGACCAATATCGCAACACATGTCCTATTTTGGGTCGTTCCCCATGCGCTCACCCATTCTGTGTATTGAAGTGAATTAATCACACTAGCTAGTAGGCATTGGACATGTGTTTCCTTTATAAGGTAGACCTAATATCTTTTGATGATCGATGAATGGTATGAAAGGGAAATCTATAGTGGTTGTTGGGTGATGTGGTCAAATCTCCACCTCTCCTTGCCACCCCATTCGATTTTATTTAATACTTATAAAATGTCACGGGCTAGCAAATGAGATGAAACCTATTGCTTCATGGAGGGGCCTACCAAAATTTGAAGATGGCAAAGGATTTACAAGATAAAATATTAATGGTTGATGATGAGTGATGTGGTTCAATCCTAACCACTCCCTACCATCCCATGAGGGACCCACTTGCATATCTTGTTTCTCTACGGGAAAGTAGGTGAGTGCCACATGGAATATTTTAAGGGCTCTAATGGAATTTAGTGGAGGTAAAGTACTGCTAAAATTTGGTGAAGACTACACTAAGATTAAAAAAAATCCATATTAGAGTTGGCTTATTTTGGCATGTGTTTGAGATTTTGGAATGCTTTCTAATTGCGATTGTCAATTTTGTCAAATGGTAGTACACGTTGGAAGGTGAAATTGAAGTAAGGAAGAGTACGAGCTGATATTCTAAGGTTAAATCATGATCGCTCCCTACTGTCTTGTTGTGATGAACTAAAAGTAAATTAATTCCCATGGAAAAGTGGGTAAATATGACATGACAGGTTTTATCAAGTGCTAAGTATGTGATTAATTATGTGGGCAGAATGGGTGCCCATCCACTTGGGCTTTTCTGATTAGGGAAAGGAATCAAGCACATGGAAATTAACTTCGTCATAATTAATCATTCTAATTTATTATCCATTTATTTGTCTCAAGGTGTGATCAATGAATGAAGTTCAAAAATCAAAGTAGTTGATTATCAGCTCTCTCAAACAAGCTTTCTTGTAACATTAATGAAGGTACTCTCCAATTGCTCTATTTAATGAGGATTTATTGCTTGTTATTCTCACCATTTGATGTCTTCAAGAGTTGAGAATCCGAGTAGGAGTGTTTGGAGTTATTCTTAGTAGTTGTAGAGTTTTAGATTGTTGTTCTTGAGTTGATAGAGTTCCTACATTGTTGGTAGTATCTTTTTCATGTGAAGTTACTTTGCTAAAAATGGATAAACTAAGTGTATCTGTCGACCTAGCCTGAAGGTCCAGGAGACTCAATCACCTTGAATATCAAAGTGATACTCCCAAGAATAAGAAACATATCCTTGAGGGACTTATAATTCTGAGGAAGAAAGTAAATGCTGGTAAGAAATCTAAACAAAACATTGTTAAGTGTGCCTATCATCTAAGAAGCATAATTGTTTTGGAGGAACTGGTCAAAGGAAAAGGGAAGAAATATGATAGGTTTGAGAGGGAGGTAATGAGGAAGAAGAAATACCATCGATCCAATCTGAGCAAGCATCATTCTCCCATTGAAGTCTCAGATGATCTCTTAGATAGTGATGCTGAGATTGATTAGGGTTTCCACCAGTATCTTATGGCCATGAATGAATTGGTAGATTCAGATGATGAGGTGGTGG
This sequence comes from Sequoia sempervirens, assembly GCA_007258455.2. NCBI lineage: Eukaryota > Viridiplantae > Streptophyta > Pinopsida > Cupressales > Cupressaceae > Sequoia > Sequoia sempervirens. The sequence continues at coordinate 112,712,570 of VDFB02281492.1, read as the reverse complement.
AGGTTTCCACAATTTCAATAAGGACACCAAGTGGGTGTACTTACTTTTTTGCTAACAAAGCAAGGTAGCACCTCATTTTTTTCTAAGCTAGTGCTTTGTTTTTGGTCCTTTGTGTTGATTAGGTTCCTTTTGGTTGGTCTATGCTTATGGTGTTGATGGTGACTTCTCTAGGTTTGGTGTGGACATACAAGTTTTGATGCTATGAAAATAACACCTTTTGGAAGGATGCTGGGTCTTCTCCAACTAAAGGTTTTTCGAATTTTGCTTTCCCTTGTCCTAAAAATGATTGCTTATAACTGTCTAGGAAATATTTCACATTCTAGTGAAATTAGTTTTGAAATTAAAGTGAAATTTAGTTTGCAATTCAGCTTGATGCTTGTTTCTACCCTGTTCTAGAAAAGGGATTTCAAGGTGTATTACAAGAGAGAGGTTAATGGATAGTTTTTCTTTGAAGAGGTCACGTTGTCCAGAATAGAAAAGAATACTAAACTTTATAGTAGTATGTTTTAGGGAAGAAGTCAGTCAATATGTATATGGTTCTTTGATAATAATAGTGATAATATATATAAAATTGTAGTATAAAGTCTCTACAGTTTTCTCTCCTATGTACTAGTTTTACAAACTATGAATAATATAATCAACAGTTATCTTATTTGTCTCTATTGGTTTCCAATGGATGTACTGCTCTATTCTTTCTCATTAAATCAATGAATGGATGTAAATTCTTGAGTATAACAGTGGGTCTGTAATAAGTCATGTATGAGGATGCTAGTTAGAAGTGAATGTTTGAGGTGCTAAGTGGGAATATTGTAATGTAATGTTTTCAAAGCTTTGGGTATTTTCATATATGAAAATTATTGTCAAATCATATGGATATTAGCATTGAATCTATTCCAAGAATATTTTACTGGTTTAAGTAGGGTAATTATACTCAAATTGTGATGGCCAATTCAACAACTGATCAAAAAATTAAAATCAATTTACTTATCAATCTTATTGTGGGTGTGTGTGAGGTTTAATGAATTACATTTTCTCTTGTTTGAGTTAGACACTGTCATGAAGGTTAGCCAAACCTTTAGGGTATTGAATCTTTTAAACAATTTAAGAAGAATCATTTGTGTACTTTGTGTTTGATGCCTAGACACACCAGTATTTATCAAAACATTGTTGGGACTACCCTCCTAGGTTTCATAAATCCCAAAGTGTAGGGGAGAAATAGTTACATATCAAATCTCCCATATGTTAACCACTAACTTTGAATATTCTTAAGCATAAGAGTTGGCTACCCTTTAGAGGATTTTAGGGTTCTACTAGAAAAAGAACCAACACCTCACATAGCTCAATTTTAGAGTACAATCATTTTAGGGATAGTTGAGTCCTTGGGGATGAGAATTAATTAAATACACACACTTGGATTCAAAATTTTTATATAAGTACACTATTCGATATTTCAATTCACTCTCATTTGAGTGGAATAATCGTACTAAGTTAGAGTGATCATAAACTAGAGATTCTAGGTGACTATTTCCTAAAAATGGGTGAAGAATTTCCCCAGCTAAGTCACCATTTTTTATACCTTGCATAACCACCCCATTTTATTTTTGGTCAAAATGGGTCCCCCTTTTGTGTTCTTGGTTTTTTTCTTTCTTATTTTTTCCTTGTTTTTTGTTTGCCTCCTTTTTATTCTATTCTAGGACTTTTGTTTTCTTCCTAGCCATTGTTTTCTTGTTTCATCCTTAGCATGTTTCGGGTCGTAACATGGACCTTGGAAAATTATTACAAGGGTCCAAGTCTATGTTGGTATTCCACCCCTATGTGTGTTGTGTTTCGTCATGATTTGAGTCTCGAATCAGACCTTAGACTGTTGAACAAAAGGTCCAAGTATGATTGGTTTCCTCGATCCCACTTCTTTCATGTCTTGTTGGGGATCGAGTTGTGATTCAAACTTCTAACCTTTTAAAAAATGTTTGAGTCTAATTCCTATCCCAACCCTAGATTTTTTTTCTTGTGTTAGGATAATGGATTAAACAAAGACTTGGACTCTTTCCTAGAGTCCAAATCTGGTTTTCATCAACAACCTCGCGTTCTTCCTTTTGTTGCCCTACTTTCGATCTTCTCAGTGATGTAAGTATCGATGGGAAATTCCACACATTTTCCAAGTCCATGTTTCTACCTAACCTTGAACTTTTGGTAACCAACCACATTAATGGTGAACTGGTTGATATGGGTGGGGTTGGTTTAAATTTAGATTTCTTGCTCATATTGGGTCATTATTGCACAGTCTTATTGCAAATTATATCCATGAGGATCTTGTAGATTTTTGGGAGCATTAAAAAGTCATGTGATCAACTATTTTCTAGATTCCTTTCCATTTTCATATTTTTGAGGTTGGTTTATACTTTTTTTGTTTCTATTGTGTTTTCTTTCTTTCTGCTATTTGTGTTTTGCTTGGTTTTTTCCCTTTGTTTGTTTTGTGAATGTGCTTGGTTTTTCTAACCATTTGGGATCTTTTCCAAGCCCTCATTTGAGGGTTTCATTTTTAAGCTATGGATTGGAGTTCCTGCTCAATGTCTATTTGGGTATCTTTACCCTAATCTACCCCCTTTTCTTGTAGGATTTTCTTTTCCTACCATACCCTATGGTTTAACTAGGGTTTCCATATGATAAGCTTTTCCAAGAAAGTAACTTGGGTTTTATATGCCAAAATTGTCCTTGCATGGTTTAGAACCATGCACTCCATTTTTACATAAGGATCAAATTTTGGGATCACTTCTTGATCCCAAAATTCGAAGCTCTACTTGGTCAAATTTGTAAACTTCTCAAAATTTCCCTTTGGTCCATTTGAAACTCTGAGTTCTACTTGGACAATATGTTATTGTGACCTAATATGGGATTTTCTCTTGATCCTGATCTATGAAATCCTTATGAACTCATTCATTAACTTTCCTATCCTCGTAGGACTTCATGTCCCACTTAGACACAATGCTTGAAATTTTGGGTTTGGGTTCTGATTCTAACCTTGAATCTCATTGGGGTGCTTTGGAAGTTTGTTTTACCATCCACAAGGATTCAAATTTTCAAGGAGCCCATGCAATAAGATAAAATCTAAAGTGAAAACCCACCATTAACTTATAACATTTTTATTCCATAGTCATTTGGGTCTTCATGAACCCAAAGGCTCTCTTTATAGCTAGTCTAATTAGGACCTCCAATCTCGATCAAACTCAAAATCAAAGATCCCAATATGAGGGTTAGTTCCAACTGTAACACCCAAAAATAGTGAGGCCTGTTGGGACCTTAAATCATAACTGGATCTCATTGAGAGCGTCTAGGTCGCAAGTCTATTCTTGACTCCATTTTTTTCCAATCTAGCAAATGGTCCCATCAGATCTTTAAGTCTTGTTTGGACTCTTTGATTTACAGTCCAGTTCCTAAGTCTATTTTTGAACTTGATTCCTAATAAAGGAAAGTAGTTCTTTGTTTTTGGAGGATATCCTTATGGGCTTTGAAATCCCAATAAGACATAATTAAAGATTCACTTTAGAGGAAATTTTATGAATGATCCTTATATAATTATGATGGAATATTGAATTTTTTCTTTAGGTTCATTAATTTATGATTCATAACTAAAGATATTGGAGTCAACGAGGTAAAAAGAGAAAAAATATGAAGAGAGTGAAATTGAAGCAAATTCCCATCACAATAAAATATAAATTCCAAGGTATCCTAGTAGTATCCAAATTTAGCTCCAAGGTCATGAAGATAATGGCTATAGAATTGGGGCATATTGGTAAGAGAATTTTCTAGGATAACACCTTTTAACTAGATGCCTTCCCTAGGGCTAGGAAGATAGTTGACCTAGGTTTTGCTCATGTTTCCTCATTTCCAATTAGTCAAGTGTCTAAAATCCACACTTGTAGTAGCAAAGGAATACAATCTAGTTTAGAGAAAGTGTATTGATCCATGGGGCAACAAAATCATTGAATTGACACTAGAAATGATCAAACATTTTTTTGACCTACCTCCAAACCCCAACCTTAGAACAATAAGAAAATATCAAGAAATTAAATAGTATGAAACGAAATTTAGCATCCATCTAAAGTACCCAAACAAGAAATGGCTCAAGACAGAGAGGAAATCTATCAGCAAGCTTCCGACTAAATTTGAGATCTTATATTTTTACTCAAAGGTAGGGGACATTATGATATTACTATTTAATGTGTTTGGAAAAGAAGACTCTCTCATGTATGAGGTTTTCATATTCCACTTCATCGATGTCATCTTAAAAGAAAAGTTTTATTTGGATTGGGGGTAGATGGTCTCTGATAATATTGACAATCAAATCACTAAGGTGAAGGATTCCAAGGAATTCTTCATGTCCTCATATGTCCTCCATTGTGCTATAAGAATGGGAAACTTCTTGGGGCTAAATATTATCAGTGTCAAAGGAGGACTTGGACAAAGAATTTTTTTGGAATAATATGATCACTTAGAGCACAAGAAAGAAGAAAAGCATTTCAAAAGAGTAAACAATGTTTTCCTATATGTAGTGATCAACAATTTGGCGGGTGGCATTGGATTCAAGATGTCAAAGGAGGCAATGGCCTTTGTTGGTGAGTGGGGAAACTAGTTCATTAAGTACGCCAAGTATACATATATTTGGTTGTTTGGTTAAGATAAGGATTTTTTCTTGCTACCTTGGTACTGCAAAGAAAAGATAATTTTGATTGAATTTTCTACACAAATGATGGAAATTAATGCAATTTTTTCTATAAAATACAAGACAAGGGGCATGAAATTCATGTTTGAGCTTGAATTTTAATCATGTGCATCAGTGATAGCTATTAAAATATCCCTAGAGGACTTACAAGCCATTAATATGAAGCCATATGTTGCAAGAAAAGATTTTTATCCTAAAGGTAAAATGAATAACTTGTATGCATATCTCTTCGCACACCATGAGCCCATCATCGAAGAATTTTAGGTAGATTTACAAGATTAATTTGAGGTGAGGAAGAAACAATATGGAATATTGGAAATCCCACAAATGTGATACTTGAAGATAAAATAAGATATACTAGAGGGGATGTCACATGATGGCTTGACACTTGATCCTTAATATGATGAAGACCAGGTGGGAATCAATGCATTGGATCCCATCAACTAGATGGAGAAAGAGGAATGTTCCATTGATGAATTCTCTATGACAATGGTAGATAAGATCCTTAGGTGGATTGAGATTCATATCCAGACTCACTAAAGTAGAAGTTAAAGGAAGAGAAAGGACCCAAAGGTGGGAACTTCTTTTATGATATCCCCTAAGAAATATAAGAGGTTGAAGAAGACCCCATAGAAAAAACCAAGGAGGAGGACCTGACAATGGAGAAAGTAGCGTAGGAATTCCAAAATTCCTCTACGACATATATGGTTGCATTTGTAGGAGCTATTTCTAGGTTGGGTGTCCAACCCATAACAATTGTATATCCTTTTGAGGGTACTACTTCAGAACAACCCACCAACGCCACTTCTTAGAAAATAAAACAAGTAGCGGAGGAAGAAATGGAGAAACCCATAATTAATGTTACATATTTCCCTCAACTATCAGATATTGAAGAATTTTCCCTCGAAGAGGAGAAGGAACATGGTGATGAAGAGGGTGAGTTAACCAAATCTCCTAAGAGAACAATGTTTGAAGGGTAGAAGATGGATGATGATATTGATTTTTGGGAAGTGAAAAATGGAGTAGAGAAGCCAAAGCATGTTCTTACCAAGGCTCAACAAAGGGAGATCATTGCGAGTGCTAAAAGATAGGCTACCTTTAAAAAGGTTGAACAAGAGAAAGCTCAAAAAGTTGAGAGAGAAAAGAAAGAAATGGATCAAGCTAAGAGAAAGAGGGTAGAACAATAAAATTCTTCATTACAATAGAAGGTTGATCTTTGGGTGATTTTTTATTTATTTATATTCTATTCTAGGTCTAGGGTAATGACAAAAAAATATTTGGAGATGAAGAAGACACTGTGTGTTAATTCTCAAAAACCAAATTTTCTACTTGGTATCATGAGAAATATTTCTCAATAAATCTATAAATAACATTATAATTAAAGGGGTGGTTATTGTCTTGTTCAAAGATAAATTTATCGGTTGGTGGCTCTATGAAATGGCCTTCTTTATTATGCACAGTTTTTTTAACACCTAGAATACTGAGAAGTGGGGTGAATAAGTATCCCTTTAAACCACTTAAATATTTAAACATTCATTCCACATAGCATATTCAATTTGTAACAACAAAGGACAAAAATTGTCAAAACACATAACACATGAACACCGCAATTTTACATGGAAAACCAAAAATGGGAAAAACCATGGTGAGGATTATCTCACAATATATTATAACTAGTTATAAGATATTACAAAAGTTCTCACTCTAGATGGATACAATATCCAAGTGGACTCAGTGCCCATTGAAAGAACAAAATATAGAAGAGATTGTGGCACATATCCAAGATTTGAACTATTACAGTTGCATCTAACATATGCATATATTATAGTTCCATTGAGGTTGAAAAATACCAAATTTACACACTTAGTACTAATTTTCAATAACACTGCTCTGATTTTCATTCACCTTATACTTGGACAATTCGTATCAACTATACATCATATCACTTAACTATCTCCAAAACACTAAAAATAGCTTATGTACATACATACATATATATATATATCTACTTCATCCATAAACACTTGTATCATACAAATTATACTTTGTCTACTTAACATACATATATACATGATTCATGCCAAGATTAAAACTTATAAAAATTTGAAATAGGTCAACATGGAACTATAATAACTCCCACATAATGGATCACAACATATTCTAACTCCACAATACCCAAAACTTGTTAGGTTGACACTAGTAATGACCTAAGAACAATATTCATCAACTCTACAATCATGAACGAAAACATAGACCATAAAAATTCATGCCACTTGGAATATAGAAACTACTGACACCTATCAACATCTCCACAAATACATAATACCAAATACCATTTTGTGAAGAGGTAAAAACTCACCAAAACATGCACACTAAACTAGAAATTACTATCACTACTAGATCTGAACTCCTATCACTCATAACATTTTCACTAGAAGCCAAAATAGTATGAAACTGTAGATATAACCTTCTCTAACAACCAGGAAAATTATATCAAAAGTGTAGAGAAGATCTTACATAATGGACCAATGTAGACCCAAAAACTAGATGTCTTATACACAAAATTACTTGTAATGACAGTTAATTTCCATATCAGCTCCCTTCATTGAATGAAACCTTCTTTGAAAATTGTACTTGATAATCATCCTCAAATGTGCTTAATCTATACAAACTAATGTGCACAATCATCCTCATACTATAATAAAATGTTAACATCAATGAAAACTCTATAATGTAGTGCACTTATCCTTGATGCTTATGTTACTAATAAATGCATCAATTGCAAACTCCTTATTCTTCCAAGACATTTTTTGTACTTAAAATTTTCACATGCAATTTTTTATTATTTTCTATGATATTTGAAGATCATAATTACAAGGGATAATTTCCATTTTTAAATAAATTTTATATTTGAAAATCATTTCTTTCATCGTATTTATAGTAATGAAACATCCTCTATTTCTAAAATTGACTATCAGTTTTATTTTTTATATACAAATTTATATGTTATGATATTGTGTATGACACTATTTTAACAAGGATATTATGCTAATCTCTTTATATATTGATAATTTTTAGTTAGGATGAATTTAATGGTTTATAGGGTAGCATCTTATTCTAACAGTTCAATAAAAGTTTTAAACGTCTTGCCTAGACAATTGATGTATTTAATGTATGGTGTAATTAATACACATTTATTCACTATTTTACCCAATGCCTCATATTGTTAACTCATTTTCTACTCCATGATTGATCAATCATTAATATATTAATATTAATTTAGGGAAACTTCCCAATAGATCATCATTTTTAAGGAGCTATAAAGTATTGTGAATATTAACATTTTTAAGGGCATATTTGATCATCTTGAATAAAAATCCACCATCACCCTTGAACTCTAGTGACTCATTGACTACAAGTTAAAATAAGAATAGGAATAAACAAGCTTCCCATATGTATGGTTTTATGTCAATCGATTATATTTTAACAGATCATATTGTCTTACAAACTGTCAACAACTCAATGAATAATCAAATAGACTAGAAAAAAAAAGATTTTGGTCCATATGGAATTCTAAACACATTGGAATTTAGAGGATTCTTTGTAAATGAATTGGATGTGAGAGAAGCTTAAATCACATATGAATTGGAATTTCAATTCTATTTATATCTTAGTCAACTCAAGATTAAAATACCTTAAATAATTGATGCAATAAAATCATGAAAAATAACTAAATATAATTTTTGTTTCATAGGAGATTATATCCATAGGGTCACTGCTAAATTTATGGAGATACGAAATAAGTGTATCTAATAGGAATGGATCATTAACACTAACCAATTTTGTGAGGAACTAATAAAATGTGATAGAGAAAAATATTCATAAAATATATATTCAATTCTTTAGTACAATACATATAATAGGAATGCCATGGATAGATGGAACATGAATAATGAAAGATATGAAACTATTAAAGTTTGAGATGTATGCATAAATACAAAATAAATAATAAGACCTAAAAGGAGCTATGAGGTTATATTATGTAAGGTGTTAGAATGGGATAAAATATTACTATCACTATACCAAAACCAAACCATTATCAAAGTTTATTAAGAAAGTGTAAATACAAAAAATTAAGACCCTTGAAAATTAAATTTGAATGAAAATTAAATTCAAACCCTTGAAAATTAAATTTGAATGATATGAAACTCACAATGGTTCTCTGGTTTTTTTCACCCTATTTTTTGCTAGCAATGGATAGTCTATTTAGGGTTTTGGTACCTCCCAGAGTCCATGAGATTCATGAAAATCCTCCACTTTCAAAGACAAATTGAGGAATTTTTCTTTTGAATGTAAACAAGTGTTAAATGCAATTTCAGGTGGTTATGGGCTTTGATCGGATAGGGATGAATTGCATGTCTTTACCATATGAGCTGGTATCGAGGTTTGTATCAAACCTCATGGACATTCTTTAGTGCATGGAAATGGTTAAGTTCCTAGATGGAACCTACTTGCTTCCTCATGTCTACTCTCTCTCATCATTGCAACCTACCTTGGAGAGATATGATTTGGTGGGGGTGTTATTTGTAGGCAACACGCCCTTTTTTATCAATGCCTCTCAAGGCTTCTCTATGTCATGGCACATGGGTTGCTAAATTATTTCCCTCAAGAGTTCAATGTTTTAATTTTAATTCTCAAAAATCAATATGGTAATACTTTTTGTGACCCCATTAAAGACCTCTACAAAGTTGTTCATCAATTAATTAGGCATGCTCTTATCAAGCCATGTGAGGAGCCCTTCTTTCTGCCACCCATAGACAATACATCTTCCGAGGAAAGTTCTTCGTAAAAGTAATATTTTTTTATAGGACATTTTTTATTTCTTCCCTATACTCTTCAATCCTCTAAGTTTCTTCTATCTTCATTATGACCTTTGATAAAATTTTGATGTTGTATGATACGGCTCTCTGAAAGCTTTTTTCTTGGTTTCTCCTTAATTGTGCATGTCTCTCGGTAGTCATCTAGATTCTCCTCAAAATGAGATTTTTTTCTCCATTCTAGCTTCTTCTCTTTGTCTCAATATGGTGCTTTGTACTCTCTTGGCCCTGGCAAGTGGGCTTCATTACAATTTTATACTCTTTAGAGTTATGTTGTTCGCTGATTTGGCAACCAATAAAATATTAAATGTATTGTGGAGTTGTGAGCAATCCCCAGTTTCATTATGTATCTTTCAGTAGGGCTTTACATCTTTTTGGTTGTATACCATCCCTATTTTGTATCTTCTTGAGGGACATATTAACTTTCTTGTGAAATTTCTAAGGATTTCTACTACTCCATGTAACTCTTTATTCTATAGTAATAATTTTTTTTTTGTGGCTTTGCCACCTTTATTTAAAAAATAAAGAATTATAATAAATCAAAATTTCTATAAAATTAGTGTGAGTATATCCCTATGTTAAAATACTAGGGGTTGTAAACATGATCATATTTACCAAAAATAGAAATAAAAATAACACTTTCCTAAAAGTTATTCTATGCTGAAAATATAATGCACAATAATTAATCATATATCAACCAAGTTTAACTAATTCATAATAATTAGAAATGATAAAGAGATGACAATATTTTAAAAAGATAATGAGAGATTAAGGATCTTGTATCTCAAAAAAATGGTGAAGAAATAAGTCTAATGTATCATGAAATCCCACTCACTTAAATAATAAAATGTATTTTCCTTAGTGAAATATATCTAAGGTGTCAAAATGGTCTTTAGATTCTTAGTGGATTTATTTTTATTCTAATTTATTTTTTTTACTTAGCATGCAACCATCCAAACATGTGATAGTTAACCGGAACTCTTGAGAATGGGCCCACTTATAGTAAACTAATGTGACTTGTATCACATAGATATATGCTCTTTTTTTTACTATTAATTATTGGAGGTACAATAAAAAGTGCCATAGGGAAGTCATCAAATTGCAAGGGTCAATTTCTCATTGTTGATAGTCTTGACATGTTTGGTTAGATGGTAATGCAAGAATATCAAAAGATAATAATCAATCTTGTAAGTGTCATATATTATATGGTGCATATTTTAGTTCTATAAACTAAAATATTTATTAAAGATCCAAATCATTATTACATTCATCACACATGATGAAGGATATGAACTCATTGACCTACTTAGAATTCAGTATTAGGTTTCTATTGGCTAGTGCATAATGATAAGGGTTTCATGAAATTAACACACGTCTATTAAATTTCTCAACTATATGTCATTTTTATAAGAATTCATTGAGCATCTACTTGAGCAAGATATTTAATATGAGATCACAGTTGACACAAGAGAGATAAAAATGTTATATCTACTCTCTATATATTGAGATTAAATGGGACAAGGTGCATTTCAATGTATTACAAGATCATATAGATTCACTTTTTTCTCCATCAAGGGTGAAGTAGATTATTTATCTTGGAATTGAAACATATAATCACATGGGTATCAACATAAAAGGGATCTAATGAGCTACATTCTACTAAGGTGGTAGAAAACCCCTTGAGCTCAAACTAACTCTTGACTCATGTTGACATCTATGTCATAATATATTATTTTAGTTGTCAGACTCACTAAAACTTTACCTATCTCCCCGTGAAAAGGGTAATCTTGAATACCAAACTAGATTATGAAGGATTGCATTTTTTTGGGATATAAGGCATCAAAATTAATTTAGGGTCTTCATGAGAGGATTTTTCTTTTTTTCAAATGTGCCACTTTAGAAATCAATTGTGACCTAATTTTCAAATGTGATAGTCTGACATTAGATGTGTTGAATCTCAAAAATGTAGGTTACAAATCCTAAGAGGATGCTAGGCTCTATGATAAAACTTGCAATGTTTTTGAACCAATGAATGGAGTTAACTTATATGGTTGATGACTCCCTGCACTTCAGGCTTTGCCAAACCTAGGTAGGTGGACCTTGATAACTGAAGTAGATTGTGTGACTTATTTGGATTTAAGGATCTATCCATAATGGCATAAATTTTGGGACAGATAATGGCTTGTTAACTACTACTCCTAACGTGATAATTGGAAATTAAGAATATGAAAGTGGATAAGTAATTTATAAATGAAATATTAAAGGGACCAAAGCTTTATTGGGTAAGTAAAGTCAATGAAGTTTTATGATGGGTGACTATTATTGGTTATAGTTCTAATTTTTTGGCACTTAGGTTTGTTTATACTTTGTATAAACGTGCAAGAATGTGATTGATAGACTCTGCATATTGATCCAATCGATCCTATCAAGTTACTATGATTTATTAAAAGGATTTTAATCCTTCCTTGAAGGAACCAATCAAAAGAATCGCACAATGACAAAAAATGTGTATTGACAAATGAAGTATATCCTCAATTTGAACAACAAGATAATATCGACTTGGAGATAATATGACAATCTTATCAATTACAGGGCTCTTCTTACTGATCCAAATGTTTCTTCCAAGTTACTGCAATCAATTAAAAGGATTTTAATTCTTTAATGGAAACTAATTAACTTGATTACATAATAAAAACAAACGTGTCTGATGAAATTGAATATCAACTTGGATACACAAGTTCAAATAACAGAGAAATAAAAATTTGGAGACAACTAGATAATTGATCAAATCAACAAACAATAGATGACAATATTGAGTCACACAGAATTAAAGATCTTCTATTGATTTCTGCCAAAATTCATGCATGCATCATGGTCCTTTACAGTATAATTTATATGATATATATTATGAAAGTCATTTTTTGTATATCTGTTTCTTTTCTCTCTATTCACTCTTCTTATTCAATCAACACATCTCCAACTTATATATCAATATCTTGAAGAGGTTATACCCCTTGATAAGTGTCTTTTAGAATTAATAATAAAACATTAACAACTAAGCTCTAATGAGCCACAAATGAACTTGTGTAATATGATCTAAATATTCCTAACTCAAGTGTGTATCAACATCCTCTATAGAATTCCTCATAGCAATCTCCATAAAGATCATATTCTCCAAATGCTCACAAGCCTCTTCTAATGTTGGATCTTCATTCTTAGCTACTTCCAAGGCTCCCTACAGTATTAGTTGACATTCTTTCATCCATTCACTTTGACCTTTTAGTTCTCCATTATCTCTGAACAATGCTGACACACCCTCTTTTGAAGCAACAATGAACTCCTTTGCATCTGCTTGAAGTTCCTTATAATAGTACTTATGTTTCCTCACCATGTCCTCAACAACTATAATGGCTCTAGTATCATAAGTGCTTCTCTTTTGTATCTCTTGGAGCTTTTCCCAAAGCATATCACTTATCCTCTTATGTTCTTGAATGGAAGTGTGACTCTTGGAGTGGGTTACCCAGAACATGTCCATCCAAATCATCAAGTTGGTGTGCCTCTTTTTGAATATTGTAGAAAGTGTCTCAAATGTGAGCTTGCTCACTTGAGTGTGTATTTGTTGATTACTCATTTGTACTTCCTCACTATTGTCCTTTGATTGGGGACCTTCTCCTTGAGTTAACATTCTAGTGGACCCTTTGAATATATCCTTGACTATGTCTCTCAGGAAATCATTTTCGTTGAGAATTATTTCACTGTTCAACTTGTACACATCTCGTTCTTCGTTCAACATTTTATTCTGAGCCTTGTTCAATTTGGCTACATTTATGCCAATGTCAACTATGACCACAAGATCAGTTTATCCTACTTTTAATGTCATCACATGACCAAATGTCTTGTCAGTATCAATAATTAAAGATTTCTTATGAGGGGGGTACAGAGCCCAGATCATAAGAGAACTCTCATCAGGATTCTATCTCGACCAAGTGTATACCTTTATTACTCCTTCTAGACTGAGCTTGTGTTTGGCACCATTATTATATAAAAAGCTATCAAAACCAAAAACAAATTTAAATCCAAACTAGGAAAGATCATCACACCAGACTCCTCTACTAAATTTCTTCCTTTATCTAGAGTCATGTTCTTCATCTCATTCTCCACATCCATTTTCAAGGTGTTCATCAACTGACCTTCATTGTTGGGTGTGATGTCTGCAATTGATTTCCTTATTGTTTTTCCATTTTTCTTGTACAATAAAGATTTAAACTCAGGAGATTTAATGAAATGATCATCTTAAATAAAGGACTTAGAAGCCAATTTCCTAGTATATGTATCAGATGATTGCCCAACTCATATTCTCTATTAGGAGGCTGATACTCCTCAATCCTTAACTTGGGGATCTTATCAGGTTGGCCTTGGGGTTCATCTTCATCCGAAGATTCCTCACTACCAGAGGATAACATTTATGCTTCTTGTATCTCCTTCATCTTTTGTTCTATTTCTCTATTGTAGTTATTAATTATCAATTCATCCTCCTTCTCTCCCATGTTTCTGATAATATCATCATGAAGATATGGTATATGATCATATCCACCTAAATTTTTTTTTCCTAGAAAAATAAACAAAACCTTCAAGGTCAAATCCTTTCCTCGGTGCAACCTTCTTCATATTGAAGTGTGACATTTTTTCTAAAATGAGGTCATATCCTTCTTTTGACACCACAGTGAAATCTCCAAAACACAATGTACTAGGCATGAATGATTTTTTTTCATATGCACTCAAGTTCATGACATTGGAATAATCCAATTGCCTGGAAATCTCTAGATATGCAATCCTATTTGGCACAATTTTGGGTAGTAGGAAAGGTGTATCTTCAAAACCATAAATTCTGATCATAGTGGAATCAATATAGCAATACCAATCACCCCAATTATGACCTACCGTTGGTGGTCCATTGAAATCCTTGGGTCTTAAGAATCTTTTGATCTCATCAAACAATGAATAATCACAAGGGTAATCATAAAATCTATACAATGTCTAGATAAAGCATTTTTCAAAATAAACTTAATTTGAATTGATGAACCTATAATCCGAAATGGAAGTCCATTACTATATTGGTAGTGGCTAATCCTCCTTATCCAACTATATGATTCTCAATTCTCCTAGCCACATTCCTAACTCCTATCCATAGTACAACATCATATGCATGAGAAGGGAATAATGTTTAAAATGCATTGTGGGAGATCCATTCTTGATGGCCATTAGCCCTAAGTCAATCCCTCTAGAAATGTGTGAAGCATAATTAAAAGGTCTTGCATTTTGGCATTGTATGTTTGAAAAAATCACCATTGGCCCTATAGACATGAATTCAAAGTCCTTTTTTCCCATTATTTGGCATCGCAAAAAATAAGTATGTTTTAGATAGGGCTCAAACAAATCAAATGAAAGGGAGGTATGCTACTATCTTCAAGTGGAACTAGGCCTCCATCTTTCCTAGGAATGTGTAATAGTAACCTCCATCCTTTGTAAGTAATATCTATCCTCCATTACTCCCTTTGCAAATCCTCATGCACTATAGGCTGATCACATGTGTCATCTAGGTTGAAAACTTCACCAAGTGCAGTTTTTGATATATGTATGAAAGGCTCTCCTTGTGGGTTGCATATGGCTTTAAAGTCTGAGTTATAATGTTTGGCTAGAAGTTTTATGAGCTCAACATTCACAAAGACATTGCGAATAGCCAACGTTCGCAAATTTGAATTACACGGGTTACAGAATTGTTCAAATCTATTTCTTCGACAATAATGAAAAATGAATATCCCCTAATGGGGGTCCACACATAACCTATATGTTTGCACTTGTCTTCTATCCTTTCTACGTTATCCCTCAATTATGTAATTCTTCTAGCTTTTGGCCCTAAACTAGGCAATTGATCAATGAGGTCCTAGTTTAACTTTCATTCTTTTATTTTAGATTCCGGCCCCATTTCAATTTTTTGTTTCTTACTTTTGGATTGGCTACTTTCACCTTGTTGCTTCCTACTCTTTTTTTTTGTAGAACTTGAACCTTCCATTTCTAGTTATCTACAAGGTGGAAGAATTGAATTGTAATTTATCAATTACAGGGAACTTCATATGCTTACTTGCATGTCTTAGAGCACACTAAATTCCTTGAATCCCACTCTATCTCTCGTGCTTCCCACTACAACTTCTAAAAATTCTTTTGGTTCAATCTCTTTTCAATCAAAAAATATTTACATAAGGTTAATTCATGTGGCCATTAATGTCCACCATTGGAAATGAATGCAATATGTTTTTTGAAATTTTAAATGTAAGAGCGATACAAGAATATTGCATTGATGAAACCATTCTAATCTCAGGACAATTTATGTGCTTTATTTGGTGCCACCTTTGTTTATACATTCATAACTGATCACCAAGATATAACTGAATATCCCTTTTATATGAGGTGTCCCTTTGTTTCTTTTAATCTATTGGGAAGACCACTTAGTACTCTTACGGATATTCTACAATGACCTTTTCTCTTGTTTTTCAACTCTTTTTTTTTTGGGAGAACATCATAAATTTTACCTAATATCAAGGTGGTCTGGACCAGTAGAAATCCCTTTGATCATCGCCTGGTATCTTTCCAACAAATTGTGACCATTCCATGTTACCATCAGGCTGACATGTACCATCTATGAGAAAATAAAATCCCTTTCTAATATATTTGGTCTCCCTGATGGATCTCCTCTACCTCTTCATTCATTAGGATAAGTTGGTGAGACCTTCCCCCAAAAAAATTTCTCATCGGTGTAACCCACATGGTCAAAGAGATTTGAGGAACTTACTCCAATCATACATGTCTCTCTAATACAATTGTTATCCTACTTCATCGGCGAAAGTATATATGTTTCTTGCCAATGAGGTTTCCATTGGTGTGACGCATGAGCTCGGTATGATTTGAAAATTTCACTTAGATTACCTTGCTCTTGCCAATAGGTTTTCATTGGTGAAACCTTTATGCATTGTCTTCTCGATTGTGCACACCTATTATCTTTTAGGTCCTTGATCACTGTAACTTTATTCAACTCTTCCCAATATGAAGAAAATATTCAAATGAAGGGCTATGACTTGCTGATCAGAAAGGCATGCACATGATCTTCCCAATAAAGATCAATATTTTATAGTTTTTTCTCAACTATTATCAAGGAGATACTTATGTGTCAAAGGCCATTTTCATGGGATCATGGGTTATGAAATGGATTTTGTCACACAAATTTCAACAATTTTTATTGATCATGAAATTAAGGTGTGGTGAATTTGTGGTACATGGGAGATAGGCAGGTGAGGGCTAGTGAAAAATGTGATATTTTTCTAGTTTTAATAGTGGCTTTGATTGGGGATGTATACCCCTTGTGGGTGTAGTAAGAATCTAGGTCTCTGGGGAAGCAGACCAAGTGCTTTACTTATATGGTATGGAAATGGAAGTGAATTTGGGAATGGTGGGAAATGGATGTGGAGGGAAATCTTATACTACTGTGCATAGAAAATAATTATTTAAAGAGGTTTCTCAAGAATTTTCCATGCACTGGCAATTTTCAACCTTCTCCTAGACTACTGTGCATGGAAGCTTAAGAAAAGAAATGTTTCGAGAATTTCCCATGCACTGGAAATTCCTATTCTTCTCCTGTCATGTTTTAAAGGTAATATGAATCTTCACCGGCCTTGTCAACAATGAAAAATGATCCTAACCATAAAGCTTAAAATTTCCCATGCTTCCCTTTGTCCTCACTCTTGGAATTCCACATACAAACTGTGTCATTTACATCAATTTTTTTGTTTTTATCCCTTTTTTCATATAGGTATTTCATTTGTAATTGCTTCTTCTTATTGTGTTGTTGAGCTTGGTTCCTAACCTCATCAAGTTCCATTAACTCTTCTATCCTATCCTCCATAGGTTAAGGAATGTCTAAATATTCTTGCAAGATGAGCTTACATACTGGTAACAAATTATGCAAAGGGAGCCTTGCTTGAGTCCCATACACAAGTTCAAAAAGGTGATTTTCTAATGGCCTTCTTTATAGTGATTCTATTTTCCCATAAGGCTAGTCTCAACTTGGAATCCCAAGCCTTTTTGTTATTATTCAACATTCTTTTTATGATTTGTAGGATACTCTTGTTGTTGGACTCAACTTGCCTATTTTCTTATGGATTATATGGTTAAGCATATGAGATTACTATACCATAGGATTGGAAAAATCCCTTGAATTCATCTAATCTAAAGTACATCCCAATATAAGTTATAATTCTTGGTGGCACTCTGAATCTGGTGATGATATTGTCCAATAAAAAGTTTGTCACAACCTTACTAGTTGCTTGTTTGGTACATATAGCTTCCAACCACTTTGTAAAGTAGTATGTGGCTACTAGTATTTATCTGTATCCTTGACTATATTTCACTACAATCTCATTTATGAAATCAATTCCCCATTGGTGGAATGGAGCCTCAACTTGAAAAGGTCTTATAGGTAATTCCCCTTAATACTTCAATTTCCTAGAAAACTTCTGACATGATTCACACTTCATAATATAATCACAGGAATCATTGAAAAATCTAGGCCAATAATAACCTACCCTTAATACCTTATGCACAGTGTTCTTTGTTGATAAATTCCCTCCACATACTCCTTCATGCATTTCCTTCAAAACATGCCTTGGTTGATCTTCATCTAGGCACAACAAGAGAACACCATCCTTAATATTCCAATAGAGGTCCCCTTTCATGAATAGATACTTTGAAGCTTGTAGTTTAAGCGTCCTTTTGTTGTTATCATTAAATCCTTCAGGACATTTCATATGCCTGAGATAATACACAACGTCAATGTACCATGGTGTGTGATCAATACTAGTAATCATGTTGTCTTCATCATTCAAATTGCACACTTAGGAAACTTCAATATTTGTTTCAGCCATTAATTTGGCTAATCCTTCTCCTCTTACAAGCTTGGTGATTTGGAACTCAAAGCTAAATTCTTGGATTCTATTTATCCATTTGCATCGACAACTAGTTACTTTAGATTGTACAAACACGTCTTTTACTACAACATTAGGTGTACATAAGCTATTTCTTTTTCTCCCACCAGATATGATCTAAATTCTTTGACAACTTTTAATAATGCATATGCTTGTTTTTATAATATTTGATATTTGAATTCTACATTTTGGAGGGATTTGCTGAAGAAAGAAATAGGTTGTTCATACCCCTCATCATTTTTTTGTAACATTACTGTTGCAATTGTGTGATAGGACACAAATGAAAAGATTTGAAAAGGCTTATTGAAATCAGGGTACTTCAACACTAATGCCTCCTTAATTTCTCTCTTGATGCATATGAATGCATCTATGGCCCGAGTTATCTAGTCAATCTTCACACACTTCTTTAACATTTTTGAAATTGGTTTCACTATCTTAGCAAAATTCAATATAAATCTTCTCACAAAATTGATTTTCCCAAAGAAGGATTAGATGTCCTTAATTGTATTAGGAATAGGAATCTTATCTATGGATTCCACCCTTTCTAGATCAATCCTTACCCCTTATTTGGACATTATGTGTCCCAATAACTTTCCCTCTATTACTACAAAATGAATTTTTTTAGGATTTAAAGAGATGCCATATTCAATGGCTTTGATGCAATTTTTTTCTAGATGCTCAACATGATCTTTTTCCTTCTTTGAATATATAGTTAATTCATCCTAGTATACCACCATTATTATATTAATTATATCAGCAAAAGCAACATCCATGGGTATGTGCAGGATCATCATGGAAAAAGCAAGCCCTTAAGTGGTGAAAAATTTAGAAAAATCAGAGTTAGGAAAATTGACGTAAAAAATTGAATAATTTTTCTATATTATGTCAAAAATATGTAATAAAAGAATTTGTAGAAAATTGAATTTAGTTTCTAAACTACTAGGTTTATTTTAAAAAAAAAACTATTTGGTGAAAATTTGAAATTTCAATGCAATAGTACTTAAATTTCAAGGAAAAAATAAGAAGTAGGTGTCTATCTGACTACCCTAACCACAGTAAATTGATAATATTTTAGATCTAAGTAGAGGACTCATGTCCCAATGTGATACATATTTTTTTGTAATTTTTTTCCTAGTAAATAATTAATTATGAAATTTTTATTAAAATTTTTAAAAAATATAAAAACTCATATGTTTGACCACCTTAACTTGGTCAAAACATCATGAAATTCAAATTTTTTAATCCTATAGTATGTAAAGCATAAAATGTGACACATGTTTCGGATTCAAAAAATGTGATACCATTTGAAAGCTATAAATGTTTTTCAATCAACCTTTCAATCAGGAATTTAGTTGTAATTCAAATATAAAATGAATAATAATTATTTATTAAATTCAAAGTAAAGTATAATTTATACTTGTGGAAAGTTGAGAATCTCTTTTAAAAACCCTTTTCGTTTAATCAATTTTGGGTAAATAAAATAGTCGTCAACCACATACCCTACACATACCCATCATATCACCACTTTTTGGCCCATCATGATCCTACACATACCCCCATGGCTCTCTGGAATGTTGTATCAACATTTGTGACTCCAAATGGCATTCTAAAATATACATATGTTCCACATGGTGTGGTGAAGGCTATTTTGTACTAATATGATTCCTTAACTTTCACCTGGTTATAACTTGAAAATCCGTCCATCATAGATAGCAGCTCACATCCCATGACCTTCTACAACATAGCCTCCATGTTTTTTTAGTGGGTAGTTATCCTTAAGAGAGGATACATTCAAGTTTCAGAAGTCTACACAGAGCCTTATGTCTCCATTCTTTCTTTCTGATAGGTACTAGATTAGAGACCCAAGATGAATGTTTGATAGGCTTGATGATACCCCCCTCCCTAAGCTTCATAAGTTCCTCATGCATTTTAGGCTCTAAGGTAGGATTTATGGGTCTTTGTTTTTGTCTAAGAGGTTTTGCATCTAATTTCAATGGGATCTCATGTTGGAACAAATCTTCTCTATATGCTTTGAGATCATCATAATACCATGCAAAGACATTCTTATATTTCCTTAATAATGCAATCAACATCTTCTTGATTGTTGGGCTTATCTTTTTCCCAATGTACACCTTTTTAGGGGCTAGTTCAGTTCCAAGGTTGATTTCCTCAATGTCTTCCCTTTTTACTTGTGTTTGTTTCATAAAGGGCTTAGTCATTTCCATAAAACACCCTTTCTAATGCCACAATTCCTTTAGGAATCTTATTATTCTTGAGCTCAACAACTTCCTTTCCAAATATAATTTGTTTACCATCTACTTCTTCCACAAATGTATTAAAATCAATTTCTTGAGCTTCATATTAATCAATGCAATGTAAGAACTTAATCAAATAAGTATCATAATTAAAAAATTGCCAACTATAAATGTTATCAAGGATTGCAAGTCTTGTTTTGAGCTCAACTTGTGAAATTCCTGCTAAAGTGACATCATCTCTCTTCAAAGCTACATTCGCCAAGAAGTCTTCCATTAAATTCTTGGACCGATATATCCATTCAATAGAGAAAGCATAAAACAATTCAATGGTGTCCCATACAAAATTTATGTACTATTTTAGCCTTTTTTTTGTAGCATACTTCAACCTTACTTGCGAGATAATCAACTTAGAATCACAAAAAATAGTTAGTAGCTTAATTTTGTGTTTGACAACCATGTTCAAACGAATCAGCAGGGCCTCATACCCTACTATGCTATTTGTACATTCAAATTTCAACAAGAATGAATATTTGAATGTTGTACCCTCAGGTAAAATGAAAACCATTGCCGCTCCATTACCTTCTTTACTGCATGCTCCATCAAAATACATTTTCCATACACCTTGCTCATTATTGGAAACATCCCTATCAATTGGATCAATGTTCAATAATTTAGGTTGTGAATGATCTATTCTAAAGCTTCCTAAGTCTACATCACATAAGAAATTTATATGATTTTGATCAACATACTCCACAATTTGGTTCACTCTTGGTTCTCTATACAATTTAACCTCTTCACCGTTTATTGGTATTGTGGCATAGGATAAGTCAAATTGCACATTTCCTTCCATTGACATAGTCCATTGTCTTGACAAGATCATCCCAAAGTGAGGGGGTGCGTTTATTATAGTTAAGTCAATTGTGTATGTTGCTTGTGGATAAGAAACTAACTTCACTTCTATATCCTTCATGATTCCTACCATTGGGATAGGCCTACTATCCATAACATATAATTTACCACCGGTAGTGTCCACCCACATGCTAAGTTGTTTCATGACCCCTACTGGCATGATGTTAATAGAAGCTCCTGAATCAATCATGTAATTCCTCACTAGTTTGTTGTTTATGAGCAATGTGGTAAAAAATGAATTAACCTATGGAAGATTCATCAATGTATCACCAAGAAAAACCTCAAGGAATTTTATGTCTCCTTTCCTTCCATTACTATTTTTTGTCATTTCTTTGTTCTCCATGCTTTTGTTTTTATTAATTCCATTAGATATTAGTTGAATAACACTATCTCTATATTCTTTTATCTTCATCATTTCTAATATTGGCACATACATCTTTACTTGAGACAATGCTTGTGTGAAATCAAATGAAGAGGTGTTCTCTACTTTGGCTATACTCCTTTGTTCTAGTGGTTATCCTTTATTTTCTTCTTTCTCCTTTTTATTTGTTTCATCATGTTTCTATTGATTTTTGTGTAATTCCTTGTCTTTTTCTTTGGGGACATGCCTCTACTCATTCTTATTAGATTCTTTGTTCCCTAACTTCTTTGGTCTTCCCTACATTGTTTCTTTATCTTTCACAAACAATCCTCTAGGAGTTCTTTCATTTTCATTTGTCATTCTATTTCTTAGCCTATAGTTGTTTTTTTCTTTCTCTACTACAACAATGGTTAGCTCTTTGATCTCTTCTTCAATTGGCCTCCTCAACTTATACTTACTTGACTTAGGTGGTGTATAAGGAGGATATGATTCATCATTGCTTTCATTATCCCGATTAGAGAAGACCTATTGTTTTTCCATGTGAATATTGTACCTTTGGTTATTTACATCACACTCATAGCCTTCATCTCATGAGGATGAATATTATTGTTCAAGTGGATGAAGGCTATGTGGAGTTAGATATATTGTATGATCTTCCTCTTCATTTCCATATGGTACTTCTTCTCGTATTGATTGTGGTACAACACAATGATCCGGGGAATGAGATAGCTTGCAAACTTGACACCAAGGGTTGTTATTGTTGGTGTAATTATTTGTCTTGTACCTTGTCCTAAGTCATGATTACACCTTAGTTAAGTTTACTTAGGGACCACATAGGAGATTGTTGGAGATTTTCCACTTTTGGTGTACTTGACATGTCATTACCACATCACTTCCACCTTTTGTGGACACATCATGTGATTATCTCTCCACCTTTTGTGGTGATTATCATATTATCACCTTTCCACTTTAGGTGGAGTGATAAATTTTCATTGTTGTCTCATGTCATAAGATTACGACACTTGTCATAATCTTATGCCCTCCTATGTTCTCACCTTGGCTATATAACCAAGGGGTCTCCTATGTACATTTGGACCATTATCTCATATTATTGACAAAATACAGTTTATTCTTGTCATATTCTATCTCTCTTTTGTGCTTTCTATTAGGCCTCTAGATCTTGGGTGGCTATCTTCATAGCCAATTCTTACATGATATCAGAGCTTTTGGAGTGCCTTTAGTTAGTCTTTTGGAGAGATTTTTAGAGGGTTCCATTTTTGGCCTTATGTTGTAGGTGCATTTTGGGAGCTTATTGCATCAGATCTGAGCTCACCATTGCATCCAGAGTGTCCGATATAGTCAGATTTTCCTTTTGTTTTGTCTTAGTTGGACATTGGAGGCCAAATATGCAAAAGGTTGAAGATTGGAGGTGGTTGTCAAATCCAGGAGGTAGCTGCCACTTCGAAGCATTTTCAGCCGAAAAGGACATCACCATTGCATTCAGAAGGGTCAAAAACCTATAAATCGACTACCAATTCGTCCAAATCAGAGCAAGTTGTCCATCGAGGAAAAAAATTTAGCAGGCCGGTCGTACAGCCAACCTGTGCAGTCGGTATGATTTTATTTCAAAAAAATATATATTACTTTAATATTTTCAGCGAAATTGTTTTTTCAAAAAAAACATTTAAAAAAAATTTAAATATTTCATAGTTTTTTAATTTATTGTAAATTTTTAAATAAAAAAAAAATGAAAAAAAAAAAATTTAAATAGCCCGCAGACAAAAGTCTGTGGACTCTGTACCACAGGGTACCGCGGCCACCAGGAGCTGCCACGTGGCCCCCGCGGCCCCACCCTCACCAACTGGCAGACACTTTGCAAAACCCCAATGGTGGTTCAATTTTCCAGCGTGGCAAATTTCCCGGTCAAAAGAATATTCCAACCTTGAGCATATACCGACGAGTTTCTGTGTTGGAGGGCGACGACATTGGTGATGGGTATACAACCGTCAAATTCAACCTGGATTCAATTTGTGACATGCACACAGCCATCAAATTTAATGCCATGAACTTCTGACATCAGCACTACGTTGACAACTTTTTGAAAATTTTAGACCCCTTCACGGTTGAGCTTTCTAATTTTGTAGTTCATTTTCAAAGGCTCATATCTTGGTCGTTTTGAGGCCTTTTTTGGTGTAATTTTTTTGATTTGGGATAATTTTTCATGTACATCGCAGTGGTGAAGTTATTTTCTGATTTTGGTGTATGGATTTTCTAGAAAATTGGATTTGTCTCAGGTCTTGCTTGATTGTCACCATTTTTGCAACTTCTGGGGCTTCGTTCAGGCTCATACTGACTCCTTTTCAGGTGCCATTTTTTTTGAAAGTGCATGATTTTTTCTGAACTTCACAGTGGTGCTATCAGTTTGTAGTGATTGTGATCAAAAATTATACTTTTAGTACTTGGTCATTTTTGGCCTATTTTGGCATCTGTAAAGATAAGATCTCAGTTTGGTCTTTTATATCAGTCATTTGAGTCTGTTGTAGCCTACTTAACACTATTGTAAAACATTGAAAATCAGAAGCCCACTTTCCTTGGCTTGCAAGTGGCCATTGTACACGCACTAATTATAAAGTGCCAAATCATCTTATTGGGGGGGGTTCTTTGATTGAGTAAATTTGGGGGGGTGTCTTGTGTGATTGTGCCTCTCTCTCTATCTTGTTCTCTTTCATTTTTCTGCATTGGGTTCTCCTAAGTTTCCCTTGTTAACTCCACATAATTATGCTTCTTGGAAAATTGATGCATGGAGTAAGTTAATGGAAAAAGGATTAACTCATTATATTGATGGAACTGTTGTTGCACCATCTGATCCTCAAGCTAATCATGTTGCTCATTTGGATTGGCTCACTAAAAATACTATGGCTCTTGGAACATTAAGGAAATATGTATCAAAAGATCTAATCTTTCAAATTGATAAGTGTAAAACAATTAAAGAAGATTGGGAAAGGTTTGGTCAATTGTATGGCCAAGTTGATGAGATTAGAGGTTATCAGCTTGACAATGATCTCACAATGTTAGATCCCAAGAATTTTGATACAATCCAAGACTATGTCACTAAGGCAAATGAGCTAAGAGCACAACTTAAGGATTGTGGCATTGATAAGAAGGATGCACAGTTGGTCTACAATTTGTTGGAAAAACTTCCATCAGAATATGCAACATTTGTTTCTAGCTTCCAAACCCATCACTTGATAGTAGGTAGTTCTTTCACTATGCCTACATTTGATGCTTTTACAGAAATGTTGATGTTAGAACAAGCAAAGTTGGTAAGCATGGGGATTCTCAAGTCTTCAAAGTCTAAAGCTTTGGTGGCTAATCAAGGGAATCAAGGGACTCAAGGAAAGGGTTCCAATAAGAAGCAGAAGAAATCTAATCCAAAGAAACAACAAGATAAAGCACAATCATCCTCTCCAAAACAAGGGAATTCTTCATCACAAGGGAATTCTACATCTTCTCCCAAGAAGGGAAATTCAAGCAAGAAGGAGAGGCCAACTTGTTCATATTGCAAGAGGGTTGTTCATGATGAGCATCATTGCCACACTAAGCAAATTGATGAGTTGACAAACATCATCAAGAAGAATAACATCAATTTTCCATCTGCCTACAAGAAGAAGGATTCATCTCCTTCCACTTCTTCACAATCAAAAGGAAAAGGGAAAGCATTTGTGGCTACTTCAGGTGCCACTCATCATATGGGTTCTTCAAGGGAAAAATTTTCTTCTTTGGAGCAATCTAAGGTACCTCACATCTTCATAGGAGATGATACTCAAGTGGAAGTTGAAGGCGAAGGTTCGGTTGCCATGGATAATGGAACATTTGAGAATGTTCTCTATGTTCCTAACTTGAGTGCCAATCTTCTCTCAATCTACCAAATCACTCACTTTGGAGATGGCAAGAAAGATGAGTTTCTACCAGATTTAGTTGTGGTCAAAGAACTTAAGGATGATGCCTTGGTTGCAGTGGGACAAGCCAATCACAACTCAAGGCTTTACTCATTTTCCCACTTTGTACCTAAGTCTCCTTCTACAGCTTTGCTCACTCATTCAAATTCAGAAAGTAAGCTATGGCATGAGCAGTTTGGACATATCAATTACCGCTATCTACAACAACTTAGCTCCAAGACTATGGTTACAGGACTACCTCAAATCAGCTTTTTTGAAGGTTTATGTTGAGGTTGTTCCTTGGGTAAGCATCCAGAAGAGAAGTTTGAGAAAAGGAAGTCTTGGAGAGCTTTAGAAGTTCTTCAGTTTGTTCACAGTGATGTAGCAGGTCCATTTCCAGTGCCATCATTCAACAAGGCTTGCTATTTCCTCACCTTCATTGATGACTACTCTCGCTTCACATGGGTCTACTTTCTTGTTCACAAGAGTGAAGTGTTTGACAAATTTCTTGCCTTCAAGGCTCATGTTGAGAAGCAATCCGGGAAGCAAGTCAAGATTCTTCGCATAGACAATGGAAGGGAATATGTGAACAATAGACTTGAGGAATTTTGTACTCTTGAGGGGATTGATCTTCAACATTCAGTTGCATACACTCCATAGTAGAATGGTGTAGCTGAAAGGAAGAATAGAACCCTTAAGGAGATGGCTAGCTACATGATTCATGCTCGATCTCTTGGTCCTCAATTTTGGGAAGAAGCTATCAGTTGTGCCACTCACATCCAAAATTGGGTTTCCCATAAAGCTTTGAAGGGTATGAATCCTTTGAGGCTTGGTGTGGTAGAAAACCAGTTGTGAGACACTTCAGAGTTTTTGGTTGTCCAACTTGGGCATGAATACCTCCAGAGAAGTGCAAGGCATTGGAACCTCAGAGTAAGCCTTGCATCTTTGTTGGATATCCTGAAGGTGTTAAGGCATATAGACTTTTGGATCTAGAGACACATGAGTTATTCATTGAGAGGAGTGTTCACTTTGAGGAAATCTCTCCTAGCTTGGCCTCTAATCCTCCTCTTCCTTCCTCCATAGTGGAAAGTGATGATAGTGACTCAGATGATGATTCTTCCTCAACTTTGACTCACAAGATCACACCTTCGCAGGATCCACTTGTAGTTGAGGCACCTTGTCCTTCATCTCCTACTAGACCTCGTTGGGCTCGATAGACTCTTGAGTTAGCAAGTTCTCTTGTTGGGGATCCTTCAGATACTCAAAGGACTCAGTCACAACATCATAATTTTCCACATGCTTATATTGCTAGTGCTTCAGATCCACAATCCTTTAAGGAAGCTTCAAGCATTCCTGAATGGGATTCAGCAATGGAGGAAGAGTATAGTTCCTTGATGAGGAACGACACATGGGATTTAGTTCCTCTTCCTAAGGGAAGAAAGATGGTTCGATGTAAGTGGATCTATCAAACTAAGTATGCAGCGGTGTTGGTGTAATTATTTGTCTTGTACCTTGTCCTAGGTCATGATTACACCTTAGTTAAGTTTACTTAGGGACCACATAGGAGGTTTTTGGAGATTTTCCACTTTTGGTGGACTTGACATGTCATTACCACATCACTTCCACCTTTTGTGGGTGATCCACCTTTTATGGTGATTATCACATTATCACCTTTCCACTTTAGGTGGAGTGATAACTTTTCATTGTTGTCTCATGTCATAAGATTACGACACTTGTCATAATCTTATGCCCTCCTATGTTCTCACCTTGGCTATATAACCAAGGGGTCTCCTATGTACATTTGGACCATTATCTCATATTATTGATAGAATACAGCTTATTCTTGTCATATTCTATCTCTCCTTTGTGCTTTCTATTAGGCCTCTAGATCTTGGGTGGCTATCTTCATAGCCAATTCTTACAGTTATTAACCATGTAAGCTCCTTTTTTATTTAAGTGATCAGGGGTTTCTTTATACTTAGGCCTATTAGTTATGGGTTTTCCATCTTTCCAATTTGTGTTGTATGGCATATCATGCAATCTCGGTCTTTCATTTATGTATGAATTTTCCTACTTATTCTGGGGATTGTTATATTTTTAGGGAACTCTAAGGTTGTCCCTTTTTCTAGTCATTTCTACAACCTTTCTATTGTTCTCAATGGTTAATGATGTCCTTTTTTCTTCAGTTAAACTTATAGGGCATCTATTTCTAAGTTGATACCTATTTTTGGATCAAAGGCCTTTAAACAAAAACTTAAGGCTACCGAATTAGTCAATTTGGATCCATGTGGTATTTTGTTTGGAAAACTTGTTATTGAAGTCATAAACTGACTCATTTTCATACTTTTGAATACTTATCAACTCATGAAGGGAAAATTTAGGGGAAAACTGATTCCCATATTGTTCTAGAAATTTATTTTGAAAGTTTTCTATAGAATCAATTGAAGCATATCGTAGACCATTAAACCAATCCCTTTCTTCTTCAATTAGGGACATCATCAATAATCTCATAGTTACATCCTCATACTTCATACATATATCTTGTATGAAGGAATTGAAATTTTTGATATGTTCTTTAGCTGATATCACATTTTTCCTAGTGAATCTGGGAGTTGTATTTCTCCAATTACTATCAATTGGGTATGAATATAATTGGTGCATTGTTAAATCAAATTGTCTACATGTGCTCATTGGGTTTTGTGGATGAAAATTTAGAGGTGGATTGGGGTGGTATTGGTATCCATATTGAGGCTAATGATAAATATTTTGTTGGATGTGTTGTTGAGGGTGTACATTTTGATGTGGCACACATTGTTGATATTGCGGGGCATACTATTGGCCTGGTGGTGGATAGTGCTAAGGAATATCACTAGCATTTGGGGGTTGGGACCTTTGTGATGTCACACTATGCTGAGTGCATTTTCTTGGGTTACCACCAGTATTATGAGGTACTTTTGAAGTACTTAGAGCACCTATGTTCTGATATGTTCCATGTGAGTTGACATCACCACCTTGTTTATGTGGAGGGACATATTATGGTAGTTTTGGTTCCTAGATGCTTAACTGTTCCATTTGTTCATCTATGTCCTAGCTTTATTATATCATCTATTGTATCCTTCTAATTTGATGTATTTTCCACTCTAAATTTATTTCAATCTCTTGGTTAGTCATACTATCAAAATCAATAGAAGTGTGATCAATAGACCCCTCATGATTTTCTTCTCCTTGTTGCGATGAGAATCCCCTATCATATTCTTCTTATCTTAGTATTCTTTCTTCTTCCAACTGTTCCAAAAAATCCTTTTCCTTTTGAGGGTCTGATCTTTAATTGAGGATATTATCACTCATATTGATTCTTTTAGGTGGTGTTGAGGGATTTCCACCATCAGTGTGAAGTGGAGAGTTAAATGTTGTGAAGGTCTATTCTGATGTGTTCACATTATCTTCATGTTGTTTGGATATTAACTCACCTTTATTTGTGTTGTTTTTTCCATGAGGAGATCCATGCTTATTTGTCCACCTATCACTATTCTTCTTAGTACTCTCCTAGTGCAAAGATCTTCCATTCATGTTGGATGATATAAAAAATATTTGGTGTCTATTGTCTATCCTTTCTAATCTTATCTTTATCTTATCAGTCATAAAAATCCTTCATAGTCACCACCTACTTGTCATAAGTACAAAAATGATTTTGTTTCTTCCCAGCAGAGTCTTCAATGTGCTATGATGTTTTAGAATGACTATATTATGGATAGATAAGGTTTAGAGTTGTCAATCTATTGGATGCATGACTTAGACGGGGAGTGCAAATGACACAATTATGAATATATAGTTGTAGACCAATTTTGAAACTTTATTGACTCTTTAAATGGATTGGTTGGAACTGACTTTTCTAAAATTTTCCCCAATAGAGTCACCAATATGTTCAATCTAGAAAATGCAAGTTACAAAACTTAAGAGGATGTCATGCTCTATGATTAGACTTGCAACATTTTTGAACCAATGAATGGATTTAACCTATATGGTTGATGACTCCTTGCGCTTCAGGCACTACCAAACCTAGGCTGGTTGAGCTTGATAACTGAAGCAGATTGTGTGACTTATTTGGATTTAAGTATCTATCCACAATGGCATAAAGTGTGGGATAGATAATGGCTTGTTAACTACTCCTGTAGCTAAGGGAAAAACCTAGGTTAGTAGATTAGAGAATAAACTAAAATAAGCCAAAGCAACAATGAAGTACAAAGGAGTAAATAACATGAAAAAAAGGAAAGATTTTACCAAATTTCTTCAACCTTTATGATTTACCTCCATTGCACCTTCTCTATTTGCTGCAATATGATGTTTTCCCTTAGATTTGTGATGAGCAACCTATGTCTATGCCAATGTCATAAGCAAATGTTGACTTGGATTATATCTAAAAACTTCACAATGCAACTAAGCAACCATGAAGCAAGCCTAAGATAGCCTATGAATGCTATAATTCCAAAATTCCAAAAGATGAAGTGTGCACAAGATCTTAAGAGATGCATGACATGAGAAAACGAAGCCAAAATTGTCATTTTATAAAAGAGTCAATTTTGGATGAGTGGCCAAGATTGAAGATTGACAAATGCCCTAAGATCAATGGTCAAGATTGAATGTGACAACCAACAATTAGGGTTAGGGAAACATTAGGGTAAATTGAAATGAGTGGTCAAGATTTGATTTTAGAAAATCAAATCAAGGGAAAAAATTGTATGTGACAAGGAGATAAGGGTGGCATGGAAAAAGAAAGAGCTGAAAAATCAAATAATATTAGAAATTATTTGATTAATGGATGAAAGATGCCATTTTGATTTAAAAATTAATGCAATTCAACAAGGTGGGGCCATGTGAAAGAAAATTAGAAAGTGGGATAATTTCAAATAAATAATTTTATTTAAAATTAGATGAATGCCAAAGTGGACAATAATTAAATAAATTAAAGAATTTATTTAATTATGAGAAGATATTTACAAAATTAATGATGTATTTAAATAAATAAATAAAATTCACTTATTTAAATAATCGGGAGGAATTAATGGATAAAAGATAATTAAATAAATTTAAGAATTTATTTTATCATAAAAAGACATTATAAAGATTAGCAACGTATTTAAATAAAAATAAATAAAATTATTTAAATATTTAAATAATCAAGAGGAATGAAAGACATGAATTAACTAAATAACTACGAATTCATTAATTAATAGTAGAAATTGGACCATAGGACATAATTAAATATTTTAATTATGCTAGGAAGAAAAATGGCAAAAATATAACTTGTAGGCTTAGACCATTTTTACGCGTCTACATTTTGACCCTCTTTGTCATAATGCAGCCTATTGCATTGTGACAAAGAAAATAAGTCAAAAAAATGCTCCAATGAAGGTACGAAGTATCTATGCCCCTCAGGAAAATTTTCAAATTTTGGCTCGGTGACAAAAAATTTGGAAAGTGTCTTGATAAGTCAATTTGATGTCTAGAAAATCAACGACACAAGTAGTTTCAGATTTTGACATGTTTAGGGTGGTCAAAAGCTTGATCAAAGGTAGTCAAAAGAGCCTCCAATAATAAAATTTTCAAGAAAATCCCACTTTTACCCTATAAATAGGTTCAAATGAGGTAAAAAGTCATTTCATTTTCATTTTTACTATTTTAGATTTGAGAGTTCAGCGAGGAGACCTCTAGAGAATATGGTGATTCTAGCGACCGAGCACCAAGGATACATCATTTGGACTTTCAAATGGCTAAAGGGTGTAGATCCATTGTTAAGTATGCCTTACCCACTTTGTCATTTCATCGTTTTGCATGTTTTTTTAG
This sequence comes from Sequoia sempervirens, assembly GCA_007258455.2. NCBI lineage: Eukaryota > Viridiplantae > Streptophyta > Pinopsida > Cupressales > Cupressaceae > Sequoia > Sequoia sempervirens. The sequence continues at coordinate 112,680,631 of VDFB02281492.1, read as the reverse complement.
GAAGTTAGGCAAAAAAATGCGTTGCAATCAAATGCCTTCGTGAAAGATGCATCTATGTTCACATTGCACACATTTGATGCTTCATGACACAAATGTTAGGGGTCCATTATAAAGTGATGCATTTGCAGACTGGAAAGACGCAATTACCATCACTTGATGGAAATAATAGATATAAAGACGTGATCACTTTGGGGCAACACAAGCACTAGGCAATTCAACACATTTGAGTTTACAATGATGCATATGAGAGAAGAAGCGACACATGTGCTAAAGAATAATGAATTTGTGATCTCGTGTGATGCAAATGCTCTATCATGACATAGATGTGAGGTCAAGCGAAGAAAATGACATAGCACGACACAAATGTTGTTGAAACAAAACATTTGACTTTGACCAAGGTTGACCAAGGCTGACTTAGTTTTAGACTCAATTTTTGCTTATGTTTGATTAGATAGATGGTAACAATGATGTTTAATGATGTGCTAATTCTCATTTCTACTTGCACGCAAAAATGATTACCATCGATCTATACATGTGAGTTCATGCCTTCCACATATGCTTTCCAAGATCAACTGCAGGACATAGAGCATAGACAATTGATGCAACTTGGATTGTACTACGTCACCTATATGCCCATTGTCTGGGAAAATAGGGGACTATTGACAACACTAGCCAAGAGATGGCATTCTAAGAACTACTTGTTTCACTTGTTGACAAGAGAGGCCACAGTGACTCGTGAGGAGGTGTACTAGATTATACGCCTTATGATCCAAGGAGAGCGAGTTCTTTATGATCCACACTAGGGACAATAGGCTATTACTGAGTTTTATGAGGCTGATGATGGTGCAAGACTAGGTATTGATGGTTATGATATTTGCTAGGAGTTCATGGAAGAGAATTATCCTTGGTGGGATGCGATGTGCACATTGATTGTCAATGTCCTGATTCTAGACTGTCAAGGACATAGGTGCCCAATCGGCTGGGGAGATGTACTCATTTAGATGAGACTGGAAAATACTATTTTTGTGTGGGGGCCATGTCTTCTTGGCATGCTTTATCATTAGCTACATGAGGTAGAATACAAAGGTGCACATAGTATTAGGTACGACACCACATTGCTTATGATTTGGGCTTAGGAGCATATCCCTATCTTTCGTCCATCTATTCAGAGGCCACAACTAGCTAAGGGAATGCCATATGCCTATCTGTATGCAGGTGCTATTCAAAAGAAAAGGGCTAGAGAGACATGATACAACAAAGATTAGATCTTTGTGAGTAGAGCTGGAGGTGACATGAGTTGAGAGGGATCAGGCTGAGATTCGACGAGGAGAAATGGAGAGTTGGTGCATGAGATTTGCAAAGTTATGTGCCAGAGTAGTTGGGGACATGGCTAGAGAGTTAGCCAGAGTTAGTGCTAGTAGGGGCCAATACTATATGTTATATGAGAGAGTAGTGCCAGCTGATCAGAGGGAGCGTGGGTTGTCTAGATTGTATAGCAGGATAGGGATAGGATCAGGGAGTAGTAGCCAGTCTCATAGTAGGTGCAGCCAAAGAAATGTGGGTGGCTCTGCTTCTTTAGAACATACATTAGGTCACAAATCCCACCATACACATAGGAATCCTTTAGGGCATAGGTCTAGCCAAAGCCATGGGTCATCTGGTTTAGGTTACAGGTTAGAGCAAAGTTAGCTGCTAGCCACAAATCCATCAGGTTCACAAAGTTTTCCTACCATCTCCATGATGCCATCAGTTCCTCTTACAGAGCATCAGTCACCTCAGTCTTCTCCTCGAGGGGATGAAGAGAGTTCAACATAGACACCATTATTGTTATCTTGACATTATGTTGGAGACTTTATGTTATGACATTTATATTTTGACCATCAAGCTTGCAAGCTCCATTTTTGGGATATCTCATGACTCTATCCTATGACATGATTTTTGAGGTCATATATATGATGTAGTTTTGATGTGGCCTATATGCTTTATGTTATGTGATGATGCAATATTATTTGATTATGTCTATGATGTATGTGCTTATGATGATTATATGATGATACATGTTATATGTCATGTGATGTATGCCTTTATGATGGTTTTTAATGCTTTCATGCCATAATGATATTATGTTATGTATAATGATTGTGCGATGTTCTATATGGATGCATAATTTTTTGATTCTAATGAATGCCATGCTTTATGATAATGAATGCATTAATGTTATGACTATGTATGGATAATGTGACATATGATGTCTTATGTTACAATGTGTATGCATTAATGATATGGATGATGTATGAAAATGTTATGATGTCTTTTATGCTAATTATGTGGATGCGATTATGCAAATGGATGCTTAATGGTTGTATGCCTAAATGAATCTTTAATGTACTGATGTGAATTCATGTAAATGTGCAATGTCTATATGATCATGTATGCAATTATATTTTGTATGTCACAGGATATCATTAGGAGACAAAAAAAGAGAGATGATGAGATAGAAGGAGATGGATGTTAGTGCTGAGACAAAATCCTTCAGCATATTACCAAATAATGAACAACTGTTGCTCTTAATAATAATTGGGTGGATTATTGTAATGTCCAACAAACACCATGATATGATAAATCGATGGTGTGCAAGGTTGTACCATCACACGAGACAAGAAGTCTTAGAAAAGGATAATCATAACTCATACTAAGAGCATGATTCCCCAGTATTTTTGTCCTAACCAACCATAAAAACAAGACAAACAAGAAAGAAAAGGGTATGTGCAAGATCATCATGGAAAAAATAGGCCCTTAAGTGGCAAAAAATTCAAAAAAATCAAAGCTAGGCAATTTGATGTAAACATTGGAATAAGTTATCTATATTATTTAAAAAATATGTAAGAATAAAATCTATAGAAAGTTGAATGTAGTTTCTAAACTACTAGGTTTGTTTTAAAAAAAAAAGAAATCTATTTGGTGAAAATTTGAAATTTCAATGCAGTAGTACTTAAATTTTAGAGAAAAAATAAGAAGTAGGTGTTTGTCTGACCACCCTAACCACAATAAAATGATAATATTTTTATAAGATTTTAGATATAAGTAGAGAGGACTCATGTCCCCGATGTGATGCATATTTTTTTGTAATTTTTTTCTAAGGGAATAATTAATTATGAAATTTTATTACAACTTTTAAAAAATATAAAAAACTCGTATGTCTTACCACCTTAACTTGGTCAAAACTTCATGAAATTCAATTTTTCTTTTTTGAATCCTATAGTATGCAAATCATAGAATGTGATGCATGTTTTGGATTCAAAAAATGTGATACCATTTGAAAGCTATAGATGTTTTTCAATCAGCCTATCATTTAGGACTTTAGTCGTAATTCAAATAGAAAATGAATAATAATTACTTATTAAATTCAAAGTAAAGGATAATTTATACTAGTGGAAATTTGAGAATCTCCTTTAAAAACCCTTTTCGTTTCATCAATGTTTTGTAAAAAAAAAAAGTCGTTAGCCACATACCCATCATATTGCCACTTTTTGGCCCATCATGATCCTGCACATACCCAAAAGCTATGAAATGTCGTTGCTCCTCTAAATCCTATTGCCAAGACATCCTCGAGGAACTAGCAACATGAGTGTTTGAAAAAGACAAAACAAGCCAATCATCATGATACATCATTTCTCTTCTAAATCCTATTGCCAAAACATCCTTGAGGTACTAGTAACATGATGAAAAGTCAAAGGACAAAATGACAAGATAGTGTTTCCCAAGTTTGTTTAAATGTCAAGTGTTTTGATGCAAAGATTTCAAGTGTGACAATGTCAAGATGTTAGGTATGAGGATGTCTTAGGTGACGAATGCCAAAGTTGTCAGGTAATTCCAAATTCAGGAAGGAGACATCCTGAATGATGTTGACGTTGAGATGATATATCCTCAAATGCCAAATGTCAATGATGATGCCTAGGAAGGACACATTTTGAGGCATAAATGACATGGGTCCTTCTTCACAAGGACATAACTAAAGAATAGCTAAGAGTGGATAGTTTGACTAGTTTTGAATAATTTTGACTAGAGTTGACTAGCTAATGAGATTAACTACATGTTGATGTTGACATGCTGAGGTAATTTCCATGTTGATTGACTAATCTCCAAGGTTTTTTTTTAGGAGTTTGTTTATTTTAGAATGAATTGCTTGATTTGACATGTGTTTCAGTGTAATGTCATGGACACTAATGGATTAACCTAGTGTGGCCTCGAGGGCTCATCGACAAATGACCTTTTCAATGTCATACACTTAGAGACCTCATAGTTCGACATGACCAATGACTTTGTCTTGATGACAAGAGATTAAGTCGTGATTTTATTTGCAAAAATCTAAAAGCATTGAACTAATGTCCCAGGGGCTTGAAGATGATCCTTGCCTACGTAGAAAATGTGCAAAGATGACATAGTTTGACAATGACATGGACTAACTGACTTGACTGACTTGACAAGTTATGACTCTGTTGTTTCTTTTTGGGAATTTTTTTGAGTGTTATTTTGATGTTTTTATGTTTTTGTCATATTTTATTTCTTGTGTTTCTGTAGGACTTTTTTCAAATTTTAGGTCATTTTTTCAAGACTTTTTTCAACGTTTAGGTCTTTTTTTCAAGACATTTTATGATTTTTAGGTCTTTGTTTAGCACATTTTATGATTTTTAGGTCTTTTTTTAGGGCACTTTATGATTTTTAGGTCTTTCTAAGACATTTTATGACTTTTAGGTCTTTTTTTAGGACATTTTTTATTTACAAAACCATGTGTGATACCCACTGCAGTTAAGTGATAAATGATTACCCCCAATCAGGTCTAGAACTAGCCAAGATTTTGAGGATGTGGTAGGGGACATGTTTCAGTGACGAACGAGTGGTAAGAAGGACCTGATGTCAACCATTGTCAACCATGGAAAGAAATGGTAGGATTTTGTGACAGATGTCAAGATGGTGTGAGGAAAGTGAGTGTTTATTATGGACTAAGGTACATAGAATAAAAGTAGATGGCAAAGCAAAGACCGAATACACGTGGCACCTATTTTCTAGGTTTTCACCATGGTACTTATCCAATGCACCCATTTACCAGGCTTTCACTATTGGAAAAATTATTTATTTTTACTACTTTTGTCATTTTTTTTTATGTCACCAAGATGCATGTTTGCAAGGTTTTCATCATGGTGATGATTTTTTATATTTTTTCAATTTTTTGGTATTTAAGTCGAGCTCTCTGATGATATGCATAGAAATTTTGGAGACGTAGACTATTGATGGGATCTATCAATTGTTTACCTTCTATAGTAGCAAGTTGGTAAGCTTTAGAATTGAATGAGGTCATGATCATGTAAGGACCCAACCAATGGGGCTCAAAATTGTCGGGTTTCTCTCTGTTAGACTGATTCTTAGGATTCTGCATTAAGACGAAGTTGCCAATGTCAAACCTTTGAACCATTAATCTCTTGTTATAACTATGAAAAAGGTGATTTTGATATTCCTGTAAATGATTCAAGGCATTATGTCTTCATTCCTCTAACATTTCCAGCTCATGTAGTCATGATTGTCTATATTCTTCATCATCGATTAATCCCTTCATGGAGACTTGTAAAGTTGGAATTTTGACCTCGATTGGCAAGATGGCTCCAGCTCCAAAGAACAAGGTGAATGGAGTGGCTCCTATAGGTGTGTGAATGCTAGTGCAGTAAGCCTATAGAGTAGGGTTAAGTTGTATGTGCCAGTCATGGCTAGTGTCATTAACTTTCTTAAGAATTTTGATAATTGTCTTATTAGACACCTTAGCTTGACCATTTCCTTCTGGGCAGTATGGCATGGAGAAATGAAGTTGGATGTGAAAGTGTTCAGATAATTCACAAATGTTTTTTATTTTTTAAGGGACAACCATTGTCTGTGATGATGGATTGTGGGACACCATACTGATAGACGATGTAGTTGAGGATGAATTTGGAAATTTTCTTCTTGGTTATGTATGTGAGGGGGATGACTTCAACCCACTTAGTGAAGTACTCAATGGTGGTGATAATAAATTTATGGCCATTGGAAGAGGTAGAATGGATTTTTCCCAGGAGGTTGAGTCCCCATTATGTGAAGGGCCAAGGAGAAGTAGTCGACTGAAGTTCTTGTGCTGGTGCATGAATAAAATATCTATGTATTTGACATTAGCAACATGTTTTGACAAATTCAAGTGTATCTTTTTTGATTTTCAGCCAGTAATACCCAAGTCTCGTAATATTCTTAGCTAAGGTAGGACCACTCAAATGAGATCTGCATATACCCTCATGTACCTCATGTAAGGTTTTTCATGCTTTTTCAGTGTCCAGGCATCAAAGAAGGGTGTTTTCAATGCTATGGTAACTATAAGGTGTCACTGATGATGGTGTATTGGGTAGCTTTGTGGATAAAGGATTTTCGTTGGTTATTGGATAGATTCAGGGGAAGATTATGGGGTTGGAGATAGTTATAGATGTCCTGGTACCATGGTGAATTGGGACCAATAAGTTCAAAAACCATTTTTCATTCTAGAATATCATATGCAAGAACCAAAATTTGTTCCACCAAAAACTCAAATTATGGCACATTACTGGGAATGTCTAGGAGAGGTCCAATTGTAGCCATCACATCTACTTCCTTATTTTGATCCCTAGGGATTTGTTCAAATGCAAGCCTATGGGAATATGTCTACAAACTATCAACCATGAGTTTGTAAGGAATTAACTTTTCATCCTTGGTGTCATATTCATCATTGACTTGATTTATGACTAGCTGAGAATCTTCAAAAACTAGAGGTGTTTTGATTTTCCATTTTATGGCCACTCGAAGTCCTATGATAAATTCCTCATATTTTGGAACATTGTTTGTACATGGAAAAGCAATGCGAAATTCCTTAGGAATGGATTCCCCTTGTGGTGTGATAAACAATATTCCCACTCTTGAGCCATGACTAGTGTGAGAACCATCAAAATAAAGTTTCCAAGGTGATTTAGGCTCTATATGAAATATGGACTCATCAGGGAAGTCAACTACCAATGGATGATTTCCTTGTACAAGTTCATCTACTAGTTGATCTATTATCACTTGTCCTTTTATAGCCTTTTGTTCAATGTACTATATTTCATACTCACTCAATATCATAACCCATTTGGCCAGGCATCCTTTCAATGTTGCTCGACTTAGGAGATACTTCAAGGGATCAATATTTGCCACTAAATTTTTCTTGTGATTCAACATACAATGTCTTAACTTCTAGGTGGTGAAGACAACTACAAGACAAGCACATTCTATAGATGTGTAATTGAGCTCGTATCTGACCAATGTGTGATTGATATAGTATATTCCCATTTCCTTTTCATCATAGTCATTTTGTGCAAGCAATGCCCCCAATGTTGAAGTTGTACAAATATATAGAATTAAAGGTTTTCCTTCAATTGGTGGCATTAGGACAGGTGGTGACAATAGATAGTCCTTTATTTGTTGGAAGGCCTCTTGACATTTATCCATCCAACAAAGGGGACTCCTTTGCACATGAGATATTGAAATGGTTGGCACTTTTCTACTAGTTGAGTGATGAAACATTAGATAGACTGTAATCTACCTTCCAATGTCCCGAGTTCACTTATTCCTTTTGGAGGAGGCATGTCCAATATTACTTTCACTTTGGCAAGATCAACTTCAATGCCTTTGTGAGAAACTATGTATCCCAATAGTTTTCCTGATGTCACACCAAAGACACAATTTTTAGGATTGAAATGGACCTTGTATTCTTCTAGTCTTTTGAAAATTTTGTCTAGCACATTAAGGTGATCTTTACATGTCAATGACTTTTCCCAAAGGTCATCCACATAATCTTGCATTAAAGTATGCATCATGTCATGGAATGTTGTTGTCATGGCTCTTTGACACGTGGCACCTACATTCTTAAGACCAAAAGGCATGATGTTCCAACAATATGTACCCCAAGGACTTGTGAATGATATTTTATGCTAATCTTTAGGGGAAATCCAAATCTGATTATAACCCGAGAAACCATCCATGAGGGACAACATCTCGTATCCTGTTGTAAGGTCAAAAATGATATTTATGTTCATTAATAGAAAGTCGTCCTTTGGGTATGCCTTGTTCAAATCTTGAAAGTCTATGCAGATGCATATTTTACCATTTTTCTTTGTGACAAGTACAAGATTTGAAATCCATCCAGGATAGTTTATTGATTGTAGGAATCCCACATCTAACAAATTTTTTGAGCTAGGATTTGACTAACAAGGTGATATGTGGGTGCATCTTTCACAACTTCTATTTCATTGGCTTGGTGTCTAGCAGTAAGCAAAAATGATGCAATACTAATTCTAGATCCAACCCAGACATATCGACCTATGACCATGCAAATTTAATCTTACATTCTAAGAAGAATTTATGAAATTCTAGTTTTTCTTCTTCTTCCAAAGATGCTACAAAGAGGACCATTTTAGGATCTTCTATTGTGGCTATGTTGACTTCCATTGTGTCATCAATGAGCATTGCCAATTTTTCCTAAGTCATAGGGAGAAATTCCAATCCTCCATCCTTGGGTACTTTGAAGATATTTTTTCCCTCAAATACATCCTTTATTTTTACTCTTTTATCGTCAGAAGCTGCCTTTCGGTTTTCACCTGAAGACATCTCTTTTTTTGTTTTATTTTTACTTTTACTTTTGCAACTAGAGGATTGCACAGTCTCCCCGAAGTATGCTACATAGTCTAGGTCTATAGAAAATCCAGCCTTGTGGTTCCCACATGGTAAGCCTTCATGAAGTCCCATGAATTCTATAATGGCTTCATCATTTTGAAATATTTCCATAACTGGTGGGTCTTGTTGATCCCAATCAATTAGCTATTGATAGACAAGGGAGATACCATCATCAATATTGGAAAATGGTGGGGAGGATGTAGACAACATATAGATAGATTCAAAAAGGGTAAATAGTAAGTTGTCATCATCCAAATCCCATTCAGATTCTATCTAGTATTCTCCTTCACTTGTTTCATATTGATTAGCAAAATAGGGGACAAATGGATCAAAATTATAGTTGGCAATGTCATGTGGCAATTCAAATGAATATGAATGATGGTCATTAGGGTCAAATGGTTGGATAGTTGATTCAAAATGATGATCAATAGGGTTAGATGATGGTTTATCATTTTCGCGAGGCCAAAAGTGTCTGACCCATTCTTCTCCCTTGAATGGGACCTTGGGAGTGTCTTTAGGAATGCCAAATTTGAACAATTGTATGAATCACTTATCAAAAGAGAGTTCACCAAGTTCAAGGAACATTTCATCAAGGAAACAATCACTCAAGGATATTTGGGAACCAAATTCCCATTCATGTAAGTTAGTTTTGGTAAGGGTGTCTTCAATAGTCTTGACACTTTTGAAAGCATTCATGCTCTCACCTAAAAGTACATTGACACATTGATCATCAATTTCAAGTGGCCCAAACCCTAACCCAAGATGGTTTGGTCTTCCCAAAGGAATTATAGGTTCTCATCTTCCATTTTTATTTTTACCAAGGCTACTAGTTTCATTGTAGCCTTTTTCCTTCATTATGTCATAACCTTTGCCATATATCTCAAGTGACAATGGGGATGGGTCTTCTAGGTCCTTGCAAATCCAAGTTGATATGTCCTCAAAGTCCTCTTTGTTCATGTCACCCCATTTTATGAAAAACCTTGTCAGAGGAACCTTAAAGATTTCCTTGGGTTCCATTTTCAAACAAGGTTGACCATAAGCCTTAGGAGACTTGGGTATTTTAGTGATGTAGTATACTGTGTTTAGTTTATATTCCCCACACCCTTGGTCCTGGATCTTGATATTTGGATCATTCTTTGGGGTGGAGGGAGATGGTATTGTCGAAGTCGAAGGAGTGGATGTGAATGTGGATGGTTTGACAAGTGTGGACAGATGAATGCATTTGGAAGAAGAGGAAGTTGAAGCTTCTCAGTTAATGGGCACTTGATGTTTTGAAATACTGCTTAAATTGGTGCAATATCAAAAGGGATCAGGGTCTCCATATATGGTGATTTCAGTGTTGACAAAAGGGTACTTTAGACATTGATGATAAGTGGATGGAACAACTTTGAAGGCTTGGATCTAGGGTTGACCAAGCATGATGTTATATGGTAGCTCAAGATCTAGTACTTGACATGTCGTATCTATAATGATCATCTCAATTTGGATAGGAAGCATGATAATACACTAAGAGGAGTGTTCTTCATCATCATATGCCTTTATAAAAATACTCTTGGTAGTGTCTACACAAGCATCAAAGAAGTGTAGATCCTTAACCAGTTTTAAGGAACAAATGTTCAATCCTACTCTACCATCTACTAAAACTCATTTGACCTTATGTTTATGGATAAAGACTTCGATATGCAATGTGTCATTGTGTGAGGGTTTTGGTGATGAATAGTCTTTTTCTAAAAAAGTTATGTGATGAGGTGTGGTTAGGTATCCCACCATTGCTTCAAATTGGTTGACATCAATGTCATGGGGGATAGAAGATTCTTGTAAAGTTTTTTCAAGTATGGCCTTATGTGTAGGATAAATGTATAACAAATCAAGTATAGATATTTGGGTAGGTGTCTTTCCTAATTGGTCAATGAGATTGAACTATCCCTTAATCTATGAATTTTTGGCAGATGGACCAAGTTGTGACTATTTAGTCAATGGACCAGGTATTGTGATCTTCAACTGTCAAGGAGGAGGACCAGCTATGGTGAATTTTCCACCATGGGTAGTGACATTACATTCAGGTACTTTCTTGACAATAATTGTATTAACATATTCTTTAACAACCCAAAAATGATTAATAATGGATCCACCAAAATAGTCAAAGGCGATGTGAGTGTAATTGGCTAAATTATTGTTAGTCTTGGGACCTAACGTTGAGGTATTATTTAAACCATGGTCCTATAGTGGGTTTTTATGAATAGTATGGTATGAGTTTGAAGCAAATTGCTGAGCACCTAACTTAATAGTGCAATTTTCAATGAGGTCTTGCACAAGATTTATTAATTTCGACAAGAGGACGTTTGATGCCCTTTGGCAGGGTGGTAATCATAGAATGCATTGTCATCCCACCAATATGGCTTGAATTGTCCTAGGTCATATGGAATAGGGTCATGTAATGTAATGATACCATTTTGGAGGACCTTCTTAAGGATGTCTTCGATTGGTTCACCCAAGGGAGTGTATGTACGTCTCTTTGGGAGTTATCTAGTTTGGCATGACTGCCTTTGGTTCTAATTTTTTTGACTATTTTGATTATTTTGAATGGCATTTGCAGCAAGTTTTAGTGTGATCAATGGTACATTTTTTGGTTGAGCTCCTTTGAGAGTGAGCACAAGACCCATTGTGCTTACCACCTCAGCATCAACAACACCATCATTGGTAATGTGTTTATTCTTGACCCAGTATTTATTTTTATCAACAAGTGGATTTTTGTTTGTGTTCTTAGGGCCATATTTGAGTTCTACTTTAGCAATAAGGTCATTTTAAAGTTGGACTCCATTTTCGACTAAGTCTGTGAAGGTGGTACAACAATGAACTCGCATGCCAAATTTCAATGGGCCTAGGAGATTTTGGACAAACATGTCAATTTTTTCTTTCTTGGGTATCTCAACATGGCAACAACTTACTAAACTTCTCCATCTTTGGAAGAATGGAATAAATCTCTCACCAGTTTCCTCTTGAGTGAGTGTGCATAGGTTGTTGATGGAGATGTTGGTATCAATGTTATAGGCATAATTTTGTACAATTTTTTCTATGAGTTAGTCCCATGATTTTATTCCCTTTTCTAAGGTAGCAAACCACTCCAGTGAGGGACCAACAAGAATCCTAGGAAAGAGTCTCATCAAATAAGTATGTTCATAGGTGATGTCCACGTAATTGGTTGTAAATTCTTGAACGTGTTCAAGAGGGTTTGTCTTGCCTTTATATTTAGTGAAGTTTGGCACCATGTATCCAGGAGGAAAGTTTGGCATGTGTAAATGTGTGTCGAAAGGGTATGGACATAGGTCATATGATGCTTGAATCTTTTTTTTTTGCATTTTCAAGTTCTCCATTTTTTTTTCCAAGGTTGCAATTTGGGTTGTGAGTGCATCTATCACATGGGATTGTTCATAGCATCATATATGCTAGTGATAAGTACTCCACGAGTCCCCATTTGTTGTGAAGATGTGCTTTGATTTTGTTGAGGGATGTGTTGTTGTGAAATGTATGACATGTTTTGATTAGGGATGTGTTGGTGGGTATGGATGTGACATGTATGCGGGAATATTTCCTCCAACAATATTAGTCGATATTTGTGAGATTTGTTGACCTTGAGTTTTTTTTGTCCAAATGAAGTCATGTGTTGTGTAATTTTATTTCCTTGTCCAAATTGGTAATTCTAACCATGGGGAATGTTGGTATTGGTATTAAGTTGTGATGATGTATTAACATTTGGTTGAGGTCTTGGAATGGAAATCCGTCATTTATTTCTCCCAAAGGGGTTGAATGAATTTTTTCCCATGGAATTTTTTGAAGCACCAAATAGAGTATTTGAAGATGTTGTTCCCAAGGCACTAGATGAAGCTCCAAATAAGAGGTTTGTAGAACTTGTCCCCATTGTGGAGGATCTAAAGATAGCTACAATTGACTATGAGGACATTATTGACATTTGAGGCATTGATTGTGACATGGCCTATGACATGGTTGATGTTACTCCAATGGATGTCACATTGATCATGTTGGAGGATTTTTTATTAGAGGTTCCATTAGAGGTAGCATTCATGGTGCTTGTGGCAATTTTTGTGGTGGTACCAATGAAAGTATTGTTTGGATTGTGTTGAAGTTGACTAGTGTTAGAGGCATTGTTTGTATTGTTGTTTGTGTCATGATTAGGAGAGGCTACTCTTAAAGTGTTAATATCAAATCCACGTGGTAATTTGGCCCCTCTGTGCAAAACCATGGCTAGACATCTATCTGAGTCTTGTAAGTCAAGTTCTTCCACAAAGGAGGCTATTTCAAGATTTTGTGTTGTAGCTTCTAAGTCTTCCTCAAAAACACTTCAATGTTCATTTCTACATATGAATGGTTCAAAAGGGGTGTGTGAAGAATATGGCATGTTCATATCATTGAAAGGATTTATGAAAGATGAGTCTTGGTTCATGTCATTAGGAAAGTTATAGGGGTTGGTGTCTTATCCGAAATAATCCTTTTGTCTTCTTTTTCCTTGAAGCCTAGTCTCAACCATATAAGGATTTTTCTCAAATGAAGAAGATGATAATGACAACTAAGCCTATGAATGGGAATGAGACTATGTTTTTTGGATTTTTAGAATAATGGATGCAAATACAACTAGATTTTTGGATTTTTGGGAATAAAAGATGTATGACAATGTTGACAAATGGAAGATGACAATGAAGACTAGGATGAAAAGGTATGCGACTATTTTTTTGGATTTTTAGTATAAAGGACTAAAATGACTTGAATGTTCTAAGGTATTGAAATGCAAAGGTCAAAGTGATTTTGATAGGCTTTAGAAAAGGTCTACTCAACCACTCAAAGATTGGTCTATGTCTCAATTTGGGTCATCAAAGGAATTTTGGCAGGATTAAATGACAAGGTGATAGAGTGAGGTTTCCTAACTAGACTATTGAGTTGGAAAGGTATCACAAAAGGAAGATGAATAAACGAAATGATTTTGACTAAGTAAAATGATAACCTAATCTTAAAGGAAAATATTTTGCAAAGTATGGTAAGTTTTCCTATTCTAAAGTCTGCAACAAGATAAGGACTAAAGATTGGTTTAATGCTGAAAATGATGATGATGGACTTCTAAGGGTGCACCTAAAATTTGCAAGTATGAACCTATGAGAGAATGCAAGCTAAAAGATGCAAAGAATGAAGGACTCAAGAAATTCCTTATCTAGTTTTTGACAGAAGCTGCTGGAAAAAGATGTCTGATAAAAAATGGAAAATGTTTGGTCTTGGGTTTTGGACTATAACAGTGTTTTTGTTTTTGCTAGGAAATTGAATCATTTTAGGTTACAGATGAATTGCAGGAAAGTAATTGTGTCTCAGGTTCAATAAATGCAGTATTACAGGCCATGAATGTGTTCCATGAAATTAATTGCAGTGTTGTGGAAAGAGAATGTATTTCAATATAGGAAAATGCATTGCGAAGACTAGCAAATGCGACTTAGTAGAGCCATTACGACATAGAAAGTCTCAAATGTAGTGCAAAAAGGAAAATGTGTTTTAGGAAATAGCAAATGTGTTATAGAATGAAGGTCTAATTTATTTTGCAATTTTGACAAAATTTCATAATTTTTTGAGTTTGAATGATTGTTCCCAGGTCAGTGAAAGGTGTTTTTTTTTAATGTCTCAAGGAACACTTAGCAAACACAATATTTTGTCTTTGAAAATTTGAAAACATGCACAATGAAGACAAGCAAAATCCTAGGTTAGGTAAGGACTATATTCACTAGTTTTCATGTGGGTTTCCCCAACCACACTTATTCATAATGGGTGATCTAGAAGCTTGGCCACATTGGCTCCCCTCCTCGACACTCACTTCTTTGGGTCAACCAAGATTCAAGCCTCCATAAATCTCCCATGACAAAATTTTTACCTCTAATAAGAACTGTGGGAATGTGGATGCCTAGACAACAACTGTTGCTACACTAGCAAATAGATGGGATTTTGGAAAGTACACAAAAAAATTTAGTTCAGGATCTCCATTCGAGTGGCCACACATGGGACAAGATTAGCTTTGATAAGGAGGAATTCCATCCTAAAGAGGTTATTTTCAATAGGTATTTGGGGAATTCACTTGTCCATGTGACACATCCACACTCGTAATCCTAATTTTTCCATTAGGATTCACATTTGTATATCGGTTGGGGGTAGCTTAGCTAAAGAGCTTTGTTGCTGATTTGAGTCACCTTGGGGTGAGTAATTTTTCCCACCAAGGAAGGCCCAATTCCTAGAGTCAATAATATTTTCTCTTGCACCTAGGATCACACAAGTGTGTAAGGGGAGAGGATACTTCTATTATTGAATCAGGGTTACACAAATTGGAGAAACTTGTAAATTTTAGTTAGCAAAATCATAATGTGAGGAAAAATATTAAGATACTTTGTTATTTTAAAAAATTTAACTTGATGTGTGAAAGAAAAAGTTAATTTTAAACCCATGATGTGAGAATGCATGTTCATTTTAACCATATGAGTTGCAATGCATGATTGTGTTCATTTTAAGCCCATGACATGAAAATGCATGTAAATTTTAACCATATGAGTGTGATTGCAAAATTGTTTGTTTAATTATTTTCCTTAAGGAATTGAAAATATGATAAGAAAATAAACACCAAACAAGGTTAGACTCCTTTCCACATGTTGAAAACAAGATATTAGTAACCTAAAACCCCTAAGCTACTAAATGGAAAAGAAAAATTTGGAAAAATTCTGCAAAATCCAAAAATAGATTTTTCCCTAGTGATTACGTCATTCTGCAAGGTGAATGTGTCATAGGGTAGAATCCGGAATTCATTGCAAGATGCATCATTCTACATAGAAAATGTGTCTTGGGGCTGAAACCTAGAATCTGTAGGCAAATACATTAACCTACAAGTCAAATGCATTGTGGTATGGCGTATGTGTTGTTCTACAAGAGGGATGCATCACAATAGAGTGAATGCAACTTTCTACAAGTCGAATGCATCGAAGTATGTAAAATGCATCTCAGAAAATAGTAGATGCATTGTGTCATACCTATACCTACAAAAAACACAAAAAAGTTGTATAGAAAAAAAAAAGCGCAATTTTGGCATCGGGTTCACCAATGTAACCAAGTGAAAAACCTAGGTTAGTAGATTAGAGCATAAACTAAAATAACCCAAAGCAACAATGAAGTACAGAGGACTAAATAACATGAAAAAAAAGAAAAGAGTTTACCAAATGTCTTCAACTTCCATGATTGACCTACATTGCACCTTCTCTATTTGCTGCAATATGATGTTTTCCCTCAAATTTGTAATGAGCAACCTATGTCTATGCCAATGTCCTAAGAAAATATTGAAGGATTCTATCTTAAAACTTCATAATGCAACTAAGCAACTGTGAAGCAAGCCTAAGATAGCCTATGAATGCCAAAATGCCAAAATCCCAAAAGATTTGAAGTGTGCACAAGATGTTAAGAGATGCATGAGATAAGCAAATAAAGTCAAAAAAGTCATTTTATGGAAGAGTTAATTTTGGATGAGTGGCCAAGATTGAAGATTGACAAATGCCTTAAGATTAATGGTCAAGACTGAATGTGACAACCCACAATTTGTGTTAGGGAAACATTAGGGTAAATTGAAATGAGTGGTCAAGATTTAATTTTAGAAAATCAAATCAAGGGACAAGATTACATGTGACAAGGAGATAAGGGTAGCATAGAAAAAGAAAAGGCTAAAAAATCAAATAATATTAGAAAGTATTAGATTTATGGAGGAAAGATGCCATTTTGAATTAAAAATTAATTTAATTCAAAAAGGTGGGGCCATGTGATAGAAAATTAGAAAGTGGGATAATTTCAAATAAATAATTTTATTTAAAATTAGGAGAATGCCAAAGTAAGTGGACAATAATTAAATAAATTAAAGAATTTATTTAATTATGAGAATATATTTACAAAATTAATGACGTATTTAAATAAATAAATAGAATTTACTTATTTAAATAATCAAGAGGAATTAATGCACAAAAGATAATTAAATAAATTTAAGAATTTATTTAATCATAGAAAGACATTATAAAGATTAGCGACATATTTAAATAAATAAATAAAATTTATTTATTTAAATAATCAAGAGGAATGAAAGAGATAAATTAACTAAATAATTATGAATTGCTTAATTAATAGTAGAAATTGGACCATAATGCATAATTAAATATTTTAATTATGCTAGGAAGAAATATGGAAAAAATAGAACTTGTAGGCCCAGGTCATTTTTACATGTCTACAACTCCTACTCCTAATGTGATAATTGGAAATTAAGAATATGAAAGTGAATAAGTAATGTATAAATGAAATACAAAGGGGACCAGTGCTTTATTGGGTAAGCAGAGTCAATGAAGTTTTATGACAAGTGACTATTATTGGTTATAGTTTTGATTGTTTGGCACTTAGGTTTCTTTATACCTTGTATAAACGTGCAAGAATATGAATGAGAGACTCTACTTATTGATCCAATCAATCCTATCAGGTTACTATGATTTATTAAAAGGATTTGAATCATTCCTTAAAGGAACCAATCAAAAGAATCACATAATGACAACAAATGTGTATTGGCAAATGAAGTATATCCTTAATTTTAATAACAAGATAATATCAACTTGGAGACAGTATGCCAATCTTATCAATTACAGGTCTCTTCTTACTAATCCAAATGTTTATTCCAAGTTACTACAATCAATTAAAAGGATTTTAATTCTTTAATGGAAACCAATTAACTTGATTACATAATAAAAAAAATGTGTCTGATGAAATTGAATATCAACTTGGATACACAAGTTCAAATAATCAAGAAATAAAAATGTGGAGACAACCAGATAATTGACCAAATCAACAAACAATAGATATTGAGTCACACAAAATTAAATATCTTCTATTGATTTCTGCCAATATTCATGCATGCATCATGGTCCTTTACAGTATAATTTATATGATCTATATTATGAAAGTCATTTTTTGTATATCTATTTCTTTTCTCTCTATTCACTCTTTTTATTCAATCATCACATGTCCAACTTACATATCAATATCTTGAAGAGGGTATACCCTAGGTTTATAAGTGTCTTTTGGAATTAACAATAAAACATTAACATCTAAGCTCTAATGAGCCACAAATGAACTTGTGTAATATGAGCTAAATATTCCTAACTCACATGTGTATCATCATCCTTTATAGTATTCCTTGCAGCAATGTCCATAATGATCATCTTCTCCAAATGATCATAGGCCTCTTCTAATGTTGGATCTTCATTCTTAGCTGCTTCCAAGGCTCCTTGCAGTATTAGTTGGAATTATTTCATCCATTCACTTTGAACTTTTAGTTCTCCATTATCTTTGAACAATGTAGGCACACCCTCTTTTGAAGCATCAATAAACTCCTTGGAATCTACTTGAAGTTCCTTATAATAGTCCTTATATTTCCTCACCATGTCCTGAGTAGTTGCAATGGCTTGAGTATCAGAAGTGCTTCTCTTTTGTATCTCTTTGATATTTTCCTTAAGCTTGTCACTTATCCTCTTATGTTCTTGAATGGTAGTGTGAATCTTGGAGTGGGCTACCCAAAACTTGTCCATCCAAATCAATAGGTTAGTGTGCCTCTTTTGGAATATTGTAGAAAGTGTGTCAAATCTGGCCTTGCTCACTTGAGTGTGTATTTTTTGATTACTCATTTGTACTTCCTCATTGTTGTTCTTTGATTGGGGATCTTCTCCCTAAGTTAACATTCTAGTGGAAATTTTGAATGTTTCCTTTAATTTGTCTCTTAGGAAATCATTTTCTTTGAGCATTCTTTCACTATTCAACGTGTACAAATCCTGTTCTTTGATCAACATTTGAATCTAAGCCTTGTTCAATTTGGCTACATTTGTACCAATGTCAGTTGTGATCATAGGATCAGTTTCTCCTACTTTTAATTTCATCACATGACCAAATTCCTTCTCAGTATCAATGATTATATATTTCTTACGAGGGGGGTACATAGCCCAGATCATAAGAGAACTCTCATTAGGATTGTATCTCGACCTAGTGTATACCTTTGTTTCTCCTAGACTAAACTTGTGTTTAGCACCATTAATATGTAAAAAGATATAAAAAACAAGAGCATAATTTAAATCCAAACCAAGAAAGATCATCACACCACACTCCTCTAATAAATTTCTTCCTTTCTTTGGAGTCATGTTTTTCATCTCATTATCCACATCCATTTTCAAGGTGTTCAACAACTAAACTTCATTGTTGGGTGTGATGTCTACAACTGATTTCCTTTTTTTTCCCTTTTTCTTGTACAAGAAAGATTTAAACTCAGGAGATTTAATGAACTGGTCATCTGAGACAAAGGACGTATAATCCAATTGCCTAGTATCTTTATCAAATGATTCCCCAACTTCTCGTTCTCATTTAGGAGGATGATACTCCTCAATCCTAACCTGGGGATCTTATCAAGTTGGTCTTGGGGTTCAATTTCATCAAAATATTCCTCACTCCTAAAGGATAACATTTTTTCTTCTTATATCTCCTTCATATTTTCTTCCATTTCTCTATTGTAGTTATCAATTGCCATTCAACCTCCTCTCCCATGTTTCTAATAATATCATAAAAAAGATATGGTATATGATCATATCCACCTAAATTTTATTTTTTCCTAGAAAAATCCATAAAACCTTCAAGATCAAATGCTTTCCTTGGTCCAGCCTTCTTCATATTGAAGTGTGACAATTTTTCCAAAATGAGGTCATATATATCTTTTGACAGCATAATGAAATCCCCAAAATGCAATGTAATAGGCATGAATGAATTTTTTTCATATGCACTCAAGTTCATGACATTCCAAAATAATCCAATGGTCTGACAATCTCTAGATATGCAATCCTATTTGGCACAGTTTTGGGTAGCAGGAAAGGTGTATCTTCAAAACCATAAATTTTGATCATAGTGGAATCAATATAGCAATACAAGTCACCCCAATTTTGAGCTACAAGTGGTGTTCCATTGAAATAATTGGGCCTTAATAATCTTTTGATATCATTAGACAATCAATAATCACAAGGGTAATCATAAAATCTATACAATGTCTTGAAAAAGTATTCTTCAAAATAAGCATATAATTGGAATTGATGAACCTACTATCCCAAATGGAAGTCCATAACTGTACTAGTAGTGGCTGATCCTCCTTATCCAACTATATGATTCTCAATTCCTCTAGCCACATTCCTAACTCATAGCCATAGTACAACAACATATGCATGAGAAGGGAATAATGTTTAAAGTGCATTGTGGGAGATCCATTCTTGATGGCCATTAGCCCTGAGTCAATTCCTCTAGAAATGTGTGAAGCCTAATCAAAATGTATTGTATTGTGGCATTGTATGTCTACAAAAATCACCATTGGCCCTATAGATAATAATTCAAAGGCTTTTGTTCCCATTATTTGGCATACCGATAAGTAAGTATGTTTTAGATATGGCTCACACAAATCAACATGAAAGGAAGGTCCATCACTATCTTCAAGTGGAACTAGGTAGATCCATCTTTCCTAGGCCTATGTAACGATAACCTCCATCCTTTGTAAGTAGTATCCATTCTCAAGTACTTCCTCTCCAAATCCTCATGCACTATAGGTTGATCACATGTGTCATCTAGGTTTAAAACTTCACCAAGTGTAGTTTTGGATATATGTATGAAAGGCTCTCCTTGTGGGTTGCATATGGCTTAAGGTATGGCTTATAATGTTTGGCCAAAAATTTTATGAGATCAACATTCTCAAAGACATTGGGAACAACTAGCTTTACCAAAATGAAATCCAAGCGATTATAGATTGGTTCAAATCTATTTCTCTGACAATAATGAAACATGAACAATTCATACCGTCTAATGGGGGTCCACACATCACTTACATGTTTACACTTGTCTTCTATCCTTTCTACATCATCCCTCAATTGTGTAGTCCTTCTATTTTTTGGCCCTTAACCAATAAATTGATCAATGAGTTCCTGGTTTAACTTTCATTCTTTTTTTAAGATTATGGCCCCATTTTAGTTTTTTGTTTCTTACATTTGGACTGGCTACTTTCACTTTGTTACTTCCTACTCTTTTTTTTTTGTAGAACTTGAACCTTCCATTTCTAGTTATCTATAAGGTGGCATAATTGAAATGTAATTTATCAATTGTAGGGAACTTTGTATTTTTATGTGTATTTCTTAGAGTGCACTAAATTCCTTGACTCTCGCTCGATCCCTTGTCCTTCCTGCTATAACTTCTGAAAATTATTTTGGTTCAATCACTTTTCAAATAGAAAATATTTACATAAGGTTTATTCGTGCTACCATTAATTTCTACCACTGGAAATGAATGCAACAAGTTTTTGAAATTTCAAAATGTCATAGCGATACACGAAGATTGCATAAGTGAAACCCTTCTAATCTCAGGATGATCTATGTGCTTTATTTGGTGCCACCTTCATTAATACATTCATAACTGATTGCCTAGACATAATTGAATGTCCCTTTGATATGAGGTGTCCCTTTGTTTCTTTTACTTTGTCGAGAATACCACTTAGTACTCTTACCGATATTGTACAATGGCCTTTTCTCTTGCTTTTCAACTCTTATTTTTTCAGGGAGAACATCATGAATATTACTTGATATCAAGGTTGTCTGGACCATTAGAAATCCCTTTCATCATCGCTCGGTGTGTTTCCAAAAAATTGTAATCATTTTGTGTTACCATCGAGTTGACATGTGCCATCAGTGAGAAAATAAAGTACCTTTCCAATGTATTTGGTCTCCCCAATGGATCTCCTCTACTGCTTCAATCATTGGGATAAGTTGGTGAGACTTTCCCTAAAAAACATCTCTCATCAACATAACCCACATGGTCAGAGAGATATGAGGAAACTACTTTGATCACACATGTCTCTCTAATACAATTATTTTCCTACTTCATTGGTGAAAGTATATATGTTTCTTCACAATGAGGTTTCCATTGGCATGACGCACAAGCTCAGTATGACTTGAAAATTTCACTCCAATTACCTTGCTCTCACTGATACTCTTTCATCAATGAAAAATTAGGCATTGTTTTCCCGATTGTGCATCCCTATTATCTCGAAGGTCCTTGATTAGTGTAATTTTATTCAACTCTTCTTGATATGCAAAACTTATTCAAATGATGGGCTATGACTTGCTGATCAGAAAGACATGAACATGATCTTCCCGATAAGGATCAATTGTTTATAGTTTTTTCTCAACTATTATCAGGGGATACTTATGTGTCAAAGGCCATATTCATGGGATCATGGGTTATGAAATGGATCATTTCACACAAATTTCAGCAATTTGTATTGAACATGAGATTAACATGTGACAAATTTATGTGGTACATGGGAGATAGGTGGGTGAGGGCTAGTGAAAAATGTGAGATTTTTCTAGTTCTAACAAGATGCATAAAATCTAATGTGACCCAACCCTAAATATATGTGACCCACTTTTTCAATTATATCCCACTATTATCAAATTTACCATTTCACTATCAAATACACCATTTCACATATCATATGTGTGATAACAAGTTTCACTCCACTTTAGTGAGTTGACAAAAAGGAAAATAAATTTCACTCTCACTCACTCCACTTTATCTCTCAGGCAATGATTCTTCTAATTCATGCATTCACTTAACTCCTCATTGTTGGATGATTTAGTTATTTGGGTGTTGTCATTGATGCCAACACCATGTTGTTGGTGTTGTCATTGTTGTCAATCTACAGTATAGTTACAAATATTGTTGGAAGCCTGAGTTGTTTAGGGAGATTTTTGGTGTGTGTTGCATTATGTTGTGATGGTGTAAAATATTGTGGTGTTTCCATCAATGTTATCATTTATGTATGGAATTATTAAGTGTTGTAGTTACAACTGGTTCACTTGGTTTCCAAGTGCTTTTGAGAAAATTTGAATAAAAGAGTATGCAAAGTGAAAAGGGTGTGTTCATTTTTGTGCTACACATTTCTTCATGGTTGAATAAATTCTTGTTCCATTTGGGAATGATGATCAAATGTTTTTAGAAGTGTTATATTTAGAGTTTCAGGTTTGAGATCATGTGGCAGTAGAAGTTGTGTTTAATAGTATGTATATCTGTGAAGAAGTTTGTCTAGGAGAAATTTCTCCACATGGTGATGTTTTTTATCTTGAGGACTTGGTACTGTGCTTATATTATCTATCTCTACTTTCACTCAAGGTTTCAGGTGCAAAGGTGTTTCACAAGGTTGTTTTGTAAGTTGTAAGTCTATGCTAGTGTGTTTGGTTGCACAAAATGAAAGTGTTCTTCAGTTTCAGGTGGTTGCATTAGTGGAGTTGAATATTTTGATGATGTGGAATATTATTAGATGTTGTGGAGTATTATTTTGTGCTCCAAAAATATTTTCAAACCTAAATAAGTATGTGTGTGTTCACTTGTAGTGTTAGTTCTGATTTGGTCAAATTGGCATGCTAGCGTTATTTGCTAAGGTAACTCATAGATTGTGGATGAGATGAATAGCATGGTAATGTATATTTGGGGCATAGTTAACCATTGGTTTGGTCATCCTTCACTTCTTCCCACCGTGGAGGTGTTTGGTGCTGAACTATTTTGGTCTTGCATGTTTGAGGTGCATACGTTTCATTAAGGCCAATCTAATTGAGATTATTTAGGTCATGGATGGTATAAATTGCAAATGAAGGTTGTGTGGAGAGTGTGGAAACTTTTTAAGTGAAAAAATATGTGAATATGATCAAGTGTGGAAATTTGAGTGTGAGATTAAATTCCTATGACTTGTGGATGCAGTGAGTAGAAGGTGTCTAGATTTTTAGTGTACTTGAAGTTGCTAGAGGCAGGGAGCCAAAGGTTACAAATGCTGTAAATTTTCAATAGTGGATTTCTCGTATTTCCTTGAGATAGTGAATCTCTTTGTAATATTCTTCTCGAATTCTTCTTTCCTCTTGGCAGTGAGCCACTTAGAAGTGAGGCTTTCTTCCTTTTTTGGGTAGTGATACTAATCGTATTTGGTGTTGTATTTTTAATATATATGAGCCAATCCTCACTGTGGTTTTTTCCTTCTTGGTTTTTACCTGTAAATCTTGTGTCTTATGTGTTTGGATGTTTTTTCATTATTATCTCATATGTTTATATTCTGATAATGCATAGTAGGGGTTTAATGGTTGATAAGAGTTTGAAAAGATATTCAAAAATTGAATGTTTTAAGTATACAATCGATTCACCCCCTCTCTCATTTGTCACCTGCATCTAAAAATTGGTATCAAAGTTTTGGTTCCTATTATACCTTGCATAACCATTCCATTTTATTTTTTTCAAAATGGGTCCCCCTTTTGTGGTCTTGGTGTTTTTATTCCTTACTTTTTCCTTGTTTTTGGTTTTACTCCTTTTTGTTCTATTTCAAGACTTGTTTTTCTTCCTGGGAATTTTTTTCATGTTTTGTCCCTACATGGTTTTAGGTCTTGACATGAACCTTGGACACTTCTTACAAGAGTCTAAGTCCATGTTGGTCTTCCACTCCCATGTGTGTTCTGTTATGTCAGGATTTGGGTTCTGAATCAAACCTTGGACCTTTGTACAAAAGGTCCAAGTCTGATTTGGTTCCTCAATCCCGCTTCTTTGGTGTCTTGTCTGGGATCGAGTTTTGATTCATACTTAAGACCCTTTGTAAATAGTTTGAGTGCACTTCCTATCCCTGCCCCCACTTTGTGTTCTTGTCTCAAGATCAAGGATTAAACCTGGAGTTGGACTCCTTTTCCTAGAGTTTAAATCTAGTTTCATCTTCGATCTCATGTTCTTACTTTTTCCAACCTATTCTTGATCTGCTTAGGGATGGAAGTCTTGACTAAACCTTCCATGCATTATCCAAGTCCATGTGTCTGCCCTGAATCCAAACATTTGATCACCAACCACATTAATGGAAAATTAGTTTTCATAGGGTGGGGTGGTTTAAATTTAGATATCTTGCTCATATTGGGTGATTATTGTAAAGTCTTATTGCAAATTTGAGTCATGAGGATCTCATGGAGTGTCTAGAGCATTGTGAATTCATGTGATCAGTTGCTTGCTAGATTTATCACCCTTATCAAATTTCAAGGTTGGTGTATAGGAGCGAGTTTGTACCCCTTACACAAATTCCCATCACACACCCTCACCTTAGAAAATCAAATCTTAAGCAAAATTTCCACATCACCCAACTATTTTCCTTCCACTTGGCATATGTCCTTTGTGTTGGTGAGAATTTGTTTCGGGGACACATGGGTGGTGCACATAAATATGTGTGATGTGCTATCATCCCTAATAGATTCTTGTGTCTCAAGTTGGCATAGGCCTTACAATCCTGATTGGGGATGAATTGCAAAGTCCCTCTTCGACCAACCAACCCTAAAAATGGTAGATTCTTCCCATCCCACTTTCAAAAACATCCATTCTCATCTCATTTAATTCTCTAAACAATAGATTCACATTCTCTTAGCATTTTTCCACTTTATTTCATCTCTCAAGCAGCATTCCAACACTCAATTACAACAGCATTTGAAGCTTCATCAACTCTACATTGCAAGGGTGAAGCAAGCCATAGAAGCGTGGGCTTGGGGTCTTATGAGACCTCCGTTCATCACAGTTGCAATTGTGGTGACTTTTCCAAATCCATAACTCCTCCATTAGCTAGTTAGCTTTTGGGCGGAGGTGGTAACCTTTCACTCCTCTCCTTTGTGATTTGATAGAAGTAGGATAATACTATTAGTAGTGTTTTTTTTCTCTCTTCTTTCCTTTAACACATATTCTACTTCATTGCTTTCTGGCTATTCGTGGAGGTGAAAAGACCAAAATGGGGGTTTGACTAATGTAGGCATCTATACAACCCCAACATTTTTTACTCTTGCTTGTGTGTAAGTGAACATACATGTGGAGCTAGATGGAAAATAAGAACTTTTGTGGGATTATCTACATCATTGTACATTTCATTTATTTGCTTTATCTTCTTCATCTCTATTTCTCATACTTTATCATTATGTTTTTCCTATTAAAACCAACTAGCTAGGTTGTCAGTTAGTTTTTAAGAAGTTTTTATTATGTTTTTTTATTTTTTGACTATACGAATGACAATGCGCCTGAGATAAGCCAATGCATCGAGTTTTCATCCCAGGACTGTGATGCCATCCTCAAATAGAGAGCTATCTAAGACATAGTATCAACTCCAAAACCAACTCACCTA
The DNA here is from genome assembly GCA_007258455.2 of Sequoia sempervirens. Lineage (NCBI taxonomy): Eukaryota > Viridiplantae > Streptophyta > Pinopsida > Cupressales > Cupressaceae > Sequoia > Sequoia sempervirens. The sequence goes on along the minus strand of VDFB02281492.1, from coordinate 112,654,563 downwards.
GTGCAAACCTATGTTTAGGATCCATAGAGTGATAGAAGTATGTTATAGTTCTCATCACTCTCGATCCTTATCCCAAGACATCTTTTAGAGTGAGATAAGTTAGGGAAACCCTCCACTCTTATCTCTTCATGACCTAGAGGCTTTATGTGGTTGGTCTCCCTCTTTACATTTTTGGTGAACCTGACATGAACCATTTTGGTTCTATTTTACAGTGTTGAAGGCTCCTTTCCTTGTGTTCTATAAGTTTTGTAGGTGTGAGTGTTGTGAGGCCTTTCGCCTTACAACCCAGCTTGTGACCCCTAGTAGGCATAGTTGGAAGGTTTTGTAAGTTTTTCTTAACGAAGCCTTAGTTGGGTCATGGTTTGATTGTAAAAAATTTGGGGGGATTTGTGAGAGAATCATTTAGTGTTTGTGATGGCCTCCTTTTTGCATTTGACTAACCCATCTATGTAGCTTTTGAGTAGTAATCCAGGTATAACCTTCACCTCATAGGATCTATTGATGTGTTTTAATAGAGAACCATCTCCTCTTTATATTCCTACACAAATCAATGCAAACACTATAGTAGGTGTTCTTATTGACTCGATGTCTTAGGTGAATTTCATAACCAAGAAGATTATTTTGATTAACTTCTTGCATAAAGATGGGTACGATGCACTTGTGAGCACCATCTGTATGCATAACAAACTTTCCATACCTCCCCTTGGTAGCATCATTTTATTAGTCTTGTCAAACCTAAATCCATAAACCTATTGTTTGACATAATCTTGGGGTCCAAACTCTTTAGAGTGAAGTTGGGTATCCCTTGGCTAGTAGCTATAAATGTAGTTCCCTCAGTTGTGCATAAATATTTATAATTTATTTATGTGGGTTCCATGCATGTGATCCATGACACTGGTTATAGACCACCAGTTGCATGTGGCAGTTATTCTTTAGATCACTTTTTGCCTACACCCATTGGTCCTCTCTTGCCTAGAAAGGACCTCTTGTACTAGACTAATCAGAAGTACAAGAAAGGGAACTTAACACCTAAAGTGAGATACCCTCCATCACTTTATGTTGTTTCGCGTAAGGCCTATTTGAAAGCTAAAAGTGATGCTACCAAGGAACATAGAAGGGAAGAAGAGAAGCACTCCTAAAATCCCTCTTCCTCATCTTCCATTGTCTAGCCTGATGCTTCTTGTCACCCTATTGTGGCACCATCAAATTTTATTATGTATTTGTGAGAGAATCCTAGGATACCCACTTTGCAAAAGCCCAAGCATCCTGCATTTGAGATTTCTATTCTTCCCACAAAGCCTAGGCCCATTCGATATGGTAGAAGGAAGGGTCCCCATGGGGAATATTCTATCTCTGCCTCTGTGGCCTCCTACCACTTATGCTCCCAAAGTAGTAAATGGGAAGAGGCCCACTTCTAAGGCACTAGAAGGTGACTCCCCCTTATTGTTTCTCAACATGCTCCTCATGCTCCCATTCAGGAGCCTTTCCCTCCACTGAAAATAACTGTGATTGACACCCCTATAGCTAGGTAGGAGATTTCCATCCCATCATAGCTCTCGACCTCTAGCTTGAAGAGTCACATAAACCACCTTGCATGTGAGTGCAAGCATCGAAAAAAGGATTTAGTGACTCAACAGACTGCCCCAATATTAGGGCCTCTTTTTGTATCCTCCTCTCTCCTCCTCTTTACTTCCATTCAATATAGTTCAGTCTCGCTTCTAGCTCCCGCTATGAGTGTGAATATGCCTGACCCCAAAAAGGTACAGGTGTTTATCTCTCCATCAGCTGAGCCTCCCCTATTGATGTCCCTTGTAGACATACCACCATTCTCTAAACCCATGGACATGCCAAATACCTCGGTGGTGTCCACCTTGTTTTTCTCGTCCTCCACTTCCTCTGTGCCCCTTGCATTGTCTATGGGGAGTTCACATTCCCTAACAAAGTAGAAGGTAGAGGTTGACCATTACAATAGTGGAGGGCATAAGAAGAGCCCACCTTCTCTGAAGGATGGTCCTGTGCTAGCTTGTTATGTCTTAGTGACAAAATAAGTCCTAGCTTCTCCTAAGTTTTTCACCGCTCTCGAGTCACTCAGTGAGCCACGTAGTGAATCTTGGGAACAATCATGTCCATCTATTGAGGTATGACATGAAACTCCAGTAAACTACATGTTTAACTCTTTGGATGAAGATTTGGTCTTGTTAGTGATCTTTGCAAAGTTGTTGAACAAAGCTCCACAAGAGCATAGTGGAGAAGACCTTGCCGGACCTTCTTCCTTAGCCCTAGTTGTGGGAGGGTCAAAAGCTCCTCCCATTATTATTTTGTCACTATAGGCTCATCCTCCTTCCCATTATAATGATCTAGATTGGGAATTTGATGACCTATTGGTCAATGAGAGTTAGGGGGAGGCCTCTTCTTTATCTTTAGATTAGATGTGGGTATGTACAAGATCATCATGGAAAAAATAGGCCCTTAAGTGGCAAAAGATTTAGAAAAATCAGAGTTAGGCAACTTGACATAAAAGTTTGAATAAGTTCTCTATATTATTTCAAAAATATGTAAGAAAATAATCTATAGCAAATTGAATTTAGTTTCTAAACTACTAGGTTTATTTTAAAAAAAAATCTATTTGGTGAAAATATGAAATTTCAATGTAGTACTTAAATTTCAGGGAAAAAATAAGTACATGTCTATCTAATCACCCTAACCACAATAAAATGATAATATTTTTTTATAATATTTTATATATAAGTAGAAAACTCATGTCCCAATGTGATGCATATTTTTTTGTAAACTTTTTCCAAGTAAATAATTAATTATGATTTTTTTAGTACAACTTTTAAAAAATATAAAAACTTGTATGTCTGACCACCTTAACACACATTTCAAATTCAAAAAAAGTGATATTGTTTGAAAGATATAAATGTTTTTCAATCATCTTATCAATTAGGGCTTTAGTCATAATTCAAATAGAAAATGAATAATAATTATTTATTAAATTCAAAGTAAAGCATAATTTATATTGGTGTAACGTTGAGAATCTCCTTTAAAATCCCTTTTCGTTTCATCAATTTTTGGTAAAAAAGAAGTCGTCAGCCACACACCCTAAACATACCCATCATAGCACAACTTTTTGGCCCATCATGATCCTACACATACCCACGTGTGTGTGTTGTGATGTGTTCCCTCATGATTGTATTATTTGTTCTTGGATGACCCTTGTCACCCTTGTTTGTGCTTGGATGCATGAGTGATTTTGTGTCGTGAACCTTATTCTATATGTATCATCATTCTTCCATGTTTTTGTTTGATTTTCAACATATTGGGGGCATTTAGGATTCCCTTCCATGTTGACCCATTTTTTTATTTTTATTTATTTTTTCACGCATTCTTCCTGATCTGGTGGGGATTAATGATATTTCACCTTGCACCATGGTTAACTATTAAGTATATAAGCATGAGAAGATTTGACCTCACAAAACCAGACCCCCATATGTCCTCTATTTATTTCTCTTTCACTTTTTTCTTATCTTTCTCTCTTCTTTGCTTGAGTTGTCCCTAGATCATGTGTGAAAATTTCCATTTCTACGACACTTCAATTTTTTAGGAAATTCATTTGTTGCTAACAAATCCTTTGTTGAGAATCTTTGTAAACTTTTTTAATAATCACATTTTGGACTTGGACCCCTAATGGAATGTGTTTCCTTCATCATGGGTTCACAAAGAAAGAACTTGAGAACTTTCTTCCAAGGTGGGAGCAACTTAGGCCTTCCCCTCATGAGGGGGTATTTTATTCCTTTTGAATTCCTTGATGAAGTGAACATCTTTTGAAAGGATTCCTTGATGATGAATCAATTTGAGAAAAAAATTCTATGTTATACTTCCAAAAAAGGTGTCCCTTGAGTGGATCCCTCTTCATGTCAGGTTCCTGGGGGACCCCTTGGAAAGCCTTCCAATTTGTTGATGGTCTATGTAGCTATCCACTTGATTTCTTGTGTGGTCAATTTTTTTTTAGACATGCTTTATCTATGGGTAAACATGTCGCTTTGTAGGTGCACTTGTAAAGCCAATTTCTAATCTAACTCTACAAAATCTCCATTTTGAGTTTCCTTGATGTGAGAGATCTTGGAGGATGCATCCTTGCAATTTTGCGAGCCTATGAGGCACTTACATCTCTAGGCTTCCTACATGCGAGAGATCTTGGGGGTTGCTTCCTTGCAAGTCTATGGGCCTATAAGGTGCTTACTTCATTGGGTATTCTCCATGTGAGAGATCTTGGGGGATGTCTTCTTGTAGATCTATACGCCTATAAGGCGCTTACTTTATAGGGCTTCCTTCATGTGAGAGATCTTGGGGATTGCCTCCTTGTAGGTCTACAAGCCTATAAGACACTTTCATCCTATGGGATTCATCCATTGTTGTTCTGAGGGCCTTCAGTGTACTTTCTGCAACTTCATAGTTCTGCAGGGCTATGGAGCTTTCTGTCTGAAATTCCCTAGGGAGAGTACCTGTGGAGCCCTTTTCCTTCCCTTTGCTTTCAAACTAGCTAGATCATTATCTACTTCCTAGATGGATCAAGTATAAATTTTGAACCCTACTAACTCTTCAATCTACTTTAATGAAGCAATCATCAGTACTCATGCTCACTAAAGTGGGGGAAAAATGTATAGGAGTGAATTTTCATCCCTTACGAAAATTCCCCACTTATGCACCCTCACCTTAGAAAATAAAATCCAAAGGAAAAACTCCACATCACCCAAATTCCTTCCTTCCACTTGGCATCTATCCTTTTTGTTAGTGAGAGAATATTTTTTGGGGATACACCTACAGTGTTCAAACATCCATATGATACATTACTATTCCTAATGGATTCCACTTCATTTCATCTCTCAAGCAACATTCAAACACTCCATTACTACAACATTTGAATCTTCATCAACTCCACATTGCAAGTGTGAAGCAAGCCATAGAATCATTGGCTTGGGGTCTTCTAAGACCTCCCTTCATCACATTTGTGGCTATGGCGACTTTTCCAAGTCCATAACTCCTCCATTGGCTAGTGAGCCTTTAGGTGGAGGTGGTAACATTTCACCCCTCTCCTTTGTGATTTGATAGTAGCCTAATACTCTTTATAGTGTTTTTGTTCTCTCTTCTTTCCCTTATCACATATTCTGCTTTTTTTCTTTATGGATGCCATGGAGGTGGAAAGACCAAAATAGGGGTTCGATTGAGGCAGGCCCATATATAGCCCCAACAATTTTCCCTCTTGCTTGTGTGTAGGTGAACATATGTGTGGAGCTAGCTGGTGAACAAACACTTTTGTGAGATTATCTTCATCACCCTATCTTTCATTTATTTTCTTTATCATCTTCATCTCTATTTCTCATACTTTATCATTTTATTTTTCCCATCAAAACCAACTAGCTAGGTTGTTAGTTAGTTTTTAGGAAGTTTCTATTGTTTTTATTATTTTTTGACTATAGGGATGTCAGCATGCCCAAGAGACACTAGTGCACTATGTTGTCATCCTAGAACTACATTTCCATCCTTAGATAGAGAGTTGTCTAAGAAATAGTACCCACTACAAAAACTAGCTCGCCTAATCCAAATCTAAGTTCAAGTTGCATAGAGTGATAGAAGTACATTATAGTGCTCATCACTCTTGATCCTTATCCCAAGACATCTTTTAGAGTGAGGTAAGTTAGAGAAGCCCTCCACTCTTAGCTCTCCATGACCTTGAGCCTTGATGTGGTTGGTCCCCCTCTCTTAAAGTTGGTTTTTGCTTCTTTGCTTCTATTGTGTTTTCTATCTTTTTCCTATTTGTGTTTTTCTTTCTTTTTTTCCTTTCTTTGTTTCTTGCATGTGTTTGGTTTTTCTACCCACCTGGGATTTTTGTTTCGCCTTCGTTTTAGGGTGTTACTTTTTGAGCTTTGGATTGGATTTCCCACTCGATCTCTAGTCGAGTTTCTTTATCTTGACATCCCTCTTTTTCCTGTGGAATTTTATTTTTCACCATGCCCTAGGGTTTAACTAGGGTTTTCATATGATGAGTTCAGCCAAAAAAATAACTTGGGTTTTATTCACAGAAATTATCCTGGTAGGGTTTACAACCCTCAATTATATTTTTACATAAGGATTTGAATCTGAGATCACTTCTAGATCCTAAAATCTTAAGCCCTACTTGGTCGAATTTGTAAACTTATAAAAATTTCCCTTTGGTCTATTTAGAACTTTGATTTCTGCTTGGACCATCTAATGTTGTGACCTTATTTAGGATTCATTCTTGATCCCAATCTCCAAAATACTTATGGACTCTTTCATTCACTTTCTGATTCTCATAGGACTTCATTTCCCGATTAGACACTATGCTTAAAAGTTTGTATTTAGATTCTAGTTTTGACCCCAAATCCTACTAGGGTCTTTTGAGAAGTGCATGTTAGCATCCCCGTGGGATCCAAAGTTTCAAGGAGCCCATGCAAGAAGGAAAAATCCCAAGTGTGAACTTTCCCTCAACTTTTGACATGTTTAACACCATAGTCCTTCAAGTCTTCATGAACCCAAAGGCTCTCTTTGCAGCTAGTCCATTCAAGACTTCTAGTTGTGATCAGACTCAAAATAAAAGATTCTACTCTGAGGGTTGGTTCTAACCTTGAAACCTAAACACTGTGAGGCCTTTGAGGATCTTAAATCCTAAAAAAATCTCACTCAATGTAATAACCCATTCTAATTATTACTTAAATTTATTAATTTCAAATGACATTATGAATATTAAATTTGAAAAAGACATAACTTAAGCAGCCATTTTCAATCATATCAACATATGTATAATTAAAATATGAATTAGAATATATATTCATTTCCAAATTTCAATACAATATCCAAGTTGAATTGGCTCATTGGGCCATAAAGTCAATACAATATACAATTTAGATCAAGGTTAAATCATAATCCTTTGATAATTGGAAAACATCCAAGGTTTCTTTTTCATGCTCGCCTCCATTAGTGGATGAGAACATGGATCAAGCACTTTACTTTCCAACCAAAAAAACTTACGCGTCCCCAAAATTCTTCCTACTCAAAGAATACCCGACCCTGCACAAAAATTTTAACAAGAGAACAATCTGCAAGGTGGAATTTGGTGCATTCCCAAACTTCAACATGCATCTCTATGTATGATTATAAAAATGCAAGATCTATGCTAGGAATATCATAGAGTGTTATCAAAAATAAATCCATACATACATAATGGGCTAACTACTTGGCCAAGCATTAAAATTAAGTTGTAAGGAAAAAAGGTAGGTTTTCAATAAAGCAAAACCTATACCCTCTATACTCCATTTCGACACCCATCCTAGAAGATAACTTTCAAACAACACAAGTATATTTCTTAGAAACTATCTACCCTCTAGCAACATCTACCCTAAGGTGTTCTAGTCTATTTAGGTGTTGCTATTCTTTGAAACATAGAGAATATTCTTTATACACATATCAATGAAAAAGTAATTCAGTCTACTTTTTCAACAACCTAAGAAATTCATAAAGATAAATCAAATGGTTCTATTCATTTCATCATCCATTCATTTCACTGGTCACATGATTACATTCATTGTATTCTACCACTTCATATTAAAAAAAATTTAGTATGCATTAGAGAAGTAAATGAATAAAATAAGTAATAAAATAAGGTATTTCACAAGTAGTGTGTGTACATAGACAAAGGTATATGTGCATACACATATATGTGCCAACTTATGTTAGTATATTTTTGCATACACTCTAAAATAAATTCCATTGTCATAGATTTCTTTCATTCAAAATAATGTTACAGATTGTCATATCATCTAACAATTATACAAGATGTATGTTTTCCTTTTCCAAAGAAAGGAGAACATTTCTATTTTAAAACAATTACTACATAGTGGAACTTCTCTGTTCTTATCATAACCATGCTATTTCCAGAAGTTTGCATCTTTTAGTTAAAGTTATCTAGTGTTTCATTTGTTTGAGTCTCATCTAATGACCCTTAGTTCCTTGAAATTACATTCATGGTTAATGACCTGTAACAACATATTTGTCATTCTTATGCATGAAATCAATGGTTCTATCATTTTGGATATAATAAATATGTACCTTTTTTATAAAATAAATTTAATGATTCTAGAATCACTTTGCACAAAGTAAGGAATTCAAATGAAATGCTTGTAATTTTAATACACAAACAAGGTTGGAACAAATATATTATTGTTTGGGTGACATTTAAAAGATATATGTTCCATCCATTGTCATTCTAAAAAATGACTAACAATCAAACATCAGCTACATTTAAATCTTAACAACAGCTATGGCGAAAGCCTATACATGTTGACTATCAGCCTCCATGGAATTATTTCTAAGGAAAAATCTAAGTGTCATTCTTAGGGAATGATGCTATGCATACAAGGTGTTTGGTGGACACTAACTTATAAGCATTTCTTTGGATCAACAATGTTAGGAATTATTCAGAAGAATGATTAAATGTTTATTCAAGTGGCATTTTGTTAATCAATCTTAGATATAGATCCAACCCTAAAAAAGTTGGAATGATAAATTCATTCGACCATTGTTCTTTGGAAACGATGCAACATGGTTTAAGGACAACAAACTGCTCAATGTTCTATGAATAATTAATATATCCACACACCCATAAGGTGTGGCATACCTATTCATCTTTGTTGACAAGAAAAAATAATAAATTGTGGAGGATAATAATGGAGAAACTGCCATTTCTCTTAGAGGGAAATTACAATTGATTTTAAAATTATTTTAAGTAAAACATTACTCTAGCTATCAGATCCAACTGAATAGCCATGAAAATAGTAAATAACTTACTTGCAAGAAATAAACAAATAGAGGTGATAACAACATAACTTGCAAAGCATAACCATGATCGGCTATCATGCCTAAAGGAAGAATATTCAAAGATTTAGTGCATGCAAAGGGTGGTTGATAAGGCCCTTGAAACATTATAGAGAAAATGATCAATCTTTGACAATGGCATCCTAGCTCTAAACAAAAATACACTTGCATTTAATGGATATCTAATGATTTACCACCAATTCAAATGGAATAGAGAAAATGAAAGGAAAATGCAAGTTTCAAATAGATTGTACTAAAAAATAAAGCATGTATACCAACATTGATTTTACCTCTATTTTGTGGGCTTTTCCTCAGGTTTTTCCTTCTTTTCTAGATGATTTGATTCACTTGCCTACCTTCTTCTTGAATCCTCGTCACCACTACCATTCCCCTACCCAATTCATTATAAGTGATTCATACTACCAAAATGGAAACCATGTTCTCCCTTACCTATTTGCTCCATTATTGGAGCTATTTCATTTCATAACTATCCTTAATTTGGCCACCCACTACTTCATTTGAATATCTTTTCCTTCAATTCGATTGTAGACCACTGTTTCATAATATCTTCATTTTTATATTATTAATAATACTATTTTCTTTTCATATGTTATTAGAATTTAACAATAATATTTGATGAATTCGATCTCATATTCTTTTATAAAGAATATGTATATGTTTATATATGTGTGCATTATATATCAATGTTTTATTCCATAACATTATAGTGTTTAATTACAAGTTCAAATAAAGAATAAATTTTTATTTTATTTGAACAATAGTTTTTAAATGAAGTGGTTTTCCTATTATTCAAGTATGCCATTTTAAATACATACATATATGTTTAACCATGCTATCACTTTCTTTTAAATTTTGAAAACATGAGATCAAAATAGATAATTAAATAATAAACCACATGCATAACATTCCATAATCCTATTTTTTCCAAGAATTGCATCATTTTGAATCAGATCAATATAATCTCCTATATGAAAGTTTAAATGTAGCTAGCATGTCATTCATTGGTGTGTGAACCTAGATTCCATCAAGCTTACTAGTATTCAATCTAGCTAAATGATCCTACCTCAACCGTGTTCTCATCCTTCAACTCATTTCCTGCATTTGTAGACACTTAAACTTACGTAAGTCATTAGTAAAGTTCAATCATGATAAATAATAGGATAGTTCAAAAGATCACATAGTAAAAAGATGGTCAACTTCTTTCAAGCATTTCAAAAATATCAAATTTTTCATTCAACATATTCAATTTCATCAATAATTCAATTTATCATATTATAATTTAAATGCAATAAAATTGGAATACAAAAATTAGAGGATCTATGTCTTGATTCTATTCTCGACCCTAATTCCCACCTATCTAACAAATGGTCCCATTGGATCTCTAAGTCTTGATTGGACTCTTTAATTTACAATATAGTTCCTAGGTTCATTTCCTAACTTGATTCCCGACAAAGGTAGAAATTTCTTTGAATTTAGACGATGTCCTTGTGGGGTTGAAAACCTAGTAAGACATAATAAAATATTAACTTTAAAGTCAATTTTATGAATGATCCTTAGAGAATTGTGATGAAAAACTGATTATTTTCTTCAAGTTCATTAAACGTCTAATTCAAGAAAAGATCTTTGTGTTGAGGAGGTACAAAGAAAAAAATTCCAAGAGAGTGAAACTAGAGCAATTGACCCTCACAATGAAATATAAATTCCATGGTGTCCCAATAGTATCCAAATTAATCTCCAAGGTAATGAAGATAATGGATACAGAACTAGGGATTGTTGATATGAAAACATTCTAAGATGATACCTTTCAACAAGATGCCTCCCCCAAGGCTAGGAAGATAGTTTCCTTAGGTTTTTCTCATGTTGCCTCATTTCTAGTAGCATTCTAGTGTCCAAAATTCCTACATACAATAGTAGAGGCCTACCAATAAATTTTAAAGAAAGTGCATCAATCCATGGGGAAACACAATCATTGAATTGACACCAGCAATGATCAAACATGTTTTTGACTTGCCTCCACATCCCAAACTCAGAACAATAATAGAAGCTTAAGAAATTAAATAGTATGAAACGTATGTCAGCACCCATGAGAGGTACCTAAATAAGAAGTGGCTCAAGAGAGAGAGAAAACCCATCACCAAGCTTTCCACTAAATTCACGAGGGCATATTTTTACTAGGAGGTAGGGGACATTATCACACTATTATGCAGGGTGTTTTGCAAATAAGACTCTCACATGTATGAGGTTTGGATGTTCCACTTCATCGATGTTATCTTGAAAGGAGTGTTTTATTTGGAGTGGGTGCAAATGGTCTCCAATACTATTAACAATCAAATCATTAAGGTCAAGAATTCCAAGGAATTCTTCATGTACACATGTTGTCTATCGTGCCACAAGAATGGGAAACTTCTTGATGCTAAATATTTTGGGTTTCAAAGGAGAATGACCTAGACAAATTAGGATTTTGGAATACTATGATTAGTTAGAGCACAAGAAAGTAGGAAGGCATTTCAAAAGAGTAAATGATACTTTCCTCTATGTAGTGATCAACCAGTTGATAGGTGACATTGGATTCATGATGTCAAAGGAGGCAATGGCATTGGTTGGTGAGTGGGAAAAAAATTCATTCATTACCCCATGTCTACATATATTTTATTGTTTGGTTATGATAAGGCTTCATTCTTGCTACCTTGTTACTACACATGGAATGGGGCATGAAATACCCCTTTGAGCTTGGATTTTACTCATGTTAATTAGTGATAGTTGCTAAAACATCCCCAAAGCAATTGGAAGCCATATGTTGCAAGAAAGGATTTTGATCCTAAAGGTAAAATGAATAAATATTATGCATCTCTCTTCCCACACCATGAGCCCAACATTGAATAATTTTGGAAAAAATTGCAAGATGAATTCAAGGTGAGAAAGTAAATATATGAAATATTGACAATCCAACAAATGTGAGACTTAAAGGGTAATTGCAAGATCAAGATGGGCCAAAAAGTTGTGATATGATGGGTATGTGGCTGATGACTTTATTTTTACCCAAAATTGATGAAATGAAAAGTGTTTTTAAAGGAGATTCTCAGCTTTCCACCAATATAAACTATGCTTTACTTTGAATTTAATAAATTATTATTATTCATTTTCTATTTGAATCATGATTAAAGTCCTAATTGATAGGATGATTGAAAAACATCTATAGCTTTCAAATGGTAACACATTTTTTGAATCCAAGACATGCGTCACATTCTATGCTTCGTCTACTATAGGAATTAAAAAAAAAAAATTAATTTCATGAAGTTTTAACCAAGTTAAGGTGGTCATACATGATTTTTTTATATTTTTATAAAATTTGTAATAAAAAATTTATAATTAATTATTTACTTGGAAGAAATTATAAAAAAATATGCATCGCATATGGACATGAGTCCTCTACTTATATAAAATATTATAAAAAAAATATTATCATTTTATTGCAGTTAGGTTGGTCACACATACACCTACTTATTTTTTCCCTAAAATTTAAGTACTACTGCATTGAAATTTCAAATTTTCACCAAATAGATTTAAAAAATAAAAAATAAACCTAGTCATTTAGAAACTACATTAAATTCTCTATAGATTATATTGTTACATATTTTTGAAATAATATAGATAACTTATTCAAATTTTTTATGTCAAGTTTCCTAACTCCAATTTTTCTAAATTTTTTGCGACTTAAGGACTTGTTTTTTCCATGATGATCTTGCACGTACCCTCAAGATAAAAGAAGATATACTTGAGGGGATTTTAGATGATGGTGTGAAACTTGATCTAAAATATGATGAAGATTGGGTAGGAATCAATGCATTGGATCTCATCAACTTGATGGAGACATGAGAATGTTTGATTGATGAAGTCTCTACAATAGTGGTAGAAATGAGCCTGATGTGGATTGAGCTTTGTATCAGAACTCACCAAAGGAAAAATTAAATAAAAATAAAATACCCATAGGTGATAACTTCTTCTATGATAGGCCTTAAGGAATATAAGAGGTTGAAGAAGAAGACCCTGCAACAAACAACCAAGGAGGATGAGGACCCAAAAATAGAGAAATTTGCAGACATTCGAAAAGGCCTCTATGACATATATGGATACATCTATAGGAGTTGTTTCTGGGTTGGGTGTTCAATCCATAACTACTATATATCCTTCTAAGGGTGGGACTTCAAAACAACCCGCCACCACCACTTATTAGATAAAAAAACAAGTAGTGGATGAAGCAAATGAGACACCCATAATCAATGTTATAGAATACCCTCCACTTTCAGATACTAAAGAAGTTTCCTCCTAAGAGGAGAAGGAAGAGGTTGATGAAGATGGTGAGTTAACCAAGTCTCCCTCGAGAATAAGGTCTGAAGAGTTAAAGATAGTCAAGGGTATTACTTTTTAGGAAGTGAAGATTAGAGAAGAAAAACTATAGCATTTTCTCACCAAGGCTGAGCAATGAGAGATCATTGAGAGTGTTGAAATATAGGTTTCCTTAGAAAAGGTTGAACATGAGAAAGCTCGACAATAGTAGGTTGAGCAAGAAAAGAAAGAAAGGAATCAAGTTGAGAGAAAGAGGGAAAAAAAAGAAAATGCTTTATTACTAGGAAAGGTTGATGCTTGGAAGAAATAGGAGATATTTTGAAAGGGACTCCTCGGAGAGATAAACAAGTGGAAAAATCCACCAGAGCTTGAACATGTGTTAATAAGAACTTGGAAAAGAGACAACAAGTTACAGATGAGCCCCCAAGTTGGTAAGAAATGATGGAGGTTGAAAATGTGAAGCCAATGAAGAAGTCAAGAACCATACACTCGACTAGAATGAATGATGATAGGGAGATGGTTGTTGAAATTGCTACACCCATAGTGGATAAGGATGACCGATACCTTCAATCTTTATATTATCAATAAACAATGGTCAACTTGGGTAAGCAGACCCACAACCAACAAATTTCCCTTATTGATTTCGCAACCCATTTAGTGAAGGCACAGATGGAGAAGGAAAATAAAATAAAATATTAATTAAAGGCTTAGATTTAACAATTGAAGTGATTCCTGAAGGACCTTGCTTCTCCCACTTCAAAGCAACCATCTTCATTTAAAGTGCATGTGTTGATGAGTAGGAAAGAGGTAGATGACCTTGGTAAATAGAAGAAGAAGTCTCATCTCTTTGATTGATGGATTGAGAAATTTAGAGGTAAAGTAGATGAAATTCTCACCATAGGATATGAACATTATAAGGAACCTTGCTCCTTGGGAAATTAGTTGGAAGAGTTCAACTATAAAATGTTAGAGAAAGAGAATTACAAAGAATACTTGAGGTAACTTAATGGATTGAATAAAATGATTAGGTATGAGCTTAGTAACTCTAGAATTTTGGGAGACGGTATGTGCAGGATCATAATGGGCCAAAAAGTGGCAATATTATGGGTATTTGTAGGGTATGTGGATGACAACTTTTTTTTAATCCAAAATTGATGAAACGAAAAGGGTTTTTAGAGGATATTCTCAAATTTACACCAATATAAATTATGATTTACTTTGAATTTAATAAATAATTATTATTTATTTTCTATTAGAATTACGACTAAAGTCCAGATCGATAGGCTGATTGAAAAACATCTATAACTTTCAAACTGTATCACATTTTTTGAATCCAAAACATGCGTCACATTCTATGCTTCACATACTATAGGATTAAAAAAAGAAAAAATAAATTTCACGAAGTTTTGACAAAGTTAAGGTGGTCAGACATACGAGTTTTTATATTTTTTAAAAGTTGTAATCAAAAAAATCATATTTAATTATTTACTTGGAAAAAAAATTATAAAAAAATATGCATCACATCTGGGCATGAGTCCTCTACTTATATATAAAATATTATAATTTTTTTTTATCATTTTATTATGGTTAGGGTGGTCAGACAGACACCTACTTCTTATTTTTTCCTTGAAATTTAAGTACTACTGCATTGAAATTTCAAATTTTCACTAAAAAGATTTTATTTATTTTTAAATAAACCTAGTAGTTTAGAAACTACATTCAATTTTCTACATATTCTATTCTTGCATATTTTTGAAATAATATAGATAACTTATTCAAATTTTTACGTCAAATTTCCTAACACTGATTTTTCTAATTTTTTTGCCACTTAAGGGCCCTTTTTTCCATGATGATCCTGCACATACCCGAGATGAAGACTCTAGGTACTTGAATAAGTGTTTCAAAGTGGTGTTATGTCATATGGAACTAATAATTAAACATACAATTTTACTCCTCAAGTTGCAAAGGTATTTGTGGGAGGATACAAAACCATTTGAGAACTTCATCACTACCATAATTTATCAAGATATTTTGTTGACAAGAAAAAAGTTGGACACACTTCAATCCATTAAGGATGGATGGAAAATTAAGTTGGAATGAATGATAAACACAAAAAATGGGGATGAAGAGACCATCTTAGACAAACTAATGAATCTTAAAGTTGATACAAAGCTGATTAGAAATGATATTTATCAAATCAAGAATCTTGTTGGGGTGGCTATTGAGAAGTTTGAAAAGATAGCGTTTAGGGTTGAATGTGTAGAGAAGCTTGATGAAGAAGTGATAACCTATTGTTCCTATAACACACACACCCCATTTGAAACAGGGACCCTTTGTCCCTTTCGCCTTCATCAAGTCACTTTTTACCTTCGCCACATTTTTCTTGCCCCTAATTTTGAGCGTCAAATGGTCAAGGGACCCTAAGGTCATCATCTTTAGTTGAGAAAAATTCACCACCCAAAAAATTTCCAAGTCCTTGGCTTTTGTAGGGTTTTCTTGGTAGGTTTCCTTTGTTTTTTAACACTAGCATCTTTTAGCCCTTGTGGTTCCACACCTATAGACTTCTCCTTGTGTGTCATTACCTTCACTTTGGTGTTTCATCGATGGCTGGCCTAGGATGTACACCTTGCTGGTTCCAAACTTCTTGCTAGTAGCCTTTTGAATTTCGTACCTAGCTACCTCGTCGGCCACTGTATGCTCATTTAATGTTGATCATAAATGTATTTTTTCCTATAAATAGGCCCTCTAACCTATCATTTTCACCAACCAAGTTCAGAATTTGTCAAAGAGAAATGACCATCACCTCCTCCATGCCCACATCACCTCTTGGTAGATTGAAGTTTAGTCCTCATCGAGATTCATCGTGCCTCCCAAGTATGTCTGCCACAGTTAACCCAAAAATCATCTTTTTGAGTTAAGTTTTCTAAAACAATAAAAAATATTAAGATGAACCTCAAAAATATTTTGGGAGATTGGTTAATCGTCAAATTCCACACAAACCCACTTTGAAAATCCTTCAAAATTCATTGAAACTTTCCCTTTTTAGGTTATGCAAAACCTTTCCCCATCATCGTTGTTCTTCAAAGATCAATCAAATGTTTGCAACCCATATCCTTGTTACCATCGCCTGAAGTGGTATAAACTTCAAATGGAAGCTAGAGCCTCCGTAACTTGGTAGGTCCACCTTTGTGGGTGGACGCCATCATTTTTCCACCCTAGTAAACCTTAAGACATTGAACACTTAAACAAAAAATTTAGGATCTGAGAACCCTTGTGGATCCAATTTTGCAAGACACTACATTCAGGTGGCCCCTATCTTTCCTTCATTCTTAAATGACTGACCTTTCCTAGCATCCTACATCATGGGTTCCACAGAAGCCATCTCCGTCAAGTCTTCCTTTGCAGGCCACCATCTATAGCCCACTGTGCCATGAATGTCATTTCTTTTAGCATCTAAGCCAAGGCTGCTCCCCACATTGCAAAACCTGCCATCCCACTAGCCATTCATGATTTTCATGAGAAAACCTAATCAAAAGCTTCCTTGTAGGTCTTTCCTTGTGGACTTTCATCCACCCTTCACCAATGTTTTAGTGCCTCCCATGGACGACCAGGTCATTGATCCTATGCACACCCCAGAATCTATGGTACTCCTCCTTGTCTAAGTTCCCAAACAAAAGAATGTTAAATCTAACCTATGTGGGATAAAAATTGTGGGGGTCCTTCAATGGACTACCATGCCATCAATGCCATCCTAAAGAAGTTGAGGACCCTCATCCTCCCACATTGTGGACTTTGACCCCACTATTTCCCTTTGAGCCTTTAACATGAAAATGACCAAGTGAAATGTGTTGTAGGCATCTCATTGCGGGTTGCTGCCTACAACCCACCATCATCTAGTTTCCATTTGCAAATGGTTATGTCCTCCTTTCTGTGCATGTTGTAGATTCCAAGCTCTCCTCCACTGTCTAAGTTCCTTCAAGCGAAATAAACAATGCAAAGGTCTCTTGTGGCCTTGCCAATGTAGACTGCCTCCTACGAGCTGCCATTTCATCACCATCATCCCTAAGCGGCCTTCACCTGATGGATTTCTGCTAGTCCCCACCTACAAACTTTGAAATGATCAAACCAAAAGGGGTCAAGCCAAACCACCCATGCCGCCTGTGGGTCCTACTTAGTGGGATTCCTCTTGTAGGTTTTTGCCTCTTGACTATTGTTTCTTAATGGCTGAGCTACAAATGTATATGAAGTCTCCTTCCTTCATGTTCCTCACACCTGCATGACCAAAATAGCTTTTCAAATTCCTCCAATGACTTCATGGTTTATTTCCCAATATCCCAATTTCCTTTTTGAAGACCCTATCTACTGTAACCTCAATACAAAACTTTGAGTGTGGGTGTTCGTCTATGGGCCACAATGACCACAGTGTTGTTCTACTTATGATTGCTCCTAATGGCTGCCATCCTTGCAAAACTTGCATGCCTAGGCCCACATCCTTGAATTTGACCCTAAACTAGCCTCAAACGATGAATGACAATGGATTTCATGATCTTTTGAAGATGAATCACTAGATCTAACCCTCATTTTTGTATGAATCAACTAATGCTTCCCTAATTTTATGAGAATGTCCTTACTTTATCTTTTTTTATAGGATTTATGGAATTTTTTGTGGTTACATCAAGGAAGTCTACATAGAAAATAAAGGAAAGAGGTTTGTAAAAGCACCAAGGGAAAAAGAAGAGAAAGATTAAATGAAGTACCAATTCCATGGAGTGGAAATCACCTCCAAAGTCACCTCTACCTGGGATTCAGTATCAAACACTAACTAGGGAATGTAGATATTGATGAATTTAAACAAAGGGTAATGATCAATCCTAAAACTGCTAATGCTCAAAAAATATGAAAGAGTGGCTTAGCCAAGGTAGCTAGCTTCACACCTGCACTTGTAGCTCTAGAACTAGTGATGATATGCAGAGAGTGCTACCATGATAGCAAAAAAAATATTATAGATCATGATGGAAAAGTGTTAGTAGATATGTCTACCCAATCCATAGACCAAACATTTCATATCCCTACATTTGACCCCATGGAAGAAACAAAGAAGGGATATGCTGGAAACATGTGGAAAATAGACCCCCTGGGATATAAGAAGTTGATCAACCAACATTGGTTGAAGGAAAGGTGGGGTAGTACTACCAAGGTGCCATAAGAAATTTTTAGGAGTGACTTCTATTAGGAGTACCATGATCTAGTCACCTTGTTGAGTAGAGTTATGGGCATCCCCATTGCTGCCTTCTTCCAAGAGTGGATGTTCTTTTTCATTGAGGAGATTATATGAGGAAAAATGAAGTTCCACTAGGCCAAGATCATTAGCAACAACATGCATGAGCAACTCATGGCTATGAAGAAAACATCCCAATTCTACATGAAATCCTACCTGGTATACCTACTAGTGGAGGAATTCCCATACAAGAGACTCTTTGTTACACATAACCCAAATGTAGGGAGGGGAGAACTAAAAGTGTATGATCGTTATCCACAACTATAGTACAATAATTTCAAGAGAGAATACTAGAGAGTAAATGATTCCTTCATTGGGAATATCATCAAACTTCTAGGGGGAGATTTTGAGAGAATTGTCTTGCATAGTGCCTGGGCATTCATCAAGAGGTTTGAGTACCTATTCATCTATTTCTCAAAATTCACATATATCATAATAGAAGGGTTCTCTAAAAGATCCTACAAGTTGTGACAATACCCTAAAGGCCAGATGAATATATTGGAGGTCTCAATACAACTACAAAATTCCCATACTCTGCTAAGTGATAAAAATAGAGCAGGGATCCCTTATCCCCTAACATTTGGGCAAGGAATGTATGTCATCCTTGCTGCCCAGTGCACAAAGTATTCAGAGAAGGAAATTGTAGAGTACAATTTGGATCTCCATATGTCCTGACCAAGAATGGAACCCTATGGAAAACTAAAGAAGATGGTCAGAAGGTAGTATGCTCATCTTCCCCACATTGAAGATTTTTGGGCCAACTGTTAGGATGAAAAGTAAGTGTGTATAAGGAACTATAAGCAGATGAAACCCAATTTTTGCAATCAATTAACTTGTTCCCTATGTCCAACCTAATTTTAGAGGAGGAGGACACCATTCTTGATGAGAGATTTGGTGTTGTGGCCAACCTGCCACTACCACTAATAGATTGGGATAAAGAAGAGGTCAACAACCTTGATATTGTAATGAGGCTAGTTGAAAGAAGATGAAGAATTCAGAAGGATTCAATGAAATGCCAACCATTGAGGAAGATCCACAACATGAAGGAGAAGAAGAGGCTAAGAGACCATAGTCACCACCTGCCACCTCTAATCCCACCATTACCACTCCTCCACCTCCTTCCTCTTAGGCACTACCTATTTTGTCTCTGCCCGCTATGGAAATTTTAGTCTAGATTGCCTCCACTTCATTGATGGCCCCAATTATGGTATTTGATTCCTCTTTGGTCATGACATCCCCATTGTGATATCCCTCACTAGCTCCTCCATTTCCCACTCTCTCTGGAAAAATTCCTTCAGTAGCCACCACTACCATTCCTCCTCTCACCCTACGAGAAGCTTTTGCAAAATTTATGCGAGGAATACCTACTGATCTCTCTAGGGTAATAATGAATCCCATTGTGCAAGCTGTGATGGCCTAGATTTTTGCTAGCTTTCCCACTCCTCCACCACCTACAAATCCACCAAAAAAGTAGGCCACATGCAGATATTTGAAGAGATGGAGAAATGATAAAGGGAGGTTGCCAAAGGAATAGTTGAGGAACTCAAGGATCCTTTTAAGTATCATTATTTCAAGCACCCAATAGGTAGAATGAGAATGAACATGGATAGTGTGGTGACCAATGAGAAGAAGTCACACTCTTCAGAGGAATATACTGAAGCCCTTAATTCCAAATACATAATAGAAACCTCAGATCAAAAGCTTGAAGAAGAGTTGTCCAAACAACTCAAGGATATAGGAGTAGAGGTTGAATCTAAAAAGAAGCCCTCTGAAGGGCATAGGATAGGATAAGATTCTTTGTTTTTCACATGTTACATGATTCATCTTCTCAAAGTTAATATATTTAGATAGATTTAGTTTGTTTTTCTAAGTATTTCAAGTAGCTTTTAGTAGTTTAGTTCATGTTGCACATTGATATTGAAGAATGTTATTGTGTTGATGCCTTCCATGTTCGCAATTTTTGCTATTTATTGCTGATGAAAAATAGTGTAAAGCTAGTCTGAATATTAACTCATTGTTGCACTTAAAATTCATCTTTTATTCATGCTTTATAGTGAATGAATAGGTGAAAAATATGCAGACCTTAGAAAATAGCACTAGTTTCATGAGACTATATGTTTTTTGGTTAAGTGGAACTTAGTTTTAGGAAGGGTTCCCATTGTAGAATCCTCCATTGTCATTGTTCATCATTAGTTATAGGTCTAGGAACTCTTACCTCCCTTTTCCCTTTTGACCTCTCTTTGAAATAGTAGTTAAGGAATAGTTACAACATCATTGTAAAGCCAAATCTGATGTTGAACATGGAGTTTTGGTCTATTGTTTTGAACTTGCAACAATTGCACCACACTTCCAAAATCTAATAAAATCCATTTGAAGACCAAATTACCTTCTAACTTAGAAAATTGTCCATGCCCCTTGTGATTACCAACAAATCACATCAATCCATAGAGTTGTTTTGCAAGTCATGACCTGACACTCGAGAGACATTGTGGTAATTTTCTACAACTTGTTTGTAGGAAGTTTCCTTTCAAGAGAGGTAGTGCACTTGTGTCCTACCTGTGTTGTGAAGTGCAAAAACACCCATCAACATAACCTACGTGTTAGCCAATTTCAAAGAATACCGATAGAAAAATACATGATAAGTTTCAAATTTTGAATGATTAAATATGCTATTTTGACATGGAATAAAGTCATAGATGTCATGTTTTGAGAAATTCACACAAAATAAGAGGGAATTGTAGTTAAACTAACAATCATCTACAACAAATTTGGAAAAAATGTGCCACATTCCTCTATAGCCAATCCTCACCAAGTTTCCACTTCAGTTCCACTATACCATGCCTACTTTTTTGGACCTACATGTTCGACACTCTGATTTTTGGGGTTGCACATTTACTTTTGAAGGAAAATATAATTTTTAATGACTCTATATATTGTATATCTTTCCTTTTCATAATGGTTGAAGAATTAAAGTATAATTTGTAGTCCTTAAGCTAGAAATAATTTCCAATTTTTTAGCATTTAGCTAAGAATTTCTCAATTTCTTCCTTTAGAAAGTGAGTCTCAAGACGATGGTTTTTTGTACACTAGTGGAGTTTTCTGAATTTGTACTTGTTTCTTATTTATTGCAATGATAATAGAAAAACCTAGATTTAAATCCACATTTGTATCATCATAGTAAATAGTATTTTTCTTTATTTGTGTTGATCTATAATTCATATTGGAATAAGAAAATAAATAAAAAGGAGCTCTTGATGCAATGGGTTTTAATTTTTGGAATAGAATGGAATATGTTATTGAATACTATACTATAAATTGATTTAATTGTGTAAAGATTATAGGTTATTTCATTCATTAGTTTTTGTTGAAAAATATTCCTCAATGAATTGTGTATCTAGATTTTAGAATAAATATTCATTTACATGCTCTCTTTGGTGAACCTTGAATTATATTTTACTTTTCCTTTAAATTTTGTTGTTAGATTATAGTTTTGAATCAAAATACCCTAGTTTATCATTAAAAATTGGTATCCCCTTGAACATTAGAGTCACATTGATGATTCAATAAAACTAGGATAGTTGTGAACCAACACCCAGGACTTTGTGAGGTGTTTGATTTAATGATCATTCAATTCTTTAAGGAGAGCTAAGTGATTGAATCTTGCTTGCATGTTGCTGAGTCAATTTTTCCATCAATAGAACTAGTGCTAGAAGGAGGGCCCATTAGGAAACAAGCTAGAGGACATTGGTTCTTTCTTGTTTGATAGGTTCAAACGAGTTGTGAGATTCACTCCTCACAAGGGGCCACTTTTTGAACTCGTATTTCCTAATCTGCATAAAATAATTCAAGAGAATAGATTTGCACCAGTAGTAATCCCACCCATATTTCCATTAGTACTACCACCACATGAACCCAATCCACCTCCACCAATGAATTTTTTCATAGGAAACCCATCAACCTTAGGAACCATCTTAGGGCCTAGTATCCATGATATGCTAAAGAACCTAGAATGATTTTTCCCTAGATATGCTCACATGGAGAATCAAGAATTGCAGAGGAGCATATTCAAGGTTTCAAAGATGCTTGTGTAAGATACCAAACAAAACATTAAGATGTAGCTTGTATGTTGGCTATGTGCAAGATCATCATGGAAAAAGTAGGCCCTTAAGTGGTGAAAAATTTAGAAAAATCTGAGTTACACAACTTGACATAAAAATTTGAATAAGTTATCTATATTATTTTAAAAAAATGTAAGAATAGAATCCATAGAAAATTGAATGTAGTTTCTAAACTACTAGGTTTATTTTAAAAAAAAGTATTTGGTGAAAATTTGAAATTTCAATGTAGTAGTACTTAAATTTCATGGAAAAAAAAAGTATATGTCTGTCTGACCACCCTAACCATAAAAAAATGATAATATTTTTTTATAATATTTTAAATATAAGTAGAGGACTCATATCCCAATGTGATGCATATTTTTTTGTAATTATTTTCCAAGTAAATAATTAATTATGAGTTTTTTATTACAACATTTAAAAAATATAAAAACTCATATGTTTGACCACCTTAACTTGATCAAAACTTTATGATTTTATTTTTTCAATCCTATAGTATGCGAAGCATAGAATGTGACACATATTTCATATTCAAAAATTGTGATACCATTTGAAAGCTATAGATGTTTTTCAATCAGCTTATCAATTAGGACTTTAGTCATAATTCAAATAGAAAATAAATAATAATAATTTATTAAACTCAAAGTAAAGGATAATTTATATTGGTGGAAAGCTAAGAATATCCTTTAAAAACCCTTTTTGTTTCATCAATTTTGGGTAAAAAAAGGTCGTCACCCACATACCCATCATATCACCACTTTTTGGCCCATCATGGTCTTGGACATACCCTATTGTCCCTTATTCATTGGGGGATATGGCTTACAAATAGTACTTAAATTTACCAAAAAGATCAATTACTAGTTGGTTGGATTTGAGACTACCTTTATCAAGTAGTTTTGGATCTACATAGACCTCATTATTCTTTACCATCAATTTTCTACCATTAGAAAGGATCCTAATGAACCATCATCATTCTTTAACAACTACTTCCAAAGAATGTATAGAAGACTAAAACCACCCTATGTAGTAAAAAAAATCATTACAATTTAGAAATACATTAAAGCCATCGATCCATTGAATGTACTCTTCTTGCAAAGGAATTATACTAATGCAAAAAATAGTTCTCTAGCCAAAGTGTGCTATCTAGCTATCAAAATAGAATAGAAAATAACCCCTCTACTAGATGGTATGGAAGGAACCTTACCCTTATTAGGATACTCATTTTTTCCCAACATGCAATTACCAATGGTGCTCCATTGATGAATGCAATCCTAGAATGTATATGTGTCATAGAAAATTGGCACCTTGTCATTTTCATGGCCTTTTAGGTCTTGTTTCATGGTGTTGGAACTAATTTTCTCTGATTCCATGCTATAACATGTCTTGAACATGCTTATTTAGGTACTAAAATTCAAAGAAAGACATCTTGTGAAGGTGTTGTGAGGTGTTGTAAGACATTTCTACACTCTTATAGACACTATTCATTACAATTGTAAGACATTTTTACTCATCATCAAGTCCTATTTTGAAGTGTTGTAAGGTCTTGTATCAAGATTTCACATTTTTCTAGGCACACCTTCACTATTTATCCCTTTCCCATGCTTTATTTGGCCCCTTTATGCCCTCATATGCTCTAATTAAGTGTATTTTTGGATGTTATCCTGACAAACAACATTAAATACAACATTTTTCCTGACACATATTTTTAGGTACTAGGTGGGACCCATTCGCCATGGCTGGTGAATGAGTCCCCCTTGGCCCAAAATTCAAAATATTTTAAATTTCCTTTTGATAGTTTATTCAAAATCACTTGATGTCACCCTATGATGAGGTATGAATGGATACTAAGGCACAAGATTGTATAAATATGTGATTTTTCACCTCATTTTACATCCCCCAAGTCTTTCAAGCATTCAATATCACATCATATTCAATAATTCAAGCATCTTTCAACATCAGATGAAGCAATCTTCAAGCACTTTGGAGCATCCATTGACATTACTACAGATTTGCAACTTCAAGTGTTTGGTAAGTTGATAGAAATTACATGTTATATCTTTCTCTTTAATTTCATTGTTTCATTAAGTGTTTGATTACCACAAGTGGGGTTTGGCCAAGGCAAAGCCCTATTCACTAACCCTCAACCATTTTTCTCCTATTGCATGTTTTTTTGCAACCCTTTTTGTGAATATTTGACAAGCTTTTAGGTGTTGAAGACTGGTTTTCAAGTCAACTCAAGATTATTTCAAGCTTGGGGAGGTTTTTTTGTTTGTTTCCTACAGAATTGACCTCGACAAACCAACAAGCAAATATTTCTAAATCTAGTGTTGCAGAGTTGTCTCCTAATTTTTCAAAAAAATGGGAGAGGACTGATTCACCACTAGTGGCAAATGAATCCCACCTTAGGACAAAAAATCTGAATTTTATCAGAATCCTGACAGTCAAAAACTGGCTTCCAATAGTTTTTCACTCATAGGAGGACTGATTCACCACCATAGGAAAATGAGTCCCATTGTGAAAATTTAGTGATTTCAACTAGCATCCACAACATTCCAAATTCATCATACTTTGCCTAGATGAACTCTGATTTAACTCATCTCTTTCTATTCTACATATTTTCTTCATTTTCTTCATTATTGCATTGCACACTATTTTTTCAAACAAGGCATAAATCTTAGTTCTACATTCATTTTCATTCATTTTAATTAGTGAATTGCATTTATTTAAATTAATTTACATTAGAATACATTGCATACATCCTTATTTGAGTGAATCATTAGCATTTTTGGTTCCTATCTCTCTCCATTTAGGTGAAAAATCTTAAGAGAGCAAGAGTAGTCTTAGGAACCCAAAAATCTATGTTTCATTTTCATGAACCACACTTTTGAACTCTCTTGCATTTCTAATTTCAGTTACATATTGCATGTTAGTTTACATTTGCATTAACATTCAATTAGGACATTATTTTTCTTTTGCATTCTAGGACTTTTCATCTTGCATTAGTGAAAACTTCATTTAGGTTTCATTTTTGCAGTGCATCACATTGAAAAAATTCAAAATCTGCATTTTACATTTGTCATTGCATTAGGTAGAACACTAAAATAATCTTAATTTTTTTGAAAATACTCAAAAACAACATATTGTGACTCATTCGCCACCCAGGGAAAATCAATCCCTCTGCACTTTTCAAACAACATTTCTGCATTTGTTTGGCATTTGTCTGCATTTCTATTTTCTGAAGTTAAATCTCTATTACAGTTAGTATACTTTTTTATTATTGGAATTCACTTGAATTTTCATTCACCTATTCTTTGTGGAACTTGTATGAGTGTTTGGTGCCTTGTTGATAATACTTTAGTGAGAATAAGTTCTAGACTCATGGCATCCCATGATAGAACTTTCGTTGTGGACCTTGGGATCTCACGAGCTCCTACTTCTGGTATGGAAAATGGTCAATTAGGCATTGAAAATACCACTTGCATGCCTTCCCCTTTTGATCCAATGAATCTTGAAACTCAAAACAATTCCCTCCTACAAGAAAAAGTAATTAATATTCATTAGGATTTTACACATTTACAACATGACTTGTCACTTGAAAACATTTTCGCCATTTCCATACCTACCATTGATAATCTTCATCATTTGATTGAAAGTGATGATGGCTTACAAGTGATGAAGATAATTGCTGAGATTTATAGTAAACATGCCTCTTCTAATACCCCAGCTACAAGAATTCTTGTAAGTCAAGGAGGCCCTCAAATTCCTCCCCCTTCCACCATAGCATCCATACCAACTTATACGAATTTGCAAGTCCACACAATTATGCATGAAGTTAATTATGTAGCTACTTCTCTCCCAATTCCACCTAGTGTTCCTACTTCTCTTGTGGCATCAGAAGTCCTTCTACCACCTTCATACCCCTTAGCATTCCTTTCACTTCCCCTAACATCACCTAAAATCCATCACCATTTTCTCTTCCAACTCAACCCTCTTGCCCTAATCCTATTCTTACATAACTCCTTAATACTGTTTCATCCATGCAACACCAACTTTCCACCATTAGTCAAGGTCAAACTGCTCCACCCACATATCATGTCCATAGCAGCCCCTTATCCTTAGAAATTTTACATACCCCAATGCCACAAGGGATAGAGATGCCTCGGTTTGAGAAATATAGAGGAAAAGAAGACCCTATCAATCATGTTAATGCTTATACAACCTTGTGTAGTGAATTTTTCCTTGACGATAAAATTTTAGCTAAACATTTCTATAGGAACTTGAAAGACACTGCCTTACAATGCTTTTCCAACTTTCCTAATCATTCCATCTGTTCTTTCAATGAATTGGTGGATGCTTTCATAAATCACTTTCAAGTTCACATGACACCTAAAAAGAAAATGGCTGACCTCATGAGATGTACACAAAACATAGATGAAAAAGTGATGGATTTTATCTCATGATACCAATCCTTGTATGCTCAAATTGATGTTAAGATTCCTAATGCACATCTGCAAAATATTTTTATCAAAAGATTACACTCAAACCTTCAGGATAAACTAACTATGATGAAATTCTTTTCATTCATGCATTTATGCCCAACCTTGTGTGAGCACCAAAATTCAGTTTCAAGTCGCAATTCCAAATCCACTTCTAGTAGAGCTGAAAAACTCGAACAAACCAATCAAAACCAAAACAACAGATATAAGTTTTATAAACCTAATAGAGGTTTTTTACAATTTAATTTGCCTCCTCAACCATAACCACAACCACCAACCCCACCTGTTCCAAACCAAGTGGTAGTTGTTAAAGTGGATGTGCCTTATACCTATGGGGATCCGAAGATACAATTCACACCCCTACCTAATACGCTCTACAACATAATGAACCAATTAAGTCAACAATCCATGCTCACTTTGTCACCCGTTCGACCACTTGATCCAAATTAGCCCTTACCACCTACCTTCAAACCTAACACTTAATGCCATTTTCATTGCCAAAATGGACATGAAACTGAACATTGCAAGCGTCTAAAACACCTAGTTCAAGACCTCGATTCAAGAAATTTGACCATTTCAAGTGTTAATGATCAAGGTAATAAGTCGGTTGCACCCCCTAACCAAAAATTGTAAATTTTCACCAATCCTATGCCTAAAAACATAAATTCATATGTCAAGGCTAACAAACCTTCACACAATGACGTAATGACTATTGATACACATAGTGAACAAAATGATACAAATCCTACTATTACCCAAGTTAGTCCTATGGATGAACTTGGGGATATGATAGATGTTATCCCTCATAAGGGCCAAAACACTAAATCTCTTGATGTCACTTTTTCTAATAAAGACATACTAAAAAGGCTTCTTGATGGTCGTCTCTACATAGCTATCAAAATTTATGATAAGCACACTAATGGGATATTAATAGATCTCGCTTGTGGTGAGAACATGATCATAGAAGAGTTTCTAGTATTACATGAGCTATAGCAAGATGATTATAATAAACCAAATGCATGGATTAAAACACATACTAGTTTTGCATGCCCTATGATCAGATCGATTGTGCTACCCCTACAGATAGGACCTAAAACTTGGATGTAACATTTTCAATTATTCCACAATCCAAACAATTTTTTTTATAGCTAGGTCACCCTTGGCTTCACTCAATGAAAGTGGTCCCATTAGTTGTTCACACATGTTTGAAGATTCCACATGACAATGAGATATTCACTATACACCATAGTGGCTTTATTCCCTTATCTTCCAAAGGTAATTTTTCATTAGAAGCCCTTGGGCCTACACCCATGGAACCCATCATTCCTTGAAAGGATTTATTTTTCACTTCCTATCAAAAGTTTAAAGACAAAAAGATAGTTGAATTATCTCTTTGTAACACATCCCCATCCACTTCCACACCTCCTATCATAGATGAAACCATGCTTCAACTTGAGACTTAACATGAACAATCTATCCAACCCCTTCAATAATCAAACACAAACACTTCCCCTTCATCATCTAGGTGATCACGAGAGAAAGAAACCAATCCCCTTTTGCCTCCTCTAATCAAACAAGTGTATAGAGCAAAAGAGAAAGTGGTCAATCCATTCTCCTTGGTTTCTTCTATTCTTCTTTCAAAGAAAAGGAACCTATGGTGACTCAATCTGCTCTTACATCTCACCAACTCCAAAATTGAATCAAATGAAATTGTGATGCTAGAGATCATTGCCATCGCCATCGTCTCCTTGCTCATCAATCATGCATAGAAAACACCACAGAAAATAAACCTCCGTAGTTGACTTAAGTAATAGATGGAAACCCTCCTTCTCCTGACCCACCACAAGATAGTCCTATACAACCATCACAACAAATCAAACCAATCCAACTGCCACAAATTTTGATTCATCCTCCCTTAGAAATCACCCTTCATCCTCCCATTGTCATTAATCTTGATGATGATGACGATGATGATGTGACGATAGCTAAAATAGATGAAGTGCACAATGATATTAACTCTTTATTTTCATCTACAATGAGCCTAAATGATAAATCATCTCAACTAAGTGAAATACTTGGTATGACTCCTAGTTCGACACTTGCAGTTCTTCCTTTGGACAGTCAACCGCCCTCACATTACACTGAACATGATTGGGAGGTGGATGACTTGTTAGATGGTTGACTTGCATTCACTTAGCTAGCATTTTTTCATTTCTCTTTTTCCTTTATGTGTGTATCATGTTCCCCTGTATCGTGCATTCGATATTTTGGGTATGTGCAGGATCATCATAGAAAAAATAGGCCATGAAGTGGTAAAAAATTCAAAAAAAATAGAATTAGGCAACTTGACATAAAAATTTAAATAAGTTATATATATTATTTCAAAAATATGTAATAATAGAATTTGTAGAAAATTGAAATTAGTTTCTAAGCTACTAGGTTTATTTTTGAAAAAATAAATCTATTTGGTGAAAATTTGAAATTTCAATGTAGTAGTACTTGAATTTCAAGGAAAAAATAAGAAGTAGGTGTCTGTCTGACCAACCTAACCATAATAAAATGATGATACTTTTTTATAATATTTTAGATATAAGTAGAGGACTCATGTCCCGATATGATGCATATTTTTTTGTAATTTTTTTCCAAGTAAATAATTAATTATGAATTTTTTATTAAAAATTTTGAAAAATATAAAAACTCATATGTCTGACCACCTTAACTTGGTAAAAAATTCATAAAATTATTTTTCTTTTAATCCAGGTATGTGCAGGATCATGATTGGCCAAGAAGTCACAATGGAGAAAAAATTACATTTTTCATCGACCTAAAAATGCGGAAATCTCAAGTTGACTTTTTTGTGGCTTGGGTGTCAGTACACACCTACAAAGCAAAAACCCAACCAAGATCTCCAAATCGGATGTCCGATCCAAATTAGATATCTAATTTGAAGCAGACATATATATAAAAAAATTGGGCCTGTTAAAATCATTTGGCATTCACAAACAGGCGGCAGTGCACAGTGAGGAGGTTCTCCGCATATTAGATATCCAATTTATTCGATATCCATTTTGAAAAGGTTAGATTTTAGATTTTTCTTTGCTTTGATCATATTTTGAATTAGATTTGTATAATTTCAGTT
This sequence comes from Sequoia sempervirens, assembly GCA_007258455.2. NCBI lineage: Eukaryota > Viridiplantae > Streptophyta > Pinopsida > Cupressales > Cupressaceae > Sequoia > Sequoia sempervirens. Next base: position 112,624,275 of record VDFB02281492.1, on the reverse strand, counting down.
AGTTTTTTATGGGTTCTTTTTCAAAATAGGGTTTTTGATTGAGTTTTTATGAAAAAATTGAGTTTAGAATGGAATTTGATTAAAAATGATTTTTTTTTTAATGGATTTTGATTAAAAATGATTGTTTTTTTATGGATTTTGATTTAAAAATAGTGTTGTTTATGTATTTGTATTAAAAATTAGAGATTTTTATAGATTTTTGTTAAAAAGTAGGGTTTTTTTTTGTTTTTTTTTTAAACTAGGGTATTTTTACAATATTTTCATATATAATGTCTAATTTCAATTAGACTAATTAGTTTTTAACTTTAATCAGGAATTATGGCTTTTGAAAATGAAAATGTACAAATTCCAAATGATCCACTAGCTAAGAATGAAAATGCACAAATACTAAATGCTCCACCACCTCCACAACCATCAATTGAAGAATTAATTGGTGAAAAATTGCAGCAATTAAAGGGTATTTTTGAAGTTTATAAGAAAATCCCTTGATTATTCGAGATGTCAAACACTTTGAAGGATATAATTAAAAATATAGAAACCCTCTCCACTCAACATAATGCCTTTCATTCATGGCAAGAAGACGTGAGGGAATATTATGCATGTGGATTGTCTTATGATGATGTGAAAGATCTTGAAATAACCAAAGCCCAAATAGCCTCTTTATTTTTTAACCCCCACACTAGTTTTCCAATTAATGTTAATAAACAAAAACTTTCTATAAAATGTTGCATGCATAGCGACATTGTAGATAACTTTTGGGATCATTAGTGTATGGTTTTTGATAAACCACCAAACAACAATTGTGATATACCATTTTACTTTATTAAAAAATTATATGCTAACTTTGTGTTAGGGCATCATGTCAATTACTTTGACATTAAACCCTTCCGGGGCTTTGGTGGAGGTATGCCCCAAGATAAACTAGGGGCAGTTAGAGTAGTCTCACGCCCATATGTTCACCCTCCTCCCCTTCCTCTGTCACCTCCAATATATCATCCAGATATTATGCAGGATGTGACCACATAAACTATCCAGGCTATTCACTCTTTGAGTGGCCTTTTGGTTTCACATGCTTCTACAGTAGCTCAACCACATTCTGGTGATGTTGGCGAAGGTTTCAGTCCTACTACATCATCTTCATCAGGTCCACATATTTGTGTGCCACATACTTGCTCCATGTGCCACCATATATGCTTGGGTCCTCTTGGATAGCCTGTCGAGTATCCCTTGGACACTTCTGATTATGACCTCCATAATGTGGAAATTATAGATCAGACTCAGGGGAGTGGAGTGCACCCTACAGAGTCCTCTCTTGCTAGAGAGGGGGACATTGGAATAGTGACATAGGTAAGATTTAAGTTGTAAATTCATAACTTGCATTTGTTTTTAAATGAATATTAATAAGAGATATTATAACGTACTAATATTTATTTACATTGTATATTTAATAGCTGATGTCTGAGGAGGAGCTCACATAGGTGATTGATAGCACCCTTAGGGCCACTTCATTTGGCCTCAACATGCACATAGTATATATTTTTGCACTCACTCGTTTAAATTTTTTTAATTATATACTTGCTTTTCATTTGAATTATCATAAATGAAATTATATAATAACTTATATGTTTATCTTATTTTCGTCTTGTAGGAAATACCTAGTGTGAGCGAGGTGCAACCTTGTCCAGATTATGAAAGTGCAATGTTAGATAAGGGGAAGGTAATTGAACTCAAATTCGATTGAATTAAGAATTTTAAGATCTTATATTAATTATACATACATCAACATAGATTGGTAGTTTCATATGTACTTGTTATTTTTATGTACAGGAAGTTATGAGCTATATGTCATTGTTAACAAGTGGGAGCAAGGTGCAACCTTGTCCAAATCATGGAAGTGCAATGTTAGACAAGGGGAAGGTAATTGAACTCAAATTCAATGGAATTAATATTTTTAAGATCGATTATACATACATCAATATAGTTGATAGTTTCATATGTACTTGTCATTTTTATGTACAGGAAGTTATTAGCTATACATCATTGTTGACAAGTGCCACAACACCTAAAGGAGTACGTATTGGAACACTTGAAGGAGTAGGTGCTGAAACACCTCAAGGAGGAGGTGTCGAAACACCTAAAGGAGATAAAGAAAAAGATCAGCCTAAAGAGGTATGTGTTTATTTTATTTTGTGTTTGGTATTTATATGTTCCTATTACTGACAATTGTATGCTAAATTGGATGAATTTTATGTTTTTCGTTGACATATATAGATTGACATTACAAAAGTTGGTTTGGTCAGTTCTTTGTGAGGTGCATATTCTAGGATTCTTGACCCTTTGAAGAGACAGATATTTTAGGTAATCAAGATTACAATTTTAGAGCTCAATTATAATTCAATTTATATTGATTTCAATGTTAATTATTCGATTTTAAATCATATAGTATAACTAATCTCAATTGTGGTTTGAATTTTTCTTGTGCAGCTACCTTTAGAGTGAACAAGTGCTGCAAAGAGGCTCCATTTTGATGATCCACTAGTAGTTTAGGATGAGATAGAAATTTTGGCATGTAAATTTTGAAGACATTGAGATGGCATATGCCACATTTTGTAAAATTTTGTTTGAGTTGGCGTTGATGCCATTTTTGTATATGGAGATACTCTCAAGATTATTGGATAATTTGATATATAGAAGTTGACAATCAAAATTTAATTTCTTCTTCATGTGCATGATTAAACTCTTTGAAAATTTAATCAAGTGAGCAATGGTTAAATATCAATGTACAATAGCATAAAAAGAATGGTTATATTATGTAGTTATATTCATATTGCTGATTACATTGCATTTCACATCTTTCAAACTCAAAGCACTACTTCACATTGCATAAGTAACAACTAGATGCTTAATGATGAAAAAATTTCAATAACAATATAGTTTTTACAAATTCAACCTAAGCAATTATGCAATTTCTTCACATTACATAACTAATAACTAGGAGCAGCGATCAATTGCATTAGCTTGTCATGGAATTCTATGAGACCACATTTCTTTGAGGAAACTTGGCACAAAACTCACAAAAAATGGAAAGAAAGCACTCAAACAAAATTTAAAGGAGTCTTAGGCCTGCTGCCCCCTCATTCCACATGCTATGCAACCATTTACTTGCAGTGTAGGGGCTGAACAATGGATAAAACATGTAAAAATTATATATATATATATATGTGTGTGTGTGTGTGTGTGTGTGTGTGTGTGTGTGTGTGTGTGTGTGTGTGTGTGTAGCCTAGAAGCATGAATTAGGATTAGAATATCACATAACATCATATAAAAAAAAAACCACCATTTAAACTTGAATGTCATTTAAAAAATGTATGATAAATATTCATCATTGAAACTTGAATTGTGGTAGCTTGATATACAAAGTCTATTGATGCCAGGGTTCAATTAGTATGATATTGAAAAAAGAAGCCAACTGAGTAGAGTTATCAGCATTCTTCAGAAATCATAATAATATTTTTAGTACACTAGCCATTTTGATCTTTTTTTATTCTCAAACGCTATTTTGTATCATTGTTACATTGGTCTTGAGAGTGTTGGGTTAATATAGGTCCACAATACAAAATTTGGTTTACTTGTGCAGTGTAATAGTGGCATCGGAAGATTTTTCTTTGAAAGAACCAAAGGGTGATTGCATGTTTGAAATGTATAAACACATACCTTTTTGTAATATCAAGGATACCTTTTGAATCTTCCATGCATTTCTAATCTAAAAGGAAATGTATTTTTCCTAATTTGTATGCAGACATGCTTTTGACATTGTCAAAAAGAGAAATACTTCCCTAATGATGTAAAGGCATGGCCAAGTAGTTCTAACTCTCCACATGAGAGAAGAGAGATGTTGGAGAGTACATCAAGTCATTGAGAACCGAAGTGTAATGTGTTTTAGTTTGTAGTACTCCTCTATTTCTCTGCAGATGTGATAAATTCTTAGTTCAATGATAGTGAACAATTTTTGAAAAAAGAAAGTTATGTCACAGTCTGCTTTCAATCCAACAAGCAAAAATGAAAGCTTAGCCTCTTGGAATGAAAATTATTGTTTTCAAAACAAATGAATAAGAATGAGGTAGTTAAGGTGTTTGAATTTATTTAGAGGTCACTTTTAGGGTGCAAGGCTTAAAAATTCATTTTAAATGCACTCAAACAAACTTTGAAGCGGTCTCAAGCCTTATGCCCCCTCATTCCACGTGCTATGAAGTAATTTACTTGTTGTGTAGGGGTTGAATAATGGAGAAAACATGTAAAAATTATATATATATATATATATATGCAGCCTAGAAGCATGAATTAGGATTATAATATCACATAACATCATATAAACAAAAAAACCACCATAAACTTGAATGTCATTTAAAACATGCATGATAAATATTCATCACTGAAACTTGAATTGTGGTAGCTTGATATACATAGTCTATTGATGCTAGGGTTCAATTTGTATGATATTAAAAAAAGAAAACAACTAAGTAGAGTTATCAGCATTCTTCAAAAATCATAACAATTTTTTTAGTACACTAGCCATTTTGATGTCTTCTTGTAGTCTCAAACATTATTTTGTATGCAGATTTAGGGGTTGAACAATAGAGAAAACATGTAAAAATTATATATATATATATATATGCAGCCTAGAAGCATGAATTAGGATTAGAATATAACATTACATCATATAAACAAAAAAACCACCATAAACTTGAATGTCATTTAAAACATACATGATAAATATTCATCATTGCAACTTGAATTGTGGTAGCTTGATATACAAAGTCTATTGATGCTAGGGTTCAATTTGTATGATATTGAAAAAAGAAGACAACTGAGTAGAGTTATCAACATTCTTCAAAAATCATAAGAATTTTTTTAGTACACTAGCCATTTTGATGTCTTCTTGCAATCTCAAATGTTATTTTGTATGCAGATGTGTGATAAATTCTTAGTTCAATGATGCTGAATTTTTTTTGAAAAAAGAAAGTTGTGTCACAGTCCGCTTTCAATCCAACAAGCAAAAATGAAAGCTCAACCTCTTGGAATGAAAATGCTTGTTTGCAAAAAAATTTAATAAGAATGAGGTAGTTAAGGTGTTTGAATTTATTTAGAGGTCACTTTTAGGGTGGAAGGTTTAAAATCCCATTGTAAATGCACAAAAAAGAATGAAATTACTTCAAACCAAGTTTGTGAAGAAGTTAACTCTGTTGCCCACTAGTTTCCCTTAAGAGTCCAAAGTGCTAAAAGAAGCAATCTTTGAAGGGCTATTTATTAGAGACTATGATGCTTATAGACTCTTCATCTGAGTCTATGGGATCATGTTGGGACCATCTAAAAAAACCTCTCTCAATTTTTTCTATCTTGAAGGCGTTTTCCTATGGTGATGACTTTTCAGTGGAGAGAAAAGTTGCCAGATGCAAGCAATGTAAAGTTGTAAAGTGGTGCAACTTTCATTCTGCAACTCGTACAACCAAATAGACAGTTCCAACACATCCATATGGGTACATTTACGCTAAGGATGGTCATCTTTTGCACCCAAACACACCGAATCACTTTGAGCTACATTGGACCGATGATTTTCCTTAAGAGTGCAAAGTGCTAAAAGGTAACAATCTTTGAAGGGCTATTTCTTGGAGACTGTGAAGCTTACAGACTTCCTATCCAAGGCTATGGGATTGTGTTGGGACCATCTACAAAAAACCTCTCTCAGTTTTTTCTATCTCAGAGGAATTTTCTTATGGTGATGACTTTTCAGTGGAGGGAAAAGTTGTCAAATGCAAGCAGTGTAAAGTTCCAAAGTGGTGCAACTTTCATTATGCAACTCGTACGACCAAACGAACTGTTCCAAAACATCTAGATGGGTATGTTTATGCTAGGGATGGTCCTCTTTTTCACCCAAACACACCAAATCACTCTGAGCTACATTGAACCGACGATTTCCCTTAAGAGTCCAAAGTGCTAAAAGGAAACAATATTTGAAGGGCTATTTATCAGAGACCGTGAGGCTTACAAAATCTTCGTCCAAGTCTATGAGATCATTTTGGTACCATCTACAAAAACCTCTCTCTATTTTTTCTATCTCAGAGGTGTTTTCCTGTGGTGATAACTATTTAGTGGAGGGAAAAGTTGCCAGATGCAAGCAATGTAAAGTAGCAAAGTGGTGCAACTTTCATTCCGCAACTCGTACAACCAAATGGAATGTTCCAACACATTGAAATGGGTACGTTTACGCTAGGGATGGTCCTCTTTTGCACCCAAATACACCGAATCACTCTAAGCTACATTGGACCAATGATTTCCCTTAAGAATCCAAAGTGCTAAAAGGCAACAATATTTGAAGGGCTATTTCTCGGAGACAGTGAGGCTTACAAAATCTTCATTTAAGGCTATGGGATCATGTTGAGACTATCTACAATAAACTCTCTTGGGTTTTGCTATCTTGGAGGCATTTTCCCGTGGTGGAAAGTTTTTAGCTGAGGGAAAAGTTGTTAGATGCAAGCAATGTAAAGTTGCAAAGTGGTGCAACTTTCATTCAACAATTCGTACGACCAAACATACTATTCCAACACGTCTGTATGGGTACATTTATGCTATGGATGATCCTCTTTTTCACCCAAAGATGCCGAATCACTCTTACCTACATTGGACCAACAATTTCCCTTAAGAGTTCAAAGTGCTAAAAGGTAGCAATATTTGAAGGGTTATTTCTTGGAAACCATGATGTTTACAGACTCTCTGTTTGAGGCTATGGGATCATGTTTGGCCCATCTACAATAACCTCTCTTAGTTTTTTCTATCTCAAAGGAATTTTTGCATGGTGGCAAGTTTTTAGCTGAGGGAAAAGTTGTCAGATGCAAGTAGTGTAAAGTTGCAAAGTGGTGCAACTTTCATTGAGCAACTCGTACGACCAAATAAACTATTCCAACACATCTGAATGGGTACGTTTATGCTAGGGATGGTCCTATTTTGCAACCAAATATGCCGAATCACTATGAGCTACATTAGACCGAGTGAAATTAGGTGAAAATTTGATGCAGACAGAAGGGAACAATCATAAACTCTTTGCAACCTACCTATTTGAGGCATCTAACAAGATTATTCTAACCTCTTTGGACAGTCTAAAACTCCCTTAAAATTTGACAAGAAACTAAATACACATTTCCCTCTTTAACCCCCTTAAACCCTTATAATAATGAGAAACTAGTTTTTGTCCAATTACTCCACAATTTTCCAAAACACCAGACCAACACATGACTAATTCAAACACCCATATCCAAGTTACACAACATAGACTCCTTTAGACCTATGTTGACTTCCTCTACATTCACCCTTGAAAAGGCTACTCAATTAGCCCAAAAATGCAAAGCAACATACCTTCAAACACCACACAGACCCCTGAAACCTTGGGGCAGAAAATAAATTTCCAAGAAAACAAAGATTCTGCAATTGGATTCCATTTGTATGGACCTGTAACCATCAAATCAGAAAACCCTTGTTTTTAGTGTAATTCTTTAGGGTTTATTAGATGTAGCATTTCCACAACATTTTAGACTCTATCACCACCTTAGACACCTTTATTTAGGCCCCAATATGCTTATAAAACAAAGAAACTTTTGGTATCTCAGAGATTTTTTGCAAACCCTAGGGTAAAATATCTATTTTCAAGTGAAAAAAACCACCATTTTTAGTCCTTTAACTCTTCATTTTATTTCAAAACCCAGTTCTCCATGCATTCCACTCTTGAAATATAATTTTATAAGCCCCACCAACTCATCCTACCAATTCACATTGGCACAAAGTAGGTGGGATGAGATTCAAGCCATTAAAATTGCAAAACTCTTATTCCCTTATTTAGGAACCTGTCTAAAGAAAGTCTGAGTTTTGAGGCACAAAATGAATAAAGAAACCCTCTATTAAGAAGTCAAAATAAAGTGAAGACATGTAATAATGTTTCTACATAAATTTTTGATACAAAAATGCTTGAATGACTTGTGCAGAGGCAGAAAACACAAGAAAAATAGTAAAATATGAAATGAGCAATTGAAACTTTATTGATTCAAAGAAAAAAACTCCTTCAACCAAACCTGTCTTGAGTCCTTGAAGGCCTTAACTACATTTCTATACCTTGGAATCCAAATACCAATGCCTTTAACCACTAATATTAACTGACTTCTGAAACCTTAATGACCATTGAAGGCCAAAATACAAACAATTTTCACATTAATATGACTCATAATGAAATGTTGCACTTTTCCACTTCTAAATTTACTAAGATCTCACTTAATGGTCTGAGATAGCATCATTACATGTTCCAAAAAAATTTCTTTCTTTTCCCTACACAAATTTACTATTTTTTCCTTTGAAGGCTACAAAGCAACAACTAGGACAAGTTGGGATCTCCATTTTTTTTTGACACTAAAACCTAAAAAATCCTCCTAATACATGACCATTAGGACTATTAGATCTCATTAAAGAAAAATAATAAAATATTAACACTTTAATCATTGAAATGATCCACAATGATATTGTGGTGTAGGTGCTCCTACACCAAAAATGGTGGTTACAACTTGCTAATGTTAATGAAACGTGGAGCCAACAAGATTTAAAGTTGGATCAAGTTTGTGCAAGTCATAATAGACATTTTTGATGAATTTATAAGGTGTGGCAAGGTTGGAAACATTAATTTCCTTAAAAACCTCATGAAAGTTGCTAAAAATGAAGTTGTACTCAAGTTGGATTTGACGAGCAAAAGTTGCAAGCCACTATAATTTATTATATATAAATGGGAGATATTACAAAACGTGGTTCAAATGAGCATGCCAATAGGAAAGAACCAAGAAGAAAACCTTCGGTTGTAGCTCGATTAAGTACAAAAACAAACCCCTTTAAAAAACCTGAGTTCCCAAAATACATACCCCTTTACATTTTAAACATACCCTTTATACAATGCCAAAAATTTGACCCATATTTCAAAAAAAATCACTAGGTATAGATTATTCCCATACACAATTATGACCATCTTACATTATTTCCAATTTGAAAATTCAAATTTTACAAAATTTTCCTATTGGAGGCATTCAGGGCATAGTCTTCGACAATAGTAGTATGTTCACGTTTTGGACTGACAAGCACCTATTCATTTCCAACATTTTCACCTTGAACATTTTCAATATCAATTTGAATAATTTCATTCCCAATTTCAATATCATGTTCAACATCTTCAAATCCAACATTTTCACCTTGAACATTTTCATTATCAATTTCAATATTTTTATTCCCAATTTCAATATCATGTTCAACATCTTCAAATCCAACATTTTCACCTTGAACATTTTCATTATCAATTTAAATAATTTCATTCCTAATTTGAATATCATGTTCAACATATTTAATTCTAACATTTTCACTTTTAACATCTTCAATTTCCTCTTCACTTGAAAGACCATAGGGGTTAGGTTCACCAATATTTAACATACCTTCTCTAGTCTTCATATGACCTTCTCTATCTCTTTGTCTATATGCTTCAATTTGTTCTTTTGTAAGCTTTCTCTTACGTTTTTGCTTCTGACGTTTGCTACTCCCCATTATACCTCATAAAAGATGCTAAAAAACCATTGCTTATGACATTTGAGTAGAAGATGCTCCAAAAAGTTGATCTTTGTCTCTTCCTGTCTAAAACCACGTGTGTGTCACTGACAAATAGAATGTAGGGTCCATTCGAATGCACAAAACAGCCCACATGGGGCTTTTCTATGGCCCACAAATCCAATATACAATTCATTTGAAAAAAAATTAGAATGTTTTGTAACAGTACAATTTTAGTTCTACAAATCAGATATTCGATTTGTGTACACATATACCTAAGGGTTAATGGTAGATGGTAGAGGGTTTAAGG
>VDFB02281492.1:111970364-111982255 GCA_007258455.2 Sequoia sempervirens | reverse complement strand
GCAAATGCTGGATGCTTGAATGCTTTGGAAACCTGTAGAGTAAGAAAGCTTAAGTTGGGATCCATTTCTTGTAGCCCAAGAGCTATATTTATAGCTTTCACAGTAGCACAATTGCACAAGGATATGGGATGAGGGGATGTGATTCCATCTGGAGAATTCAAAGGCATGGGATGAGAAGATGGAGCTGATCATGGAGAATGGTTTCTCCCCATGAAAACACCAGGCAAGATAAGAGGGAAGGTGGGTGGAAGGTTGTTGAGAGATTTTCCTGCAGGTTTGTCCCTGAAGCTTTTCCCATGAATGGCAGTGCAATTAATTTAAATTTTTAAAATTAATTTTATTGGTGAGTGAATAGTGGTAAAATTTATGCATAAATTTAAATATTTAAATTTATTTAAATATTTAAATTTATTTAAATATTTAAATTTATTTAAATTTAGCAAAAGAGGAATAAATAATTTAATAAATCAAACTATAGGGTTTGTTTATTAAATTTAAAAGGAGAATGATAATTAAATAAAAGATTTTATAGATCTTTATTTAATTAAGAAGAAATGTGACTTAAATAACACAATTTATTCAAATTATGTATTTAATTTATGATAGAAATATAAAAGAAGTAATAATGATAATAATTAAATAAAACAAAGTTTTTAATTTTGTTTATTTAATTAAGAGAGGAATAATATGATGAAAATGATAATAATTAAGTAAAACAAAGTTTTTAATTTTGTTTATTTAATTAGGAGAGAAGATAGAAGAATTAATAAATGAACTTAATATAAATAAATATTTCTATTTATTTACTAAGTAGAAGAATTTAAGATTAATTAATCAAATAAGTCATATTCAATTAATTAGATTCTCCAGACCAATTTTAGGTGTCTACATTTTGCCCCTCTTTGAAGTGATGTGTTTATGCATTGCTTCAAAGAATGATTTTTTCTCAGCTGCCAGTATTGATGAAAAGTTTTAAAGCATGCCCCAGACTTGCCCCAGATGTTGAATTTCAAAATGATAGCGATATATGCCCCCTTGGGAGATAAATTGATGAATTTTGTATTTTTATGGTTTTTCAAAATTTTTGATTTTTTATGATGTTTTGATGATGAATTGGTGAAGAAACAATTTATTTCCCGACAAAATTGTAAAAAAAATGCCCCTGTGATAGATAAGAATTAATTCCTCAGAAGGAAAAATAAATAAATCCTATAAAAACCCTCCAATAATAACCTATAAAAGCTCAAAAGGTCAATTTCAAAAGTCATTTGTGCATTTGACTTTGACAATCTTGTGATAGTGACCCTTAAAGTAGCAGAGCTTGAGGATGCTGATCCCTTTCCACACTCACCGACTCGAGCGTGTGCGCTGTCACCAGCGTCCGGCCAACTATGGACCTCCTGTATGTACACCAAACCTTCCTCGTAATTTGTGCCCATAATTTTGATGTATTTTTGCACATTTTTATTGATTTAGCGAGTGGGGGACGCGGTTTAGCGCATCCGTGATCTGTTGTAGCCACCCTAGTTTTAGTGCGTCCGTGAAGTTTTGTAGCGCATCCATGCAATTTTGTAGCGCGTCATAAATTTTAGCACGTAGGGTGAAATCTGCAGCGCGTCCGGGGGGTTTTATAGCGCTCCAGAAGTTTTAGCACGTCCGGGCAATTTTGTAGCGTGCCCAAAGTTTTAGCGCATATGGTTAATTTTGTAGTGCTTTAGGTATAGATTGATGAAAAATTGTGTACTTTACTTTTCGTCGATTTGTTTTTGATTCCATCTATTTTAGTTTGATCTTTGACTAAAATATATGGTAAACGATCTCATGATGAGCGAGATCTATTGATTGATAATAATTACCCTCATGATAGGTGAGGAATAATTAAACTTTCCAAAGGATTGAACCCGATTGATAGATGAGGGTTCCTTGATAGATTGATAGTTTTATAGGTAAAGCATAATTTTTGAAATTTTGATGATCTTCTGATGTTTGATATTTTGATTAAATGTTCTATTTGTATGATCACATGAGCATTTAGATGTTATCCAGGTGCAAGAGCAGTTCCCCTAGCCTTTTCATATGATACTGCGACTGTCACCAGATGAGAGACAACATATTACCACTTGCGGTCTAGCGACATTACTTGATATGCCCCATATTAGACTTAATAGGGGTCTATTGACAGCTTTAGCGGAGCAGTGGCATAGTGACCACAACACCTTCCACTTACCTACTAGCGAGATGACTGTGATGCCAGAGGATGTATGGTGTATCCTTCACATTATTTTTGTTAGGGAGATTGTTGTGCATGATTCGGAGGAGGTTGGTGGGGTAAAGGCTATGTGGAGAGTCTTTCAGGATCCATAGATTGCCGGAGAGTGGATTCCTTGGGTAAAGATGCATGATTCGTATGCTCCACTTCCTTCAGTTTTGGCCGGCTTTATCGATGGATTCCTTTGTCCTGATAAGAGGTCAAAGGGTCTATCTCTTGGATGGGGTCGAGTGTTAGAGGGTTTGGTGGTCCACAAGATGACATATGCTTGGGGCATGTGCATGCTTACCCAGCTCTATCATGATTTGCATTGGATTGTGTACCTCGACGGCAGCAGTTTATCGGCAGGGGCTACACTTCTTCAGGTATGGGCATGGGAGCATATTGCTGTTACGTGTCCCATGCCAGTGTTAGCCAGACCAGTGATGAGGCCCTATGTGTTTCGATATAGAGGCAGGCCTACCCAGCATATGATGGGTAAGCTTGATTATTGGAGGCGGATCATTGATGATGTGGAGGCAGTGACCTGGCATCCCTATTTAGACTGTGATGACTGGGACGATGATGATATTGAGTTGAGGTTCTTGTCTGATTCGATGTATTTGATCAGGAAGAGCCCCACGATCTTGGAGCAATTCCTTTTTCGTCGCGTCTACTGACAGTATGGCATTGTGCAGTGTATGCCACAAGGAGTAGCACATTACAGGCGTCGATGGATAGATGTCAGTGATTGGGGTCCCAATTTTCCTTATGGGGCCCTTGTTGAGGGTTACCGTGCTCTACAACCATCAGCATGGGATGTGCGGTGGGACATTGTTGAGGCACCTATTACTCCTGAGTATGGAGAGTACTTGTCTTTGCACCCTCCTCCATGTATTACTATTCCAGATGAGCCAGTGCCAGCACCAGCACCAGCACCAGCACCAGTAGCACAAGCAACAGCACCAGCAGGGGTTGGTCAGATTGGTTAGAGACGGGGGGGAGATGATGCTAGTGAGAGTAGCAGTGATGATGACAGTGAGAGCAGCAAGGAGAGCAGTGATGGTAGCAGTGATGACGATGGTGGAGATGGGGGGAGACCGAGCATGGTAGGTACCTCAGAGCCCTCTTCCAGTGCGCCTCGTAAGAGGTAGGCTATTGCTTCCTCGTCGGCAGATCCATCAGTGGTTGCAAGTCTACAGGTGTAGGTTCAGACCTTACAGGGACAGCTAGCACAGGTGCAAGGCTTACTAGCACAGACACAGGCTCAGATGTAGGCATAGCTAGCTACTGCACAGACACAAATTACCTCTCTGATTGGTGAGAGAGATGAGGCTCTATAGGTAGCAGTGACAGCACAGGCTCAGTTGACAGGTGTACGAGCACAGTTGACTACTGCCCAGGAACAGATCACAGCCTTGACTGCCGAGTGAGACACTATCAGACAGGTAGCAGAGACCGCACAGGCTACGGCAGAGAGACTGCAGAGAGTGGCAGATGGGACATTTGTGGCAGATTATATGAGAGAGGCCATGCGAGCAGGTGCCAAGATTGAGTTCTAGAGGAGCCACTATCATGAGTTTTTCCCCCCAGAGCAGAGAGTCAGTTATGCTCAGTCTCGTTCAGAGAGGACTCATTCAAGGACAGTGAGCAGAGGTGTGACACAACCTCTCCCGAGGGATCCGAGAGATCCTGGGACATCTGGTGGTGGTACTGATACTGGTGCGAGACCTGCTCCTTCTGGTGGGAGCACCACTTGAGATCCTTTGTGTACCCTTTGAGAGACATACAACCATTTTTGACATGATGTTATTTTCATTTTTTTTCATACTTCATTGTATACTTGACACTTGATGAGATATATATGTGCAGCGGTTCGATTGATTTATGATATGTTTTACATGATTTATGTGATGGATGCATTGATCTTATGATGTGTTCTACATGATTGATGTGATGGATGCATTGATATTTTTATGTTTTATGATGATGTATTGTACTAGATTTAATGGATGCATTAATGATGATGTGATATGATATTGATGGTGTATTTCCTTTCTTAATGAGATGCCATGTATGGTAAATAAAATGTGATGTAAATGAATGATGTATGAATGAGATATTAGTGAGGCGTAAATGAAATGATATTTGGATGCAATGTAATATAGCATGAGATATAAATGATTGATGTGTGTAATGAGATGTTATGTGAGATAAAATGATATGTTATATATGATATATAAAATGAGATGTGAGTGAAATGATGTATGTAATGAATGAGATGTAAATGAATGAAATGTAAAAGTATAAATGATGTATATAAATGAGATGTAAGTGAAATGAAATATGAAATGTGAATAAAATGATATACGGATGTAATGTGAATAGATAGAATGTAATGAAATGATATATAAAATGGAATGTAATGAATGATGTAGATGAGATGAGATATGGATGAAATGTAATGAAAATGTATGATGAAAATGTAATGATGTATGATATATGAGATGGAATGCAATGATGTATGATGTATCTAATAAAATGGAAATGAATGGATAATGGATAAAATGGAATGGATGGATGGAAGAAATGACCAGATAAAGAGTGGAATGGGAGGAATGGAATAATGATTGTGAATGAATCTTTGTAACTTGTGCAACCAGTACTCTGTAGATGTATTATTATGAATGTAATCTATGTTAACCATGCAATGCCTATTTTATCAATGCAAACCTAAGTGTGATTTCAATAATCATCTTATTCTGCTTTGTATCATCACTGAGCTTTATTTTAAAATGTTGAAAGTAAATACAAGCATCAATGATATGAGATAGACTAATGATGACCTGAGCATTTATTTCATGATTTTTGATATTGCAAGTGAACACAAGCATCATGGTTTAAGATAGACCAATGATGACCTAAGCATTTCTTGCGTAAACAAACAAGAATTAATCATCTTCTTAAGTGAATCGAAATGTCATCCATGATACTTGGTAGAGCACTTCCTGCGACAATTCACAAAATAATAATGATTAACTCACAAACAACAAACAAAGAAAAGGTATCATTCTTCTTCCTTTCTTCTCTAGTTCAATACATTATCAAGTAGCTCCGAAGAAATGATAATCAAATGATAAAATGAAAAGCACCACAATTCAAATTCTACTTAATGTATTTTCAACTCATTATTCAAATTAGATCATCAGTGTTGAAATGTGTGTGCGGATGTTTGCATGATATTCCCAGACATTTGACCAAATGATGCAACCTATCCTAGGGGTCTCGGGGACTGATCAAAGATTAGTCTTGCCTACATTATACACACACGTATATCCTCATGTATAGTTCTAATTCCACAATGCATCTAATTTTTAATTGATGCAGACTTTATTTTGCGTTTCAATTTTGGCGAACGTTTTGATTCTTGGATTTTCCTACGTTTTATTTTATTTGCCTTTTGGTTTACCAGATAACTATGATGTCACGATATCTGAGATAGAGGATGAGACAGATTAGTTGATGATTGGCTGGATAAACAATTATACGCACTTGATTTCTTCAAGCTGCCGTGCTTTCATCAAGACAACTTTATTGACTGTGCACTAGGTATCTTCAAGTGTAGAATCGCCTGAGATGAATGTTGTTCATGGGCTCCTCCAACATGTCTCCTTCTGGTGTAGACAGTTGGTATGCTCCTGATCCATAGATTGATATGATAACATAAGGCCCTATCCAGTTAGGTTCAAACTTTCCCTTCTTTTCTCTGTCTACTTGATATCTAGGGTTTTCTTGTAGGACCAAGTCTCTAATCTAGAAGACTCTAGGCTTAACCCTATGATTATAGTTTCGAGACATTCTTTGTTGATAGGCTGTCAAATGATTGACAGCTTGTTGTCGACGTTCATCAAGTAGCTCTAATTCTTGAAGTCTGGAGATCCTATAATCTTCATCTGAAATGAGTCCCTTTAGTGAAACTTGAAGGGATGGAATTTCTACCTCGATGGGTAATATTGCTTCTGATCCATAAACAAGAGCATATGGCGTGGATCCTGTTGGTGTTCTTATTCTGGTCCTGTAAGCCCAAAGAGCAAGGTTAAGCTGAACATGCCAATCACGACCCACCTCATTTATAGTTTTCTTGAGAATCTTTAGGATGGTTTTGTTGGAAGCTTCTGCCTGTCCATTACCTTGAGGGTAATACAGAGTTGAGAAGCGATGTTGGATGTGGAACTTTTCACATAGCTCTTGGAAATCTTGGTTCTTGAAAGGTCTGCCATTATCTGTAACGATCGACTGGGGTATCCCATATCTACAAATGAGATAATTAAGTATGAAAAATGATATTTGCTTCCTAGTGATTGTGGTTAAGGGAACCATCTCCACCCATTTTGTAAAATATTCGGTTGCTATGATAATGAACTTGTGTCCATTAGATGAAGATGGGTTAATTTTCCCTACCAAGTCCAATCCCCACTGACAGAAAAGCCATGTAGTTGCAAATGGATGGAGCTCCTGTGCTAGTGCATGTATAAGGTTGCCATGAATTTGACATTTTTGGCATCTCTTCACAAACTGGTAAGATTTTTGCTCCACGTGTGGCTAGTAATACCCCAAACGAAGGAGTTTCTTGGCTAAAGATAATCCACTTGAATGTGTACCACAAATTCCTTAAAGGACCTCATGTAAAGCAAAAGCGGATTCGTTATGTTCTAAACAACGCAAAAGAGTACCATCTAGGCCTCGACGGTAAAGGGTGTCAGCAATAATGGTATGTCTGGCGGATTGGCGTATGAAGTTGTGCTTTTGGTTGCAAGAAAGATCTGGTGGTAAGATATTATCTTTTAGATAAGTATAAATGTCTCCATAAATGGAAGATTGGGCACTATCCAAAAGGCTTATGGTTTGGGATTTGGGATTTGCGTATGTAGGATTTGATACTTGTTCTATAATAAATCGATAACAATCTTGCGTTTCAGGCATCTGTAGTAGAGATGCTATCGTGGCCATGGCATCTGCTGCTTTGTTCTCTGATCTTGGTATCTGCTCAAATTTGATTTCTACGAAGTATTTTCTTAGATCATCTACTAGTCTCTTGTATAAAATCAGTGTGTCATCCTTAGTTTGGTAATCATTGTTGACCTGATAGATGATCAACTGGGAGTCTCCATACACCTGTAGTTCTATGATTTTCTAGTCAATAGCCACTTTAATTCCAAGGATCAAAGCTTCATATTCTGCCACATTGTTAGTGCAGTGGAAGGTAAGCCCATAAGATCACAGAATTGTGTGCCCAAGAGGTGTAACAAATAAAATTCCTTCCCCTGATCCATGTTGTGTGTATGATCCATCGAAGTAGAGTTGCCATGGTTGTGTTGTAATGTTGAGGATATTTGTATCAGGAAATTCCATGGTCATAGGATGACAGTCTGATAATGGAGCTTCTGCTAATTGGTCGGCGATGACTTGTCCTTTGATAGCTCGCCTTTCAACATATTGAATGTCAAAATCACTGAGGAGCATGACCCACTTTGCCAACCTTCCTGTTAAAGCTGCTTTGCTTAGTAAATACTTGAGAGGATCAATTTTTGCAACGAGCTTGACCGTGTGAGTGAGCATATAGTGTCACAACTTTTGTGTTGCAAATACTACCGCTAAGCATGATTTTTCAATGAAGGTGTAGTTTACTTCATGTCCATTGAGTGTCTTGCTGATATAGTATATTGCATGTTCCTTTCCTTCTCTGTCCTCTTGTGCTAACAAGGCTCCTAAAGAGATATCCATTATTGCAATATATAGCAACAATGGCTTGTCTTCACTGGGTGGCACCAAGATTGGTGGTGTCATCAAATAATGTTTGATTTGATTGAAAGTACTCTCACACTATTCATCCCATTTAAAAGACACATTTTTATGCAAAAGATGGTTGAATGGATGACACCGATCTGCTAGTTGAGAGATGAATCTTCGGATGGACTGTAGTCGGCTTTGTAGAGATCTCAATGTGCTGATATTCTTAGGAGGTGGCATTTCCATAATGGCTTTAACTTTTGTTGGATCTACTTCAATTCCTTTTGTAGAAACTATGTATCCAAGGAGTTTTGTTGATGTTACTCCAAAGGCACATTTCTTGGGATTTAATCTGACTTTAAATTTCTCTAACTTGTCAAATATTTTGCCTAGTATCTCAAGATGTCCTTCTCTGGTGTAAGATTTGGCTAAGATGTTGTCCACATAGTCCTCCATGAAGGTGTGCATCATGTCATGGAAGATTGTTGTCATAGCTCGCTGGTATGTAGCTCCTGCATTCTTTAACCCAAAAGGCATGACGTTCCAGCAAAAGGTACCCCATGGACATGTAAATGCTATCTTTTCTTGGTCTTCAGGAGCTATTTTGATTTGATTGTATCCTGAAAAATCCATCCATGAGTGATAGCATTTGATGGCCAGCTGTTAGATCTACGATCATGTCTATGTTGGCAAAGGAAAATCATCCTTTAGACATGCTCTATTTAAATCCCTGAAATCAGTACATATTCTAATGGTGTTATCTGGCTTTGAAATAGGTACAATGTTGGATATCCATTCTGCATAATCAATAGATCTGATAAATCCAACATCTAGTAGTTTCTTCAAATCATTTTTTACTAATAATGCAACATGTGGATGCATTTTTCTCAGCTTTTGTTTTACTGGTTTAGTGCCAGCTGGTAAGGACAAGTGATGCATAATGAGATCTATGTCTAAGCCTGGCATGTCAGAGTATGACCAAGCAAAATTGATGCATCATTTTTCAAAGAATTTGATAAAATCTGGCCTTTCTGTATCTGTTAGGGATGCTGCCAGGTGGAGTATTCTTGCTTTCTCTACTGTGCCAATATCAATAGACTGTGTGGGTTCTATCAACACTGATGATCTTTCATGGTAATGTTGTGGGAGGATGTCAAACCTTCCATCCTTTGGTGCCTCAATGAGGTTTTCACCATTGGATACGTTCTATTTTTTTTACTATTTTAGGATCAAATACTGCCATAGAATGGTTTTCACCATTAGATCCATTTTTTTCTTTCATATTTTTGCAACTGGAAGGCTTGGCATCCTCCTGCCTAAAAGCATCATTAAAATAAGTATTGGTAGAACAAGTATTGGATTCCTCATAGCAAAGGTAATTAATAATGGAGGAATCATTGTCAAAAATAGGGAGATCAATAGGGTGTTGGGGTTCCCATTCAATAAGCTCGGGATGCAGTAAAGGCAATGAATCATTAGATGGGTTGAGGTCAGCGATATTGAAAGCTCGGACACAAATGTCATCTAGGTTGTTAATGGTTATGTCGAGGCCTACAAAGGTATTTTCTTCCACATCATTTATCTCAATCGATGTCAGTTCATCTTCACTTGAGTCATCAAAATTTTGTGATTCAAAGACAATAGGATTAAAACTTGAGCTTTGACCCTCTTCGCATTTGGGGGTATACTTTTTGATAGTGTCAATCTAAATATCTTCATAGGAAACATTTGATAAGTTGTCCCACTCATATTCATTTGAATCTGATTCAGAGTTATCCCGTATTTGAAGAATACGCTCCTCAATTTTATTGGTGATTTCTGCTCTTGCTCCTTCAGTGTATCCTAGTCTAGTTCTACCATTCTACTAAATTGCGAGAATTTGGACTGGTTCTGTTATACTTTGTTTCCCTCAATCAAGAGATCCTTGTTCTGCTACATATCCTAGTCCTGTTTTATCCTTATGTTGGAGCGTAAGAGGCTGGATTGGTTCTATTATGCCTTGTTTCCTTAACCCAAGAGGTCCCTGTCCTGAATATCCCATCTTCTCCAAAATAGTTTTTCCCTTTCCATATTGATTTGTCTCTATGATATTATTTGTAGATGTAGAGGCCTCCTCATCCTTATAAATCCAATTTAGTATGGCCTTATCTTTTGATTCTTCATCTAAGTTCCCAGCTTTTACAAATCTGCCATCTAATGCTGTTGTAGATTGTTCTGAATTGTGAGTGATTGTAGATGGTTGTCCATACGTTTGTAAGGAGGGTAACATTTGTGATAGATGAAATGAGTGTCCAACACCATATTCACTTATTCCTTTGTCACTTATCTGTACTTCCTTGGTGAATTGATGTGAGATTGGAGCCAATTGTTCTTCAACATTTGAAGTGTTAGATTGTACCACTCTTATCTCTTGTGATTTTTGTTGTTTTGGAAGCCACTTTGATATGAAGTTCTGCTATTGCTCACCATCTGATGTGCTAACTTCTCTATTGTGAGGTATGAATGTATCATGAGATGTCTTCAATGTATGACAAGCTTGGGTGTCATTGTAGTCTGTTGTGATTGTTACCTCCTGTCCATTGATGGGAAATTTTAGGCATTGATGATAGGTAGAAGGTACTGCTTGCATATCATGGATCCAAGGGCGTCCCAACAGTATGTTGTATGTCAGTTCTCTATCTAAGACTTGGCAAACTACTTTTTGGATGATAGGCCCGACTTGAATGGGTAATATGATCAACCCTTTAGAGGACCTTTCTTCTTCATCATATGCTTTGATTGTGATTTTTCTTCTTGTATCAATGGCTTCATCTAAGTATCCTAGTGCATGAATCAGCTTTAAGGTACAAATATTTAAACCAGCCCCTCCATCTATCAGGACACGCTTTACACGGTGTTTATGGATGAGGACTTCAATGTGAAGAGCGGGATTATGTGGATGGGTGAGTGATACATCATCATGTTCAAAGAATGAAAGGCAATGAGGTGCGGATAGATGTCCCACCATAGCTTGGAACTGACATACATCTAGATTGTTAGGTACCGTGGTTGATAGAAGAGCTTGTTCAAGAACTTCTTTGTGTGATGGGGAAATTTTTAAAAGTTCCAAGATGGATATTTGTGTCGGTATTTTCTGCAATTGATCGATGAGATTATATTGATTAGAGGGAGGATCCACAGATGGGGATGATATTGATGCTCCTTTCAATATAACTTTGGATTGTGCCCTTGTTGTGGCATTAACCGGTTGGTACTCTTGTTTTCCTTTGAGTGTGATTACATTAATTTGGTTTTTAGATTTGTCCATATGTTGTACCAAATTGGTAGATGTAATGTCATTGTTCCGATTGATTTGATTGCATAACTCTTCATCCTCTTTGGCAGCAGAAAAACAAAGAATCATTGTGTCATAAACATAACCGACGTTCTTGCCTTTGGTGTTTGCGGAAGAGGATTCTCCCTTCTGATAATTGGGTAGAGGATTTTTGAATGTTGTATGATCTTTGTTTGTTTGGTGTCCCTCTACAAATACTTTCTTTTGATCTATGAGGTCTTGTACCGCATGTTTTAATTGCCAACAATTTTTAGTCATGTGGCCTTTATTTTGATGGTAGTGACAGTAATGTAAGTCATTCCACCATGATGGTTTGACTTGAGGGTCCCAATTTCTAGCCTCTTGCACTTGAATGAGTTTTTCGTCTAAAAGTTCTTTGAGGACCGATTCCAATGATTGTCCTAATGGCGTGAATTTTCATTTATTGGATGGTCATTGGAATGATTGAGTTTTTGTTTCTCCACTGTTCTGATTATTCCCTTGATCACTACTTTGTTTGACATTAAGACCATTGTTTTG
>VDFB02281492.1:111791302-111970264 GCA_007258455.2 Sequoia sempervirens | reverse complement strand
GAAATGAAAAGGGTTTTTAAAGGAGATTGTCAGCTTTCCACCAATATAAATTAAGCTTTACTTTGAATTTAATAAATAATTATTATTCATTTTTCTATTTGAATTATGACTAAAGTCCTGATTGATAGGCTAATTGAAAAACATCTATAGCTTTCAAACAGTATCACATTTTTTGCATCCAAAACATGTGTCACTTTTTATGCTTCACATACTGTAGGATTAAAAAATATATATATTTCATGAACTTTTGACCAAGTTAAGGTGGTCAAACATATGAGTTTTTTTATATTTTTTTAAAACTTGTAAAAAAATATCATAATTAATTATTTACTTGGAAAAAATTACAAAAAAATATGCATCACATCAAGACATGATGTTAGAAACCCATGATCTGATTGCAAACCAGAAAATACCTTCCACAAAGGAGAAAAAATAGAAAAAGCAGAGATTGCACAAAAATATGCAATTTGATATATTCGAGAAGACCAATTAATTACAAGAGATAATTTGCTTTATAAAAGCAAAGATGCCTAAACCTAATCTTATCTTGAGCAACAAGATAGCTCGATAAGATAAAGATGAAAGCCTAAAACTTAGGGATTAAATATGCCTAAGTAAACTTATGCAAAGTGTAATTAATAATTAATTACACCAACACATGAGTCCTCTAATTATATCTAAAATCTTATAAAAAAATATTATCATTTTATTGTGGTTAGGCTGGTTAGATAGACACCCACTTCTTATTTTTTTCTTGAAATTTAAGTACTACTGCATTGAAATTTCAAATTTTCACCAAATAGATTTAAAAAAAAAAAAAACCTAGTAGTTTAGAAACTACATTCAATTTGCTACAAATTATATTCTTACATATTTTTGAAATAATATAGACAACTTATTGAAATTTTTATGTCAAATTGTCTAGCTCTGATTTTTCTGAATTTTTGGCCATTTAATGGCATATTTTTTCCATGATGATCTTGCACATACCACAAGCTAGAATTTCAAATCAAGATCTACATCCATTGGACACATATGATACATGTTTGTAGCACTTCATTGCTAGGGTTTGGTGAGTGGCACAATCATATTTTGTTCATTCATCATTTTGCATTCCTATTTCATTTCATTTTGAGGTTTGATTACCAAAATGGGGTTTGACCAAGGTAGATCCCTTTCCACTAACAAAACAACATTTTCCCCTCTTTAGTGTTAGTGATTGAAGACATCACATACATCAACTTGGGAACAAATGAAGAACCTAAAATTACCTATATGGCCAAAGAGCTAGAAGAGGCACTTAATGAAAATTAGAAAAGTTCCTCAAAAGAAGATCCATTAACTTTGCTTTGACATAAAAGGACATGCTAGGACTGGATCCATCTCAGCTAGTAGTACATCATTTGTAGTCTATTTAGATGCAAAACCTGTCAAGAAAAGGTTGTGAAAAATGCACCCACAAAAATCTCTCTTGGTAAAAGTGGAATTACAGAAACTCTTGGAAGATGGATTTATCAAACCTATTAACAATCTTGAATGGGTTTCCAACATTGTACCAATCACCAAAAATACTGGTGGCATCTATATATGTACAAATTTTAGAGATCTCAACAAAGCATGTCCAAAATATGACTTTCCACTACCTAACATTGATATGATTTTGCATCTTACTTGTTGGACATGAAATGTTATCCCTCATGGATGGATTTTTAGGTTATAACCAAATCTACATTTTTGAAGAAGATCAACATAAAACAACTTTCATAACTCCATGGGGAACCTTTTGTTATCAAGTCATTCCCTTTGGAATTAAAAATGTAGGAGCAACATATCAGAGGGAAATTACTATCATCTTCCATGACATGTTGCATGACATTATGGAAAACTATGTGGATGATCTCCTAGGAAAATGAAAAACAAAACATGGACACATTGAAGTACTTGAAAGAATCTATAGCACCTCACCATGCAACCCTAGGGGAAGTTTCAATTAACTACACACACGTACTATTTTTTTTTGTTTAAGTACAATTAACATGCAAGTTCACTATCCATTGCCAACAACCCCTAAGGTTACGAGACTGGGTTTACTTAAAACCCAAACAAGAAACATGAATAGAAACCATAACACTTAATTATTTAATAAATTAAATACACATACATTCCATACATGATAAATTACATCAAAGCATAAGAGATACCACATGATTTCAAATAACAATCAATTTACAATTAAGATTACAACTCTCATTCCCTGAATGAGGTAAATCCAATAAGCATGATTACATATTACATATTCCACCTCGATAAAAAATGAGGGGTAATAAATTACAATAACAACTGAAATGAATGAAGCATGAAATGAAACTAGATTCCATGAGCTCTCCAACTTGAAATATCATCCACACGAACAAGAAGAAGACCCAATGGATTAAGGTGCATGTTCCACCCAACCATGTGATACCTGAAGGCTCACCCCCCATGCTAGGAGTTAGTAACAAGGAATCCTATACAAGACCATCAACCTATAGACATAGGCTAACTCACACTGACACAACCAATCACATGAACCATACACCCACACGAATAACACAAATACAACTCTAACATCACTAAAATAATTCACATTGCTTCCAGAGATAAAATAGATCAAGTATGATAAGAAGACCATACACATAATAACCAAATACTAACTATTGTTGTAGAAAGAGTGTCATCACACAACTCATCATGGGATATCCTCTGGGAATCTTCATAGGCTCCAACCTCCACTATGAGTTGTCCTGGTGGCCTCTACCGAATCCCAACACCCATACTCACTCATGTGGAATCAAATACCTCTTGTAAAGACAAGATAGATAACCTTGCCATTCCAGGCCTTCCCACTCATCCCAAGCCTATATGAGTACTTGTATCCATGAGTGAGGCTCAATTATCTTAATTAGTGTGAAATACTACCTAACTTCTAAGTACATTGATTTAGTTATCACTTGATTAAACCACATCTGAAGGTTATCCATTTTACCTCTTTAGGCTCTGGCCCCTAGCAAAAGCCACTCTTCTACTTGACAACATACCAAACAAAACCAATCACCAAGGGAATCCCAAGTGCATACTAACAAGATAAAACCACTCCAACTCTAGGAGGAACAAAAAATGAAAACTCACTTCAAACACTAGAGGAAACAAAAGCCAAAACTCTCACCAAACACTGGAGGCAACAAAATTCAAAACCCTCTCCAAACACTGGAGGAAACAAAAGTCAAAACCCTCTCCAAACATTGGAGGCAACAAAATTTAAAACCCTCTCCAAACACTGGAGGAAAAAAAATACATAAACCAATCCTAATACAAAGGAGGCACAAACCATCCCTATTTGTGAAAACTGGGTAAAACAATATGATACACAATACACCCTACCCAAGGCAATACAACAGTTGACTAACATAATACAACAACCCAAAAAGTTAAACCCCTTCTGGAATACTTAACAACCCTTCTAATCAACTTCCCCAAAGCAAAAACAGAAGAAGGGTACATTCAAGAAGGACAATCAAACAGGAATTAAATCTATATTTGGATTTCTTAAATCCACTTCCTTCAGTAACATTCAGTAATTTATTGCCTTATTAGAACTAAATTAATAACATCTCTTTCAGACAAAAGATGAAATTTAAACCATATAGTTAATTCCCTAATTGCTCTTAAATAATAATAAAATAAACATTTACTTCTTCGATTTAAAACATATCATTTGAAATAACTATTTCTCCTTTGCAAAATAAGTCATTTTAAAATCAATCAATCTCGCTATTAAACACCTTACATTTAAATCCAATATTTGTCCTTTCAAATATATTATTTTAAAATAAAATCAATAACTTGACTATGAACACAATATTTTAAATTCCTCAATTTCACATTATATGAAATTAACTAATCTTATTATAAATTTTGTTGCAACCAAAAGAAATATAAATAATTAATAATCTTTCTTAAAAAAATTCACTTCATTTAAAGCACATAACCATTTCTTTTAAAATCATTACCTTATTAAGTAACTACTTGAACAATTGACAAGCAATAATAAATCTAAATCTAAAGATATACTTCAGTTTCGCAACGAAATCTAAATATAAGAATCCCATTTCCCATTGAAATCATTTCATTATAAAATCAATATATATCTTATATAATTAAAATAATTGTGTTTAAATATAAATATATTTAAACTTGTAAACATTATTTAAATATAAATTTATATTTTCGATTTAAATTCCAACTCATTAAAAATAACTCAAATATTTTCCAATTAAAAAAAAAATACAAATAAAATCTATATACATATATTTATCAATTAAAAGGCATCAGAATAAAACAAAATTTAAAATATATAATATACACATTATATATAATATATACTATATAAAATATATATTATATATTATATATAAAAATTATATATGTATTAACTATTAATTAAACTTTATAAAAAAAAATAATAAAAAAAACAATGGACCCCACCCCTTATGGCATGTAGGTCCCTCCCCACTGGGCAGCGGACTGTGTGCTACACACAACCCTCCTCCCATATGGGCGGCGGCCTGTGTGAGGCACACAGTTTGCCTCTCTTAAGGCGGAGGCCTATGTGAGGCACACAGTTTGCCTCCCTTAAGGCGGTGGCCTATGTGAGGCACACAACCCACCTCCCTTAGGGGTGGCGGTCTGTGTACTTCACACATAGTCCGCCTCCCTTAGGGGTGGCTGTCTGTGTACTTCACACACAGTCCACCTCCCTTGAGGTTGGGCGGTGGTGGGGTTAGCTTCCCCTGCCTCCCCCATTGCAAACCAAGATCAAAATTATATTATTTTATTTTCCTTTAAAAAAATAAACTCATTCATTCACAAAAAGACCAGAGCACACAAAATCCTCTGTTTTGGTAATTTCTAGAACATGATTTTTGTGCCAAATTTTAACAAGAACCAAGCTTTCCAGAAAAAATAAAATAAGATAAACTCAATATTCAGAAAATATATGTATATAGAATATATATATAGAATATATATTTATATACATGTGTAAACACAAAATCTCCATTATACAGTCAAATTGAACCAATTTTCTACAAAGAAAATTTCAATAACACTAAATTCGAACAAAGTTTTCTAATTTTATTTGTTTCACTATCAAATTTTCTCTATTGTTACACTTGAAGGTTTCAGCTGTAAGTTTTTGTTTTGTTTTTCTACAAACATCTAAATTTCTTCAAGATTTCAACTGGGTTTTCAAGAATGATTGCAACAAGTTTTCAAAACAATAAAAGAAACAAGAAAAACCTATTTGAAGCTTGAAGGAGAATTTGGTGATGAGTTGCAATTCCAATTCCTTCAAAAACCTTTTCAAATCTTCACTCCAATCCCAAAATGCATTCCAAAAACAAGAAAACCCTCTTTCCTCCTCACAACAAATTTCTTTTTCCAAGCATGAATAATCCCCAATCCTTTCCTTCTTTTCCAAATTAAGTCAATGCCCTCTAAAAATATCCCAGATATTTTCTTTTTCCCAGTTATAATATCTTTCAACAATATAGATATTTTCATGCATTTACAAAATATTTGCATTTTAATACTTTAAAGCACAATTTATATTTCAAATAGATTTAAGTCATTTACTTTATTATAAAATTTCTATTTCAAAATGAATTTAAAGCTTTTAATAATTTCTTTTCAAAAAGAATTTAAACTTTTAAAAATTTCTTTTCAAAGAATTTAACACTTTTTTAAATTCCAAAATGAATAACTTTAATTTAATTAATCAATAAAATAAATCTAATCCAAGATTAGATTATTTTATTAATTAAAATAAATTAATTAATAAATTCAATAATATTTCTAACATTATAACCGGATCAATTTAATAAACAACTTAAATACATATAGCCATTTATTTACCTTTTTCAACTTGCAATTAAATGAAATCAATGAGAGAAGAACAACAAAGAAGCAACTTATCCCGACTAAAACCTGATGACACACTATGAATAGGGTGATGACTTGGCATGAAAAACCTAGCTACTATCTCTTAATCGAATACCATTGGCCAATGGACACGCTCAACCCTGTGAAACCAGGTGGAGTTGATGTCATGTACTTGTCAACCTGCGAACAAAGAGTATATTGAACATGCATATATATAACATAATAAAACACACCATGAAGAGGAAATTGTGGAATCATAGGGCACTTACAAGTGAGTGATGCGATCTCGTCCCCTTCACCAATACACTCATCATGGACTGACAGTTCCATCATAAACAATTATCTCATGCAATAACATGTGACAATAACTAATCATCATTACACCAATTAAAATAGGCCAAATAAAGCATTAGATAAGATACATCACATCACACAAATAGACTATTGCTCTATAAATAATGATCAAATAACACACACATGATACAACATCTCAATAGCAAAGAAGCACAACAAGGCAAACAAGGACATATTGTCTAGCCAAAAAGCAAAATAGAGGGGTATTACAAAATCTTTGATCAAACGGAAAAGTGTAAACTATGAATTAATCCTAAGAAATGTGTTTTTAGATTCTCATCTAAAATAATTTTTTGGCTTTATTATTTACCACAAAGGAATTGAAGTAGATCCAACCAAAATAAAAGAACTAAGAGAAATGCCATCACCCCAAAATATCAAACAACTCATAATTTTGTAAGGAAAGCTACAAGCACTCCAAAGATTCATTGCTTAGTTGGTTTATAAATGCCAACCTTATTCCCACCTACTTTGAAAAAACATCACATTTAAATGGGATGGCAATTATCAACAAGCATTCCAACAACTGAAGGACCATCTTGCAACATCATCAGTCCTAGTGCCTCCACATCTAGATAAACCATTCCTCTTGTATATACCGACTACTCAAGTGAAACTAGGGGAATCTTTAGCTCAACATGATGACAACGGGAAGGAAAGAGCCATATACTACATATCATGCACATTATCTAGAAATGAGTTGAACTGCACATCAATAGAAAGAGCATGTTTAGCTATGGTCTTCCGTGCTAAGAAACTATGACGTTATGTGCTCAATCATAAGACTTGACTCATCTCAAAGGTTGATCCATTATAGTGCCTTCTTTCAAATGTAACCCTTCAAGGTAGAATAGCTAAATGGATAATGGTCCTAAGTGAATTTGGCATTGAGTATGTGGATAGAAAAGCCATGAAAGAACAAGTGGTTGTTGATCAGGTCGTTGAGGCTCTTTTACAAGATAGCCACCCATTGTTGTCAAAATTCCTAGATGAACACATTTTGACTATAGAAGAAGAAATGTGGTGGAACCTATACTTTGATGGATCTTTCACACAACATGGCTCAAGGGCAAGAATAATTTTTGTGACAACTCAAGGAGATGTTATCTCTAAATCATATTGAATTTCCTTCCCTTGCAAAAAAAGCATAGAAGAATATGAGGCATTAATAATAGGACTTAAGCTTGCCATCTAAAGGAAGATCACTAAATTATAGGTATGTGGTGACTCTCAATTAGTCATCAAACAAGTGAACAATGAATATCATATAAAGGATGTTTTTTTTCCCTAAACATGCATGGTTGATAGCTTCATGAAGTACTTCACATATATCCTATTTGATCAAATACTGAAGGTAAATAACGAAGCAAAAAATGGTATGGCTACCATTGGCTCCCTTGTTGATTTCCTGCAAAATAGATAGCAATATGAGTTCCTCATACAACAAATTTTGGTCCCTTCTTATGATATTCCTAAATTTGAAATGGTTGGTGACATTATTGGTCCTGATTCAACATGGTATCAAGACATATATGAGTACATACACAATAATACCATTCCACCCAACCTCTCCACTTCACAACGTCAATCCTTTGTTTGAAAAATGTCTCACTTCACCATTCTTGGAGACATTCTTTATTGCCACTCCTTTGATGGCACCCTCCTAAGATGTTTGGAATTAGGGGAAGCTCAAACCACCATAAATGAGATACATTAAGGTGTTTATGGGGCCCATTCTACTGGACCAACATTAATTAAGAAGTTGTGTACATGATATTATTGACCTACAATGGAATAAGATGCTATCAATCTAGTAAAAGTGTGCAAACCTTGTCGAGAACATGGTTAATTGATTCATGTACCTTCATAAGAATTGTATCCCAATGTTACTACATGGCCTTTCTCATGATGGGGTTTAGACCTCATTAGCAAGATACACCCTACATCCTCAAATGGTCTTAAATTCATAATCATGAAAAATGAATATTGCACGAAATGGGTCAAAGACATAACTATGACCTATGTTACAAGGAAATAGATTTCTAAATTCATACTTTATTACAACATCTATCACTTTGGTATTCCTTCTTCCATAATCACAAACAACATATGTCCCTTTAAAAATCAAGAAGTTTGCAATCTATGCCAACAATTCCACATCCAACATCATTTTTCCACCCCATATTACCCATAAGGAAATGACCAAGCTAAGGCCACAAAATAAACAATCCTAAGAATCCTAAAGAAAATAGTCAATGAAGCTGGTTGTGATTGGCACTTACAACTTAATCCCACCCTATGAGCATACCACACTAGCATTCACACACCTATTGGAGTCACGCCCTATTCCATAGTATATGGTACCAAATATATCTTTCTAGTTGAGGTTGAGCTCCCATCATTGAGAATATCTCTACAACATCTCATTGATGATGAAGAATACTGTGTAGCACACCTTCAACAATTGGAGCTCCTAGATGAGAAACATTTAAATTCCATCAACCATCTTAGAGTATATGAAAATAGGCTTCACAAATCATAGAACAAGAAGAGCCCATTAATATCATCCATCTCAAAAAATTATTTGCATGAGAAGAACCAAAAAAAATAGAAAAAACAAAAAAATTCAAAAAATTCAAAAAATAACAAAAATACAAAAAATCAAAACATGAAAAAAGAAAAAATAAGTAAAGAAAAATAATCCATTCAATGGTGAAACCCAATTTCTAGCACATTGGGCAAGTATCATGGTGAAAACCTATAAAAAAGGTGCCATGTGTAGAGACATTCCAACCATCTATTAGGTTACTCTCTTCCCCATCCATAATAAATCCATCCATACACGATAACTCCATTCATTATAAATCCACTCATTCACCCACCAACTCTAGCTTGGAATAAACCCATCATACACCCATTTCACACACCTTTGTGTGTCACTCAACTAAACACTTCCATAATAAATAGATAGCTTACAAAATCATCACCATCTGATGTAGTGGGAAGTAGTCTTTTATATACCTAGTTGCTCATCCATCTATAACATAATAAAATCCCATTCCATAATAAAATATCACCCATACTAAACATCTTACCATCCCAAATGAACGAACTATACCATCCCAAGATAAAAAAATTACAAAATAAAACAACATACATGCTCTCATAGACCTTAATATTACACCATCAAAATAATCCCCAAATCATCATGCCACTTCACTTGCTTCCCATCGCAGCCCAACCCAGCTTTTCTTGATAGGATGTATCCTTCCTTGGTCGAACAACCTCTATCAGCCTTATCTTTTGCAAAGAGATTTGGCTTTTTCTTTTTAGACTTATTATTGTGATCTATGAAGTCACCAAGTTGAGGCCACCTAGATCTTTTCATATCTTGGTTTTCCAAAAATAAGGTGCGGAGTAGATATGGGTCACCTTGTATGGTGTGTCTATGATTAGCCTGATTTATAAGTGATTTATTACACCATAGCTAGAGGGGTTCAAAATTTGGGTCTAGTATATAATCCCCCTTCTATGATCCACTATGGTGTTAAGAATACTTTAGTGGTTAGGTATAATCTTTTATTTGCACTTGTTTGTAAGTCTTAAAGTCCATGCAAGATACATGATCATGCCTTTGGTAATTTATACCATTGTGGAATAATATTTCTTTCTATATTAAATTAAGGATTTCTCACCACATTTTCCTAGGATAAACCCCCCGTTCACTTTTCCTTCACTAACACTAACCATTTCTCCCACACTTTCTATTCTATTAATCCCCCTACCCCCTCATACACACTTGGACTGAAGTAAATGTTGTTTCATGACACAAAAGAACACTCACACCTACATTGCACATGTTTTAATAAGGGAACTTTGAGTACAAAATTTCTAAAATCCATTGACACGATGTTGGATTTATGGATGTGCTAATGACTAAGAGAGAGAAAACTATTGCAAGTCACCCATCACCATCCTGATCCCTCCTAATTCTTTTATCGTGATGTGAATCAGTCATTGCTAGTTAGTTACAAAAATCACCATAAGAAACAAAGTAAATGTAAATAGGATGACATCCAAGTTACAAATTGAGTATTATCAATGGCATGGCATTCATACACATCCCATAAAAAACATCATATTGGCAATATGCATAAGGAAAAAAATTCTCACATCATTACCATAACATAAATAATTAAACATCAACATATTTACATACATCCATCATACACATAAAATACATTTCCATAGAAGCATTTACCATGAATTTTATAACATTTCCAACTGGATACTCTAAAAATAAAACCATCTACCATCATAATAAAAACTGAAAGCATCAAAAGAAAACTTTAATATAGGGGTCCTTGTCCTCTCACATAAAGGTGCACTTCAACTTGTGGATCTATTGTTCTTGTGTCCCATTTGCTTTTAGATTTAACCTCATCCATAATTCTATCATCTTCCATAGCTATTGATCACAAAACCATAATTAGGAACTCAATAATGGTGCTTTACTAAAGTGATTTCAAATATGAAAATTAATAAAAGAAGCTAGGAGTTCCTACATCGCAAAGTTATGATAAATGCTTCAAATGTCATCAATTGCATATATCCATCATAATAAGCATCATATCATCCATCACATTATCATCATAAAGAACAAATAAGTGCACATCCTCATTATCCATCAATGACATCTAGCATAATCATCATCATATAAAATCCATAGACATTAACATTAATCATATGCATAATTAATTAACATCACATAATAAAAAATCATATATAACACATCTACATAAACTATATAGGACCAAATTCATCATCTCATAGATTAATCAAAATATAATGTCATGATACAAAATGTATGACAATCTCTCATGTGTACAAAAATTTGAATCCATCCTAGGGAAAAAAGCCAAAAAATCATGATCAATATGCACTACCCTATGCTCACTGCATCTGATTGTCTATTAGGTGATCTTTGGGGTGGATCCTTTAATGGTAGTGGTGGCCGACCCATGGTCATTGATGGCCCTGATCAAGCTGACCCATGTGATCCGGTACTAACTAAGACACTGTAAATCCTCTACTCTGGTGGAACTACCTCCTCATATGTCCTCCTCCATCGCTCTGCCTCTTTGGTAGGTCAAAAAAACTCTACAAACCTAACATCCAATCCACCCTCACAAAGCATATCACATACTACATCTTGCTCCCTTTGAAGCTTATTTTCCTCCCTCTGTAGTTGATCCCATTCTACTATGATTGCTATTAACTACCCACCATCCCCTCCTCCAAAACTGACCCCTCCATCTACCAGTGTTTGTAATCTAGCTACCACTACCTTGGTTGCATCCCTCTCACCCACCAAGGTCACCACCTCACCCCTAGCCACATCTCTCTCACTAGGAAATACCTATCCAACTACCCTAGTTGGAACCTTCTCTATAGTCAATGTACAAACTTGATCGTCTATCTATCCCTATAAATGAACCACCTTGCCCTATGCCATATCCATCTTCTGATCAACTACAAAAGCACCTATCGGACATGATCACACTCCTATTGGAGCAAGTCTCTCTGTAATTTCATGGAATCCAGCTGAGCATGTAGGTCTCCACCTCTCTGTCCCACACAAAGACCCTACTCATCTCCACCTACTCCACTTTCCTCTCTCCCAATATCCTCTTCACCAAGAACCTGATCTCCAACCTCCCCAACATCATCACCATGATCATCATCATCACTACCATCATCATTCCCATCACTGCTATCATGATCTGAGCTATTGTAGTCCTCTAACCCAATGTTGCTACTCTCATCACCACTACCCCTACTACCACTAGTTGATCATGTGGTATGGTAAGCCAAAGAGGTTTGTGCCTCTCCAACTAGATGTCATACTCTGCCATAGTATTGACATCTACAACCCTGCATCTTGGATCCATATCATTACAAACATATCTCTCCAACTCTGATATGATGTATCATACTCAATAAAGCCCCCCATTGCTGCCTCTCATATGCCACCCATCCAAAAACTGGCTCCACTTGAGGAACTATTTTTCATTTCCTGAACTACTACAATACTCAAACTGGAAAATATCTCTCAATGATAGTCAAGGTCTGCCCTATCAAATAGTGAACCCTCTGGATATATGGCATATAAGGGTCATCATCCTCCTAGTCCTCGTAGTTAATATACGATCACTAGATGAATGAATCCATCTCATCAATAACCCTACACTATTGATCAAAATCACCCATATGCCTCTACCGTCGAAACCCCTCATACATGAAAACATAAGGAATGTATGGCCCCCATCATTTGTCACACTCTAGATGTAGTACAACAATGCAATCAAATGCCAATAGATGTAGTAAAATCACCCCTATAGCCAAAATTTGCTCTCCCTTGTGCAAAACATAATGTAGCTCGCTATATAAATCTCCCAACATAGCTGCTCCCCATGCATGCACTGCCCCCTCCTCAAACATTCTCTCCATCACTCCCGCCTAGCCTATTGCAAATCCTTGCAACCTCCTATCTAGCATCAAGGTAATAGTAATCAATGTAGCCACAAAGAGGCATAGATTTGTCCAATCACCCAACTCTACATCCAGATCTAGCTCTAAACTCCTAAAAGGAAAATCTCAACATGTATATATCCTCTAAAGGGTAGCTCTCACCCCTATAAGTGGTACACCACTAAATCTCCTCAGATCGGTATTCAAAGAATCCACCACATGCCCTCTAATGTGATAGTACCCTCGCCAATGGGCAAGTGAAAACTACTCATATCAATACACCACCACTCCACAAGTATTGTCATTAGTGTTTTGTGTGCTCAAATCTGGGGCATGCAGGAAACAAAGTACAACCTTGTAAGGTGTATCTAGTTATCATCCTTAGGAGTAAGTTTCTCCCAAAGCATCTTGATAATTTCCATCCACTGCTCCCATGACTGTAGGACCTTCAGGTCTTCCTACATCATTCAACACATTAATATTATCCTTTTAATCCAAACCATTCATCTATGTCTAAACCAATTGACCTACCCTTGCAGTTTCTACGAAACTGTACTCTTTTTTTTGCATGAGCACCATTTTATAACACGCAAGCATGCTAATTTTGTACCAAAGCACCACTTTATGCAGGAGCAACAATATTTTACCCAAGCATGCCAATTTTTGACATAGATGTCACATTACACAAGTGTCATTTCCCTTTTCCCCAATTCCCCCTAAGGAATAGTTAATGTTCAAAGGTGTTGTGTTTTCTAACATAGGCACCAAAATCGACCTTAGGTGCTGTGAAAATGCAAGCAAATTTTTTTTCACACAAATGTCACAATTGTGCCCTTAGGCACCATTTCATGAAATAGTGAATTTATTTTTCCTATTTCATCTCCTAATTTAATGTACCCTATACCTTCCTAGCCTACCTAAACTTAAAGGATAAAATACATATATAGGCTCTCTTGTGTCCTCTAGCCATTGATACTCTCGAACTCACTCGCCATGATGTATATGCTGAGGAATCTCCACCATTGCTCTGCTCTTCCACCTAAGCTTCACTTAACCAACCAAAAGTTGAAAATAACTTTTTCAGCCCCCGAGAGCCTATTTATAGGTTATTTAACCCTAATCACCTCCCCTAAACGTTAAATTCTTCTATAATAGATCCATCAAATGTCCCATTCTCCCTCCTCATTCTGTCTAATTCCTCTATTTCTTCTCTTGCTTTTTGCTAACTTTTTCTTCCATGGAATTCCAAATCATTTTAGCCCACCTTTTTTGAGCCCTTGACTAAAATTATTTTTCTAAACTTTTTTGGTTAGTCTCTCGAGGGGACATCACCTCCTAACTAACTTTTCAATCCACTGGGAGAAAATTTTAAACTTCTTTGATGTAGTATCACTTTGGCCAATACATCAAAGAGGGCCAAAATCTAGTCAACCTAAATCTAGCATCACTTACTCTTAATTAATTCAATAGTTTTATTTAATTAATTTTCATATCCCTCCCCTTTTAATTAATTAAATACCTTTATTTAATTAATTAATCCATTCTTCCTCTTATAATT
Source organism: Sequoia sempervirens (assembly GCA_007258455.2). NCBI lineage: Eukaryota > Viridiplantae > Streptophyta > Pinopsida > Cupressales > Cupressaceae > Sequoia > Sequoia sempervirens. The sequence continues at coordinate 111,955,842 of VDFB02281492.1, read as the reverse complement.
AATTAAATATTTTATTTAATTAATTATATCACTTCCTAAAACTATAGTTCTTCTAATCAATTGAATAATTCTATTTATTTCATTGATCCCATCAAAATCCTCTATGCTTATAATCCCAATTGTGTTGATTAATTAACTCACTAAGCCTTATTATCCCATTCTCCAACTATTAAGTCCACCTAAGTTAATAAACACACAATTTATTAACTCCACTTATCCTATTAAGAGCTAATTAATCACTAATTAACTATCCTAACCCCCATCATTACCATTATTTCCTAATTTAAAATTCATTCGCAACCCCCTAATCTTGTCTCTTTAATGCATCCAATCCCACCTACTTCCACTATCTTACACCTAGCCTCCAAAATTAAATGAGGTGTCATCCCAAGGTGTGCTCACATATGTGTAAGTACACCTCATCTCCTCTCTCACATTCAATTGTGATACTTGTCACAATGCTAACCTTGATCTAGGCATCACATCCATGTTCAATCCTAGCCCTTCATTTCCCCCTCCAATTTTCTATAAATTGGGCCTTTGTCCTCTCATTTCACCATCTTAAATTGTGTTAATTTTATGTTGGTGCAATCTTGTAAGCAATCCACATCCAAGACTTGAGAAAATCTAATAAGAATAGGGTGCTTCTTGAGCTCAATCTTGAGGGCCACCAAAGGTATCAAGTTATGCTTTCAATTTCATGCCATTTACTTAGTGTTTTATGCTTTTGGTGTTAAATTATAACCCTCTACAATACTACCAAACACAAATTCTACTGATGCACGATCCATAACCTGAAACTTTGAATATAACACCTCTAAACACCTTTGATCATCATTCCCAAACGACACAAGCATATCTTCAACCATGAAAAAGTGTGGAGCACAACAATGAACACACCTCTGTCACTGCACACTCTTTTATTCATTTTTTATCAAAAGCACTTGGAAACCAAGTGAACCAACTATAGCTACAACACTTACTTATGGAAACCAAGTGAACCAATTATTTAGGGTAGGCTCACATATGATTTTGTGCATCTAATGCAAGACTAGCACATTTGAAAATCAAGTCACAATCGATTTCTAAAGTGGCACATTTGAAAAAAAGAAAATGCTCTCATGAAGATCCAAAATTAATCTTGATGCCTCGTCTCCCAAAATAAAAATGCATTCCTACATAATCTACTTTGGTATTCAAGATTACGGTCCTCTTCACAAGGAGATAAGGTTTTAGTTAGTTTGATAACTAAAATAATATATTATGACATAGATGTCAACATGACCCAAGAGTTAGTTTGAGCTCATAGGATTATCTACCACCTTAAGAGAATCTAGCTTTATTAGATCCCTTTTAAGTTGATACCTATGTTATTATATGTTTCAAGTACAAAATAAATAATCTACTTCACCCTTAATGGAGAAAAAAAAAGAATCTATATGATCTAGTAATATCTTGAAATGAACCTTGTCCCATTTAATATCAATAGAAAATAGATAGAATATTTCTATTTCTCTTGTGTCAACTATGAACTTATATTAGGTGTCTTGCATAAGTAGATCCTCAATGAAGTCTTATTAAGATGACACATACTTGAAAAATCTAGTAGACATGTAAACCTTGAAAATGCTTCGTCCAGAGAAAAATAATGCTTCCTTTCCATTGAATTCCATTCTGGTAGGTGGCTATGCCGTGATCAGATCAAAGATTTCCTTGGCACGAGGCGGCTGCTTCGAATACTTATTTAGCGCACGTTCCCTTCAATGGTCATGTCATTTTGGAAAAAAGGAATTACTTACTTTATCAAATCTTACATTGTTTATTCTTATACCAAATATATGATAACGATGTTTGTCCCTTCAATTCTTGACTGTATTGTTAAATAACTGATTGCACAATGTTACTTGACATCTTACTTTCTTAAAGGTCGGCTAAAGCAGAAGCATCAAAGGCACCGAAAATTCATTACTTGTTTTCTTTTCTTTGTTGGTCCTTCCGTTTGTGGTTTCTTTCCATTGGCCTTTTCACTGGATTTGCGATTTCAACCTATTCTTGCAAATAAAAGAAAACCATTTTTTAATATAATTGAAACATTGTAAAAGTGTATTTAATCTTGTATTAAATGGAATCATAATTCAATTTGTTAACTTATTCATGTTATTCAATTTTAGAGAAAACATATGATAAATGTGTTCAAAATATTTGACTAAATGTGAATATTTATAGACTTTATGAAAAAAATGGCTTCAAAACATTAAAACTCAAAATATGTTTTTGTATGTTGTTAGAATTTGTGAAATTAATGATTCCAAAGTTTGACTTGGATCAAGTTAAAGATATAGTTAAATTATGTATTATGTGGATTTGTAATTGACTTTGTAAACTTATTCATGTTATTCAATTTTGGATTAAAAAAATGGTAAATGTGTTGATTCTATTTAAGTGAATGTGAGTACTTATGATGGATTTTATGAAGAAAATGGGCTTTAATGTTCAAATTGTGTATTTAAATATGTATTAAAAATTATAAAATTGATAATTGCAATGTTTAATTTGGATCAATTTAAGGGTGTAATGAAATTCTAGATTTAGATTTTTTTCAAAATCGTGCCAATGTTTTTGATTCAGGAACAAGCGGGTTTTGAAGGGACCCCGAAAACCTTAATAGTAAACAAGAGAAAGATACAACAACAAAAGGATCAAGAGAAAGAACAAATGGCTGCAATCATAGAAGAGAAAAAAGAACCAACCCAAGGAAGCACAACAAAAAGCCACCAAAAGCCAACAAAAGCCTAGTCACTAGGCCAGATTGCTGAGGATATATGCCACCTCCTACTCAAGTTTGTTCATATTTAAAGCATATTTCTTAATCTCCTAAATGTTAACAAGAGATTGGTCAACCTTCCTCTTCAAGTTTGCTCTGGTCCTTTCACTCAGCCCCACATCTTCCACCCGGCTTTCCTCTTTCTCAGCATCCATATGTACAACAGTCTTGACATGATAGGCATTTTCCAGATTCTCAACCATCATATGCATGGTCTTCGTAGTAGATTTTAAAATCTTATGGCTCATTTCCAACACCTTGTGGATAGAATCTTCTATGTTCCTAATCTTTTCCTCCATACCAGAAAGCTTGCCATCATGGTTGCTCTTAAATTGCTACAAATCCTCAATAGTTTTCTTGAGGTACTCCACCATGTATTTCTTTTCTTCCTCAGTCCATAAGTCAGTGGTCTTCTCTTTTTCTCTGTTGTTATTGTCACTCTTTTCAACCTTATCCAGTTTATTGTTCATAGCCCTTTGATTCAGTTTAAGTTCCTTAATCTCAAAAAACACCCATCTTATTAACCAGAAGAAATACATTGACCCATTTCAAACAATATCAAGAATGTCAGTAGGAAATTCACATTCAACTTTAAAGTAATGGTCATCTACCTTGAGATCACTGGGATAATGGGGTCTATCTTCTCTATCAGTGGCAGAGTAACTAGAGTAATTCGATGAGGGGGTTGATTGTGAATCATCTTGATTAGTATCATAAGAGGGATCCTTTGAGACCTTTCTTTTACCTTTCTCTTAGGGAGAAACACTAGAATTACCTTTTCCTTAATTGCAACCCTTCCCATGGAAGAAGGGGTCTGGTGGGACAGAGCTGGCATAGCTTTGAAATGCGCAAAGATTAAAACAAGCAAACCCTCATGAAGAATAGAATGCCTAATCAGATTCTAACTATAGTTCTGAAGACTAGCATTCAAAGAGGTAGTAAGGCAGAAAGGAAGGAAACCCTAACCTGATGCCAGAAATGGTTGAGTACAAAATGGTACCCAAAAACCCTAGTGTAATGACTATCTAGGGTAATGTACTCCATTAGCACTCTCAACACCTTCCTCCAATGCGAGACAATCTTCAAAGAATTGTAACTGCTTTTGGTAGTCCTTCACAAGTCCTCATTTTCCTTCTCAATCTTCAGAAATTTTTGCACAGCTTGGTCAGAGAGTTTTTTGTCCCTATAAAAATTGATTCCCTCAATGGAAAGCCCCATAACCTCAACAATTAACTACTAATCAATAGTAAATTTTCTCCCAAACAAAATAATCTTTCCATCCTTCCAATCCTTGGAAAAAATCCTAGTGACATTTAGGTCCCATCCATGGAGATTTTTGATATATTTGGTTATCCCGCCCTTCTCTAGAATCTCCCAAACCTTAGTGTTTCTTAGCTCCTCACACTCTATCAGTTCCACTCTACAACTCTCGCCACCCATGTTATATGTAAGGCCTTATTCTTAATTTTTTTCTTAGTGGAAGAGTGAGTTTTGAATATTAGTATATGGGAATGTAGGGTGAATCTCAATGCCCTATCATAATTAAAAATACTAATTTTTTTAAAAAGATGACATGTCTATAGGAATGTGAAGACGGAGAAATGAATGTTTCAAATGCTAAGGGCTTGATGAGAAGTATCCTTTAAACTTATTAATATCAAAATCACATTTAATTAAATATTTTTTATTGGGTGTTTCAAAATCTATAAGAAGAAATCAATGATGTTGAAAATTCACCTTCTAAAAAGATCAATGAGTTCATATCCTTCATCACGTGTGATGAATATAATGATGATTTGGATCTTTAATAAATATTTTAGTTTGGAGAAGTAAATTATGCACCACATAATAGAAGACACTTACACGATTGATTATTAGCTTTTGATATTCTTGCATTACCATCTAACCAAACAAGGAAAGACCATCAACAATGAGAAATTGACTCTTGTGATCCAATGACTTCCCCATGGCACTTTTTATTGCACCTCCAATAATTAATAGTCAACAAAGAGCATATATATATGTGATACAGGTTGCATTAGTTTACTATAAGTGGGTCCATTCTCAAGTTTTCTAACTTTAACTATCACATGCTTCGATGGTTGCATGCTAAATGAAAAAATCTTTTAGAATAAAAATAAATCCACTAAGAATCTAAAGACCATTTTGACCCCATAGATATATTTCACTAAGGAAAATAATTTTTAGTATTTAAGTGAGTGAGATTTCATGTTACATTAGACTTACTTCTTCATCAGTTTTTCTAGATATAAGCTCCTTAATCTCTCATTTAATTTTTAAAATATTGTCATCACTTTATCATTTCTAACTATTATGAATTAGTTAAACATGGTTCATATAATATTGATTAATGTGCATTATATTTTCAGCATAGAATAAATTTTGGGAAAGTGTTATTTTCATTTCTATTTTTGGTAAATATGATCATGTTTACAACCCTGAGTATTTTAACATAGCAATATACTCACACTATATTTATATAATTTTTGATCTACTATAGTTCTTATTTTATCATTCGAATTTAATTTATAGGGGTTTTTATTTATTTTATTTACACTTGTTTAATATAATTTGATTATGGTTTGGTTTTTGTATAGTGGGGCATGTGCAAGATCATCATCGAAAAAATAGGCCCTTAAGTGGCAAAAATTTTAGAAAAATCAGAGTTAGGCAACTTGACGTAAAAATCTGAATAGGTTATCTATATTATTTCATAAATATGTAAGAATATATAATTTTTAGAAAATTGAATGTAGTTTCTAAACTACTAGGTTTATATATATATATATATATATATATATATATATATATATATATATATATATATATATATATATATATATATATATATATATATATATTGGTGAAAATTAAAAATTTCAATCAGAGTAGTTAAATTTTAGAGAAAAATAATAAGTAGGTGTCTTCTGACCACCCTAACCACAATAAAATGATAATATTTTTTATAATATTTTAGATATAAGTAGAGGACTCATGTCCCATGTGATGCATATTTTTTGTAATTTTTTCCAAGTAAATAATTAATTATTTTTTTATTACAACTTTTAAAAAATATAAAAAATCATATGTCTAACCACCTTAACTTAGTCAAAACTTCATGAAATTCAATTTTTGTTTTTTAATCCAATAGTATGTGAAGCATAGGATGTGACACATATTTCGGATTCAGAAAATGTGATATCGTTTGAAAGATATAGATATTTTTTAATCAGCCTATCAATTAGGACTTTACTTGTAATTCAAATAGAAAATGAATAATAATTATTTATTAAATTCAAAGTAAAGCATAATTTATATTGGTGGAAATTTGAGAATCTTCTTTAAAAACCCTTTTCGTTTCATCAATTTTGGGTAAAAAAAAGGTTGTCAGCCACATACCCTACAAATACCCATCATATTACCACTTTTTGGCCCATCATGATCCTGCACATACCCAGTGATAGTAATATTTTATCTCATTCTACCACCTTACATAAGCTCATAGCTCCTTTTAGGTATTATTATTTAGTTATATTGATGCATACATCTCAAATTTTAATAGTCTCATATCTTTCATTATTCATCATCCATCTATCCATGATATTCTCATTATACATATTGTACTAAAGATTAGAATATGTCTTCTATGGATATTTTTCTCTATCACATTTTATTAATTCCTTAAAAAATTGGTTAGTTCTAATGATCCATGCTTATTATATACACTTATGTCATATCTCCATAAATTTAGGGGTGGCCCTATGGATTTTCAGAGTGATTAGTGCATTCTTATTGAGATCTTACATTATGGTACATCTTGAAGGATTTATATAGGTGATGTATAAATTTTATCTAAAAGGAATGAGTGCCATTAAGGTTGAATTTTAAGGTTGTTTTATTTTTATTCATCTCAAAATCTTAAAATAATTATGTTTCCTTTGACTAAAAATATTAAGTGTGTCTTCCTCATATGTTGATCCATAATATATATTACATAAGATTTTTTGTGAATGTCCATCTTTGTAATATTTTAAAATTATATGTTTGTGTGGATTGATATTATCGAGAGATATATAATATCCTATTAAAGTAAAATCATATTTAGTTATTTTTCATAATTTTATTGCATTGATCAATGATTTAAGATTTTTTAATTTTGAGTTGACTAAGATATAACTAGAATTGAAATTCTAATTAATACTTGATTTAAGCTTATCTCACATCCAATTCATATACAAAGAATCCTCTAAATTCCAATATGTTTGGAATTCTGAATGGACCAAAATCTACTTTTTTCTAGTCTATTTGATTATGCATTGAGTTATTGATCACTTGTAAGACAATATGATGTGTTAAAATATAATTGGTTGTCATAAAACCATACATATGGGAAGCTTGATTATGCCTATTCTTATGTTAACTTGTATTCAATGAGTCACTATAGTTCAAGGGAAATGGTGGATTCTGATTCAAGATGAACAAATATGCCCTAAAAAATGTCAATGATCACAATACTTTATAGCTCCTTACAAATGGTGATCTATTGGGAACTTTCCCAAAATGAATATTAATCACTGATCAATCATGGAGTAGAAAATGAGTTACCAATATGATGGATTGGGTAAAATATTGAATAAATGTGTATTAATTACACCATAAATTAAATTCATCAATAGTCTAGGAAAGAGGTTTAATTTTTTTAGTGAATTGTTAGAATAAGATGCCTTACAAACCAATATTTTCATGCTAATTAAAAATTATCAATTTATGAGAGAGTAGCATAATCTCCTTCTTACAATAGTGTCATACACAATATCATAACATATAAATTTGTATACAAATAAAATTAACAATCAATTGCAAAAAAAGTGTATGTTTCTTTGCTATAAATATGATGAAAGCAACACCTTCCAAATATAAAATTAATTTAAAAATGGAAACTATCCCTTGTAATTATGATCTCAAAATATCATGAAAAATTTAATAAAAAAGGCATGCAAAATTTTTAATTGCAAAAAATATGTTGGAAGAATAAGGAGGGTTTGCCATTGATGCATTTATTGGAAAAATTAGCATGACGAATAAGTGCATTGCATTAAAGTGTTTCCACTGATGTGGACATTGTATTCTGGTATGAAGACCATTTTGTAGATTAGTTTTTATATCTTCAGCATGTTTGAGTATGATTATCAAGTGCTAGTTTGCAAGAATGTTTGATATGATGAAGGCAATTGATATTGAAATTGACTAAGTGTCATCACAGCTAATTCTATGTATAGGACATCTAGTTTTTGGGGCCACATTCGTCTACTATGTAATATATTTCTCTGCACTTTGACATAATTTTCTTGATTGTTAGAGAAGATTATTTCTAGAGTTTCATATTGTTTTAGCTTTTGTTGAAGAAGTTATGAGTGATAGGAGTTCAGGTCTGGCAGTGATAGTAATTTCTAGTTCAATGTGCATATCTTGGTGAGTCTACACTTCTTCGTGGATTGGTATCTGGTCTTGTGGATTTGTGGAGATGTTTTTAGGTGTTATTAGTGTCTATATTCCAAGTGGCATGAAGTTTTATGGTATGCATGTCTCTTCATGATTGTACGGTTGATGAATATTGTTGTTAGGTCATTATCGGTGCTGACCTAATAAGTTTTGGGTATTACAAAGCTAGAATATGTTGGGATCCATTATCTGGGAGTTCTTATAGGTCAATACTAACCTATTTTATTTTTTTATAAGTTTTTAATCTTGGCATGAAGCATGTATGCATGTATATTGAGCCAACAAGGTATAATTTGTATGATACATCTAATTAGGTTGACCTAATTGATGTTATAGGTGTTTATGAATGAAGTAGATATATATGTAAGTTATTTTTTAGTGTTTTGGAGATAGTTAGGTGATATGAAGTACAGTTGATATGAATTGTGCAAGTATAGGGCGAATGCAAAGCAAAACAGAGGGTTAGTGCAAATTAGTATGAAGTGTGTAAAGTCTATATTTTTAGCTTCAATGCAACTATACTTTATGCATATGTTAGATGCAACTATAATAGTTTAAATCTTAATTGTGTACCACAATTTATTCAATCTTTTATTCTTTCAGTGGGCAATAAATCCACTTGGACAGTGAGTCCATCTGTACTGAGAACTTGTGTAATATCTTATTACCGATTATAATATATTGTGAGCTAATCCTCACCATGGATTTTCCCATTTTGGGTTTTCCACATAAAAAATATAGTATTCATGTGTTAGGTGTTTTGATGCTTTCTTTCCTTTGTTTTTGCAAATTTAATATGCTATATGGAATGAATGTTTAAATGTTTGAGTGGCCTAAAAGAGTATTGATTCACCCCCCTCTCAATATTCTGGGTGTTCAAATAAATGTACATTTAATAAAAAAGGAAAGTTCACAACCCCACCAACTGATAAAATTAGATTTGAAGAAGATAGTAAACACCTCTTAGATCATAATGTTATTTATAGATTTATTGAGTTCTAAAGGTACCACTTGTAGGAAAATAGGTTTTTGAGAAATGAGAAAATGTCTTCTTCATCTCCATATTTTTTCATTACCCTAGACCTAGAAAAGACTATAAATAAAAAAAATTCATCCCAACATCAACCTTCCCTAGTTACGAAGCCATTTCTTGTTCTACCTTCTTTTGCTTTCAACTTTCTCCCGTTCCTTCCTTTCTTTCTCAACTTCTTGTTGTCAAGCTTTCTCTTGTTCAACCTTTTTTAAGGCAACCTATCTTTCAACACTCTCAATGATCTCCCTCTACTCAACCTTGGTGAGAACATGCTCCAGGTTCTTTGCTCCATTGTTCACCTCCTTAAAATCAATATCCTTAGCTATCTTTAGCTCTTTGAACCTTGTTCTCTCAGGAGGCTTGGTTAACTCACCCTCTTCATCACCCTATTCCTTCTACTCTTCTGGGGAAACTTCTTTAGTATCCAACAGTGGATGGTATTATGTAGCATCAATTATGGGTGCCTCTATTTATTCCTCCACTGCTTGTTCCATTTTCTGAGAAGTGTTGTTGGCAGGTTGTTCCAAAGTAGCACCCTAAGAAGGATATATAGTTTTTATGGGCTAACCACCCAACCTAGAAATAGCTCATGTAGATGCAACCATATATGTCACAAAGGCCTTTTGGAATGCATGTGCAACTTTCTCCATTTTTGAGTCCTCATCCTCCTTATCTTTCTTCTATGGGGTATTCTTCTTCAACCTCTCATATTCCTTAGGGGTTGTCGTGGAAGAAGTTCTCAACTTTGGGTCCTTTCTCTTCCTTTCTCTTCTACTTTGGTGAGTCTTGATATGAAGCTCAATCTCCCCGAGGCTCTTGTCTAAAACTATCGTAAATACTTCATCAATGGAACATTCTTCTTTCTCCATCCTTGAATTGATGTGATCCAATGCATTTGTTCCCAGTCGATCTTCATCATATTGAGGTTCAAGTGTCAAGTCATCATGTGACATCCCGTCTAGTATATCTTCATTTATCTTGAAGTCTCACATTTATGGGATTTTCAATATTTCATATTGTTTCTCCCTCACCTCATGTTCATCTTGTAAATCTACCTAAAATTTTTCGATGATGGGCTCATGGTGTGGAAATAGAGATTCATACAAGTTATTCATTTTACATTTAGAATCAAAATCCTTTCTTGCAACATATGGCTTTATATTAATGGACTGCAACTCCTCTAGGGCTATTTTAGTAGCTATCACTTATGAAAATGATTAAAATCCAAGATCAAATTAGAATTTCATGCCCCTTGCCTTGTATTTTCTAGAAAACTTTCTTAAACAACTGATTCCACAATGTTACTTGCCATCTTACTTTCTTAAAGGTCGGCTAAAGCATAAGCACTAAGTACATTGGAATTCATTACTTCTTTTCTTTTTTCTTTGTTGGTCCTTCCATTTTTGCTTCACGGTGATATTATATTTCATGGGTGGATTTCTTTCCATTGGAATTTTCACTAGATTTGTGATTTCAACCTATACCAATAAAGACAACCATTTTTTAATATAATTGAAACATTGTAAAAATTGTATTTAATCTTGTATTAAATCGAATCATAATTCAATTTGAAAATTTATTCATGTTATTAAATTTTAGTGAAAATAAACAATAAATGAATTAAATTCATTTGAGTGAATGGATTTTATGAAGAACAAAAAAAGTGTAAATTTTAAAATTCAAACTATGTATTTGTATGTTTTTGAAATTTTTAAAATTAATGATTCCAATGTTTGATTTGGATAAGTTAAAGGTTTAGTTAAGTTATCTATTATATGGAATTGTAATTAAATCTATTATATGGAATTGTAATTGAATTTGTTAACTTATTCATGTTATTGAATTTTAGAGAAAACACATGATAAATGTGTTCAATATATTTGAGTAAATGTGAATATTTATGGACCTTATGAAAAAAATGGCATCAAAACTTTAAAATTCAAAATATTTTTTTTGTATGTTTTTAGAATTTTTGAAATTAATGATTGCAAAGTTTGACTTGGATCAAGTTAAAGGTTTGGTCAAATTATCTATTCAATGGATTTTTAATTGACTTTGTAAACTTATTCATGTTATTCAATTTTAGATAAAATAAATGGTAAATGTGTTAATTCTATTCAAATGAATCTGAATACTTAGGGGTTTTATGAAGAAAATGGATTGTAGGCTTTAAGTTCAAATTATGTATTAAAAATTATAAAATTGGTGATTGTAAAGTTTAATTTGGATCAATTTAAAGGTTTACTAAAATTCTTTGTTTGAAACATTTTCAAATTTGTGTTAATGGTATATGTAAGGCCTTATTCTTAATTTTTTACTTAGTGGAAAAGTGTGTTTTGAATGTTAATAAATGGGAATGTAGGGTGAATCTCAATGCTCTATAATAATTAAATATTTTTTTTTAAAAGATGTCATGTCTATAGGAATGTGAAGATAGAGAAATGGATGTTTCAAATGCTAAGGCCTTGATGAAATGAATGCTTCAAACTTATTAATATCGAAATCATAATTAATTAAATATCTTTTATTGGTTATTTGAAAATCTATAAGAAGAAATTGATTATGTTGAAAATGCACCTTCTAAGTAGGTCAATGAGTTCATATCCTTCATCATGTATGATGAATATAATGATGATTTGGACCTTTAATAAATATTTTAGTTTAGAGAACTAAAATATGCACCATATAATATATGGCACTTACAAGATTGATTATTATCTTGTGATATTCTTGCATTATCATCTAACCAAACATGTCAAGACCATCAATAATAAGAAATTAACCCGTATGATTTGATGACTTCCCTATGACACTTTTTATTGTACCTCCAACAATTAATAGTCAACAAAGAGCATATATCTATGTGATATAGGTCACATTAGTTTACTATAAGTGGGTCAATTCTCAAGAGTTCTAGTTAACTATCACATGTTTGGATGGTCGCATGCTAAGTAAAAAAAATATTTTAGAATAAAAAAAAATCCATTAAGAATCTAAAGACCATTTTAACCCCTTAGATATATTTCACTAAGACAAATAAGTTTTATTATTTAAGTGAGTGGGATTTCATGATACATTAGACTTATTTCTTCACCATTTTTCTAGATATAAGATCCTTAATCTCTCATTACCTTTTCAAAATATTGTCATCACTTTATCATTTCTAATTATTATGAATTAGATAAACTTGGTTGTGATTGATTATTGTGCATTATATTTTCAACATAGAATAACTTTTAGGAAAGTGTTATTTTTATTTGTATTTTTGGTAAATATGATCATGTTTACAACCCCTAGTATTTTAACATAGGGATATACTACACTATTTTTATAGAATTTTTGATCTATTATAATTCTTTTAAAACAAATAAAGGTGGCAAAGCCACAATTTTTTTTTATTACTATAGAATAAAGAGTTACATCATGTAGTAGAAATCCTCATAAATTTTGCAAGAAAGTCAATATATCCCTCAAGAAGATACAAAATAGGGATAGTATACAACCAAAAAAATGCAAAGCCCTACTGAAAGATACACAATGGAACTGGGGAGTGCTCACAACCGAGTAATACATTTAATGTTTTGTTGGTTGCCAAACCATCAAACAACATAACCCTAAAGCGTATAAAATGGCAACGAAGCCAACTTTCTAGGGCCAAGATAGTACAAAGAACTAGATTGCAACAAAGAGAAGAATATAGAATGAAGAAAAATATGTCATTTCAAGGAGAAGCCAAATGACCACTAAGAGACCTACACAATTGAGAAGAAACCAAGAAAAAAATCTTCCAGAGAGCCTTACCATACAATGTCAAAAATTTATCAAAGGCCATAATGAAGAGAGTGGAAACTGAGAGGATTGAAGAGTACAGGGTAGAAATACAAAATGCCCTATAATAAAGATAACTTTTATGAAGAACTTTCCTCAAAAGATGCAATATCCATGGGTGGCGGAAGGAAGGGCTCCTCATGTGGCTTGATAAGAACATGCCTAATTATTAGATGAACTACTTTGTAGAGATTTTTAATGGGGTCACAAATAGTATTACCATATTGATTTTTGAGAATTAATATTCGAACATTGAACTCTTGAGGGAAATCTTTTAGTGACCCATGTGCCATGATGTAGAGAAACCTTGAGAGGCATTGATCAGAAAGGACGTGTTGCCTAAAAATGACACCCCCACCAAATTCAAACCATGCAAAATGCATAGCTCTCCAAGGCAAGTTGCAATGATGAGAGAGGGAAGGCATGAGGAAGCAAGTAGGTGCCAGCCAATAACTTAACCATTTACACACACTAAAGAATGTTTATGAGGTTTGATACAAACCTTGATGCTAGCTTGTATGGTAAAGCCATACAATTCATCTCCATCCAATCAAAGCTCAAAACCACCTGAATTGCATCTAACACTTATGTACATTCAAAAACAAAAGTCCTCAATTTTTCTTTTGAAAGTGGAGAATTTTCATGAATCTCATGGACTCTGGGAGGTACCAAAACCCTGAACATACTATCCATTTTTAGTATAGAATAATTTGATGAAAACAAGAGAACCATTGTGAGTTTCATATAATTCAAATTTAATTTTCGTTCAAATTTAATTTTCAAGGGTTTGAATTTATTTTACTTACACTTTCTTAATATACTTTGATAATGGTTTGGTTTTTGTATAGTGATAGTAATATTTTATCCCATTCTACCAGCTTACATAATATAACCTCATAGCTCCTTTTAGGTCTTATTATTTAGTTTACAGTATTGATGTGCACATACATCTCAAATTTTAATAGTTTCATATCTCTCATTATTCATCATCCATCTATCCATGTCATTCCTATTATATATATATATAGTAATAAAGAATTGAATATGTATTTTATGAATATTTTTCTCTATCACATTTTATTAGTTCATTAAAGAATTGGTTAGTGCTAATGATCCATTTGTATTAGATACACTTATGTCATATCTTCATAAATTTAGGGGTGAACCTATAGATATAATCTCCTATGAAAGAAAAAAGATATTTAGTTATTTTTCATGATTTTATTGCATCAATTATTTAAGCTATTTTAATCTTGAATTGACTAAGATATAAATAGAATTGAAATTCCAATTCATAATTAATTTAAGATTATCTCACATACAATTCATTTACAATGAATCCTCTAAATTCCAATGTGTTTAGAATTCCATATGGACCAAAATCTTTTTTTTTTTTTGTCTATTTGATTATTCATTGACTTCTTGACCATTTGTAAGAAAATATGATGTGTTAAAATATAATTAGTTGACATAAAACCATATATATGGGAAGCTTGCTTATTCCTATTCTTAGTTTAACTTGTAGTCAATGAGTCACTAGAGTTCAAGGGTGATGGTGGATTTTTATTCAAGATGATCGAATATACCTTTAAAAATGTTAATATTCACAATACATTATAGCTCCTTACAAATTATGATCTATTTGTAACTTTCCCAAAATGAATATTAATCATTGGTCAATCATGGGGTAGAAAATGAGGTACCAATATGAGGGATTGGGTTAAATATTGAATACATGTGTATTAATTACACCATACATTAAATCTTTGAATCATCTAGGCAAGAGGTTTAAAACTTTTATTGAACTATTAGAATAAAATTATGCCCTATAAACCATTATATTCATCCTAATTGAAAATTATCAATATATGAAGAGAGTAGCATAATCTCCTTCTTATAATAGTGTCATACAAAATATCATAACATATAAATTTGTATATAACAAATAAAATTCATAGTCAATTTCAAAAATAGAGGATGTTTCATTACTATAAATATGATGAAAGAAATTCCTTTCAAATATAAATTTATTTAAAAATGGAAATTATCCCTTGTAACTATGATATTAAAATATCATAGAAAATAATAAAAATGGCATGCAAAAATTTTAAATGCAAAAAGTTGCTGGAAGAATAAGGAGTTTGCAATTGATGCATTATTTGGTAACATAAGCATCAGGGATAAATGCATTGCATTACAAAGTTTTCATTGATGTCAAAATTTTATTTCGGTATGAAGATCATTGTGTACATCAATTTGTATAGCTTGAGCATATTCAAGGATGATTATCAAGTGCAATTTTGCAAGAAGGTTTGATTTGGTTAAGGCAGTTGATATGGAAATTAACCAAGTGTCATTACAAGTAATTTTGTGTATAAGACATCTAGCTTTTGGGTCCACAATGGTTCATTATGTAATATCTTGCTCTGAAATTTTGATATAATTTTCTTGGTTGTTAGAGAAGCTTATATCTAGAGTTTCATACTATTTTGGCTTCTAGTGAATATGTTATGAGTTAGAGGAGTTCAAGTCTAGTAGTGATAGTAATTTCTAGTTCCATGAGCATGTTTTGGTGAGTTCACACCTCTTCATAGATTGGTATGTGGTATTGTGTATTTTTGGAGATGTTGATAGGTTTCAATAGTTTCTATATTCCAAGTGGCATGAATTTTTGTGGTCTTCATTTTATATTAATGATTGTAGAGCTGATGAATATTATTCTTAGGTCATTAGCAGTGTCAACCTAACAAGTTTTGGTTATTGCAGAGTTAGAATATGTTATGATCCATTATGTGGGAGTTATTGTAGTTCCATGCTGACCTATTTTAATTTTTGATAAGTTTTTACTCTTGGCATGAATTGTGTATGTATGTATGTTGAGCCGACAAGGTATAATTTGTATGATACATCTAATTAAGCTAACCTAATTAATGTTATAGGTGTTTATGGATGAAGTGGATATATATATGTAAGTTATTTTTAGTTTTTTGGAGATTGTTAAGTGATATGATGTATAGTTGATATGAATTGTCCAAGTATAAGGTGAATGTAAAGCAGAGCAGAGTGTTATTGAAAACTAGTATGAAGTGTGTAAATTTTGTATTTTTAGCCTCAATGGAACTATATTTTATGCATGTGTTAGATGCAACTGTTATAGTTCAAATCTTCTCTATGTGCCATAATCTCTTCTATCTTTTCTTCTTTCAGTGGGCACTAAGTCCACTTGGACAGTGGATCCATCTAGAGTGAGAACTTTTGTAATATCTTATAACTAGTTATAGTATATTGTGAGATAATCCTCACCATGGTTTTTCCCATTTTGGGTTTTCCACATAAAATTGTGTTGTTCATGTGTTATGTGCTTTGATGTTTACTTTCCTTTGTTGTTGAAAATTGAATATGCTATGTGGAATGAATGTTTAAATATTTAAGTGGTTTAAAAGGATAATTATTCACCCCCCCTCTTAGTATTCTAGGTGTGGGTATGTGCAAGATCATGATGGGCCAAAAATTGGAATATGATGAGTATGTGGCTAACGGCTATTCTTTTACCCAAAATTGATGAAATGAAAAGGGTTTTAAGGAGATTCTCAGCTTTCCACCAATATAAATTATGCTTTACTTTGAATTTAATAAATAATTATTATTCATTTTCTATTTGATTACGACTAAAGTCCTGATTGATAGGTTGATTGAAAAACATCTATAGCTTTCAAATGGTATCACATTTTTTGAATTTGAAACATGCATCACATTCTATACTTTGCATACTATAGGATTTAAAAAATTGAATTTCATGAAGTTTTAACCAAGTTAAGGTGGTTAGACATACGAGTTTTTATATTTTTTAAAAGTTGTAATAAAAAAATCATAATTAATTATTTAGTTGGAAAAAAATTACAAAAATAATGCATCACATTGGGACATAAATCTTCTACTTATATCTAAAATATTATCATTTTATTGTGGTCAGGGTGGTCAAACAAATACCTACTTCTTATTTTTTCCCTAAAATTTAAGTGCTAGTGCATTGAAATTTTAAATTTTCACAAAATAGATTTTTTTAAAATTAAACCTAGTAGTTTAGAAACTACATTCAATTTTCTATATATTATATTCTTACATATTTTTGAAATAAGGGTATGTGCAGGATCATGATGGGCCAAAAAAGTGGTGATATGATGGGTATGTGTAGGGTATGTGACTGTCAACTTTATTTTACCCACAATTAATGAAATGAAAAGGGTTTTTAATGGAGATTCTTAGATTTCTACCAATATAAATTATGCTTTACTTTGAATTTAATAAATAATCCTTTTTCATTTTCTATTTGAATTATGACTAAAGTCCTTATTGATAGGTTGATTGAAAAGCATCTATAGTTTTCAAACTGTATCACATTTTTTGAATTCGAAACATGCATCACATTCTATGCTTCACATACTATAAAAAATTTTAAAAAAATAAATCATGAAGTTTTGACCAAGTTAAGGTGGTCAGACATACAAGTTTTTATATTTTTTAAAAGTTGTAATAAAAAATTCACAATTAATTATTTACTTGGAAAAAAATTACAAAAAAATATGCATCACATTGGGACATGATTCCTCTACTTATATCTAAAATCTTATAAGATAATACTATCATTTTATTATGGTTAGGGTGGTCAGACAAACACCTACTTCTTATTTTTTCACTGAAATTTAAGTACTATTACATTAAAATTTCAAATTTTCACCAAATAGATTTTAAAAATAAAAAATAAACCTATTAGTTTAGAAACTACATTCAATTTGCTACATATTCTATTCTTGCATATTTTTGAAATAATATAGATAACTTATTCAATTTTTTACATCAAGTTTCCTAACTCTAATTTTTCTAAATTTTTCGCTGCTTAAGGGCTTATTTTTTCCATGATGATCCTGCACATACCCATAATATAGATAACTTATTGAAATTTTTATGCCAAGTTCCCTAACTCTGATTTTTCTAAAATTTTCACCACTTAAGGCCCTATTTTTTCCATGATGATCCTACACATACCTATGTTAAAAAAAATGAGCATAAAAAAGAAGGCCATTTCATAGAGACACCAACTAATAAATTTATCTTTGAAGAAGACAATCAACACCCCTTAGATCATAATGTTATTTATAGATTTATTGACAAGGATTTCTCAAGATACCAAGTAGAAAAATTGGTTTTTGAGAAAATTAACACATAGTTTCTTCTTCATGTCCTTTTTTTTTGTCATTACCCTAGACCTAGAATAGAATATAAATAGAAAAATTGTCATCCCAAGATCAACCTTCTTTGGTAACGAAGCCTTTTATTGTTCTACCCTCTTTATCATAGCTTGATACCTTTCTTTCTTTTCTTGCACAACTTGTTGTTGTTGAGCTTTCTCTTGTTCAAGCTTTTTAAAGGTAGAGTATCTTTCAACACTCTCAAAGATATCCCTTTGGTTAGCCTTGGTGAGAACATGCTCTGGCTTCTCTACTCCATTTTTCACTTCCCAAAAATCAATATCCTCATCTATCTTCTACTCTTCAAACATTGTTCTCTTAGGAAACTTGGTTAACCCACCCTCTTCATCACCATGTTCCTTCTCCTTTTCTAGGGAAAATTCTTCAATATCTAATAGTTGAGGGGATTATGTAACATTAATTATGGGTTCCTTGATTTCTTCCTCCACTGCTTGTTCTATTATCTAAGAAGTGGTGTTAGTGGGTTGTTCTAAAGTAGCACCCTTAAAAGGATATACAATTGTTGTGGGTTGGACACCCAAGGGTATGCGTAGGATCATCATTGAAAAAATAGGCCCTTAAGTGGCAAAAAATTCAAAAAAATCAAAGTTAGGCAACTTGATGTAAAAATTTGAATAAGTTATCTATATCATTTCAAAAATATGTAAGAATATAATCTATAGCAAATTGAATGTAGTTTCTAAATTACTAGGTTTGTTTTGAAGAAAAAATATATATTTGGTGAAAATTTGAAATTTCAATGTAGTAGTACATAAATTTCAAAGAAAAAATAAGAAGTAGGTGTCTATCTGACCACCCAAACCACAATAAAATGATAAAAAAAAATTATAATATTTTAAGCATAAGTAGAGGACTCATGTCCAAATGTGATGCATATTTTTTTCTAATTTTTTTCCAAGTAAATAATCAATTATGAATTTTTTATTACAACTTTTAAAAAATATAAAAACTCGTATGTATGACCACCTTAACTTGGTCAAAAATTCATGAAATCCAAATTTTCTTTTTTTAATCCTATAGTATGCAAAGCATAGAATGTGATGCATGTTTTAGATTCCAGAAATGTGATACCGTTTGAAAGCTATAAATGATTTTCAATCAACCTATCAATCAAGACTTTAGTAGTAATTAAAATAGAAAATGAATAATAATTATTAATTAAATTCAAAGTAAAGCATAATTTATATTAGTGGAAAGTTGAGAATCTCCTTAAAAAACCCTTTTCATTTCATCAATTTTGGCTAAAAAAAAGTTGTCAGCCACATTGGTGTAGGAGCACCCATAGGTTACCTTAGATTGTCTTGAAGGTCATGTTTTGACAATTTGTTTAGGCCAACTTAGGGTGATCCCATAATAGTGGTTTACAATTTTTGGCCAAACTGGACACTGAAATTATTATTTTTAACTAAATTTTCACATTCGAGCACCTATAGCGGCTAAACTGTGAGGAATTTGAAGATGGTGCAAACTAGAGTTTCATCAAATTTTGTCCGTAGATTCTAAAAATATTTTTTTCAAAATTTTTGGAATCAAATTGCACTTCTTTTTCCATCTCCCACGAAAATTGATTTGTTTCAAAAAACATCATTTTTAAAAAGTGACGCACACTGTATAACGCATAACTTTTTTTCCATGAAGGATAAAATTCTAATTCTTTCAAATTTAGATTTGTAACTCTGATATCTAGTGCTTCCACTTGGTTAGAAGTTTTTTATTGAATATTTTTTCCTTAATCAAGTTTCAAAGTCAAACGAATTACAATTCAGACACAGCGCGACCGTATAACGCGTAACATTTTTTGTATATGTTAAAATTTTATTTATTTTTTTGTTGGATCAAGGACTTCAATATCTGGTGCACTCATATTTTTCAATTTTTTTTTTTGATAATCTTCTATTTTTCCACATGTGAAGAACAAAGAAATTCATTTTCAATGAAAAACCTATGTTTAATAAAACTTAAAAAATAAATACATAACAAAACCAAAACATATTAAAATTATATTCATTGGATAGCTTGTTCTGAGGAATACCATAATCATTTGAAATAAATTTTAAATGAATTCATTTGATCCCCCAAAAGCTAAATCAAAAGTGATTTTTTATCAGCATTTTGATAGGTGTAAAGGAGACGCATTTATAGGTATGGTTTAAAACTAGCGAGGTTCTATCCAAGGGGGTTTGATCTAAGGTGATTTGATCAAACCCTCTTCAATTGGAATCCTTAAAATGGAACTTTTTAAGGCTTAAATCATTATATTTTCTAAAAATATGTGATTTCAGCTAAAATTCATTCCTCTCAGGAATTGTAAACCACTATTATGATAGCACCCCTTATCATCTATTCTTGTTCATTTTTGGTTGTGCCTTAGTGGAATTTTTGATTAGGTGTTGATCATCTAATGAAAAAAATGTTGACCATAGGATAGGTGACATAAAGTTCTAGCTCTAAATGAGGTCTTGGATTTTTAGGAATTCTTGCAAATATTTGAAAATGTTGCTCAATTGGAGCTACAAGCGGCCAAGAATATTCCAAAGGAGAGAATAACTGAATTGGTGACCTGTTTATGGGATGCCTCAGCATTGGAGTGGGGTTGGAAGCATTTTGTTATGTTTTGAAGTTTTGTGAATTCAAGAAAAGCAATTGTGTTTGAGAGTGAATTTTCTGATTTTTGCATTGAAGTGTTGTTTTAATGGATTAATAATGGCACTATAACTTGTGTAGGATTTAGTATAGCTGTTATTCAAGCATTTTGTGGAATTAGTTAGTTTCTTTATTCAATTTTAAGCTTTGTTTGTAAATTAGTTTGGTTTTCATATTGTTGCTGCTCTGAACTAGGTAGTTTTGTGAAAATGGAGTGTTAGCTCACTTTCCCACTATACAAATTGTACGACCCTTTGGGAACAGTGACTAGATTCCATGTATGTACATATGGTAGGGTTTAGGGCCTTTGAAAACACAAGAGCTACTGTCTAAGTCTTGCCCTAGGCGAGCCACGAAGAGTCCGGCTAGGGAAGACAAAAAGTGCAGAGCATTTCATTTGCAGGGGTGTCCTTTTCTTGACAAGTCACAGTGTGGAGAGGGTAGGTAAGTGCCTTTCCAAGAAATAGCATGGAGGAGGAAGCTCCATCAATCCATCTGGTGTGAGAAAAACCTAACAGTTTGTAGTGAAGTCAAGGAAGGGTTTGTAAAGGCCTAGTTTTTCCAAATTGTGAGTTAAGCCTTTGTACGAACAACTGAGACCCAAGACCCCAAAAATATTTGAGAGGTGGGAATATGAACCAGGAATCCCAAGAAAATATTGGGGGTTCTTTGGAAAGTTTTAGGAAATAAGCCTGATTTCTCAGAGGAGGCCTAATTGGGTCTCCTAGGGCTAGTAGGCTTTCAGGCCTAAATGAGGGTTTGGTGGAAGTGAATAAGGAATGGAGTTAGGTGGACCTTCAAGAACCAAAGTAGGATGGATTGAAGTCATTAGAAACACCTTCACACCCCTGCAAAGCTAAATTCAAGATTTTGGAGGATTGTAGCCTTTAGGGTGGATTAAGGGCTAAGGTTAGCATTGCAAGATTGTACCAAGGTGGACTTGATAGGAGGAATTATGTTGGTAGTTGGGGTTGGAAAGACAAGACCAGGGGATCCTAAGTAAAGGAAGGTCCTATAGGTTGTAGTGGTGGAGTGTGACACCTTAGAGGTTGTCCAAACTAGACCTAGAGCATGAATCGGTGATTGATTCATCCAGCCTCCCTACCACACATACCCTACAAATACCCATCATATCGCCACTTTTTGGCCCATCATTATCCTACACATACCCCCAACCTAGAAATATTTCCTACAAATGCAACCATATATGTTGCAGAGGAATTTTGGAATTCCTATGCCACTTTCTCCATTGTTAGGTCCTCAGTTTTTTCTATGGGGTCTTCTTCAACCTCTTATATTCCTTAGGGGTTATCATAAAAGAAGTTACCACCTTTGGGTCCTTTCTCTTCCTTGAACTTCTACTTTAGTGAGTCTCGATATGAAGCTCAATCCACCTGAGGATCTTTTCTACCACTACCATAGAGACTTCATCAATGGAAAATTCATCTTTCTCCATCCAATTGATGGGATCCAATGCATTGGTTACCACCCAATCTTCATCATATTAAGGATCAAGTGTGAAGCCATCATGTGACATCCCCTCTAGTATATCTTCTCTAATCTTCAAGTCGCACATTTGTGGGATTGTCAATCTTTCATATTGTTTCTTCCTCACCTCAAATTCATCTTGTAAATGTACCTAAAAGTCTTTGATGAAGGGCTCATGGTGTGGGAAGAGAGATGCATACAAGTTATTCATTTTATGTTTAGGATCAAAATCCTTTCTTGCAACACATGGCTTCATGTTAATGGCGTGCAACTCCTCTGGGGCTATTTTAGTAGCTATAAAACATGATTAAAATCCAAGCTCAAAAAGGAATTTCATGCCCCTTTCCTTGTATTTTCTAGAAAACTTTGCATTAATTTCCATTTTTCTGGAGAGTAACTACATAGGAAAAAGATACTACCAACAA
Organism: Sequoia sempervirens; assembly: GCA_007258455.2. Lineage (NCBI taxonomy): Eukaryota > Viridiplantae > Streptophyta > Pinopsida > Cupressales > Cupressaceae > Sequoia > Sequoia sempervirens. Next base: position 111,932,808 of record VDFB02281492.1, on the reverse strand, counting down.
CGTATGAACTCTATCAACTCAAGAACAACTATCTCAAACTCTGCAATTACTAAGAATAAATCCAAACACTCCTACTCAGATTCTCAACTCTTGAAGACATCAAATGGTTACAATAACAAGTACGAAATCCTCATTAAATAGAGCGATTGGAGAGTGCATGAATTAATTTTACAAGAAAGCTTGTGTGAGAGAGACGATAATCAACTACTTTGATTTTTGAACCTTAGCTATTGATCACACCTTGAGAAAAATCAACGAATAATCAATTAGAATGATTAATTAGGATGAAGCTAATTTGCATGTGCTTGATTCCTTTCCCTAATTAGAAAAAACCCAAGTGGTTGGACACCCATTTTTCTTGTATAATTAATCACATGCATAGCACTTGATAAAACCTATCATTTCATATTTACCTACTTGCCCGTGGGAATTAATTTACTTGCAATTCATCACAACAAGACAACGGGGAGTGATCATGATTTAACCTTAGAATATTAGCTCGTACTCTACCTTACTTCAATTTCACCTTCCCACATGTACTAGAATTTGATAGAATTGACAGTCACAATTAGAAAGCATTTGCCAAATTTGAAACATGTGCCAAAAGAAACCAACTCTAGGGTAAAATCACAAAGTGTCACATTTTATAAAGGAAACGACACACATTGATCCAAATTTTAAACCCGAATCACGAAAAAGTGTGATATATTTTTTGAATTTTGAAATGATATAAATTAGTAAAATATGTATTTTTTAGTATATTTTATGTTTGTATTTAAAAAATAAAAATAAAAAATTAATTTAAACTAGTAAATTGAATAAATTAACAGTAATTTAGTTGTTGATAAAATGCTAAAAAATGATGTTTCATGAGACGCCAAATTTTTCATAGTAATTTTTTTTTTCAAATTTTTTGTTTGTATTTATAACTTGAAACTCTAATGCATATCTTTTTCCAATTTTGATAAATATATATTTTTAAATAAATATTAAAACATACTTGAATAAAAAAATAGTTGTTCCAATTGGACGTCAACTTTCATATTAAATATTTATCAAAAATGGAAAAAAAATTATACCATCTTGAAATAGATTCTTTTATCTAGTGCATCATATTTTTCTTAATTTTTTTAATAAAAATGTTTTATTATTTTTCCTTGGCATGGTAATCAATCTAATATTTTGTGCTAATAACCTATTTTTAGTAAAAATAAAAAATAAAATCTAAATAACAATTAAACTATTAAAATAAATATATTTTTGAAAACTACACTTATGGATCCAGAAGGGTGTTTATATATTTTTTAAAATGTTATTTACATTAGTAGGAGTTATTGAAACTTCAAGTTTTTCAAATAATTTTATTTTTTTGGTAAATTGGACTCAAAGTGGTGCTCCATATATTTTTAGGCAACAATTTTAGTTGAAAAAGTTTTAGAAGTATCTAACTTAGCTAGAAAGAATCTTACTAGATCATATGTTTGACCAAAATTGATTTTTAGTTAGAAATACTTAAATTTAGTTGTGTTGATAAGTTGGTTGAAAGTGTGACATAGCTTTGTACCTTTACCGTCTAATATGGTGTATTTTTTAATCTTAGTGTAGTCTTGGCCAAATTTTAGCAATACTTTATCTCCACTAAAGTCCATAAGAGCCCTTAGAATATTCCACATGGCAGTCACCCGCTTGCTTGCTAAGAAAAAAGAGATGCAAGTGGGCCCCTCATGGCATGGTGAGGAGTGGTCAAGATTGACCCACATCACCTGTCATCAACTAGTGTCATCTCACCTACTAGTCCATGAAATTTTATAAATATTAATTAAAATCAGACAGGGTGGCAGGGAGTTGTGGAGATTTGACCATGTCACCCAACAACCACCATAGATTTCCCTTTGATACCATTCACTGATTATCAAAAGATATTGGGACCACCTTCTAAAGGAAACATGTGTCCAATGCCCAATAGCCCATGTGATGACTTCACCTCAATACACATAATGGATGGGCATACAGGGAATAGACCAAATGAGGACATGTGTTGCGATACCGGTCATTGATCTTTCTCAAAGCTCTGCCCATTGACCCTTTGGAAGAAATGGTCACACCGCTTGACATGACATGTGGTAACTGCCAGCTAGCCCATTCAAATATTTTAATGAAGAATGAAACAGAGCGGGTGTGCGGGGAATGATTGATATTTTGCTATGATGATCTAATGGTCATTACATAGCCAAAATTTGCACATCGCAAACATTAGTTTTTAAAAGAGGGACATTACAAGGCTGACGACGATTAGGGGAATGAAGAAAAAGATTAAGTTTCTAGGAAAATATTAAAATCTAGTCATAGACTTAGGAAAATTTTCAAAAAGAATTCCAACCCCAAAAATAATGACAACAATTTATAATGACCACAAGCACTAACCAGTATTATTAGTACTTAGGGGCTGATAAGAGAATGATCTTGATGGCAAGAGTAGTGACTTTAACAACCAGGAAACTAGATCAGAAGGTCAACATCAAAATAGAATGTCAATAAGGGGTTTTACACTCAAAGGTTAATTTGGAAGGGCTTTGACAACACAAACCCTAAAATATTAGTGATGAGGAACATAACCCTGAGCCTAAAACGAGGGTCATAGCCAAATGTTGCCAATTTTAAAATGGAACCAAAGAAACTTTTTGAGGGGTTCCATTAGTGGCTCTTGTTGGGGACACATACCTCTTTAGGCATGGTGACATCTAAGAATCTCAGGTTGAAGTAGATCAGGCACAAAAAATAAAACTAGGACTTGTCTAGACTAGGCAAGAAGAACAAACCGAAATAACTAACATATGTATAGTATTTACTGAACTGTAGATTTTTGGCACCCACAAGACTCCCTAACTCTTCTAGTGCTTTCACCTAAAAGGAGAGAGTAGGGCCAAAAATGCTAAAGGTTTCATTCAAATTATGTTAAGTATGATGTTGTTTAAGCTAAATGTAATAAACTAAGTGCAATTAAGTGATCTAAATAACTAATTATGTATATGCAAGATCTAATATTTATGCTATGTTGGAAAACACAATTTGATATGAAAACAATGAGATATGAATGAATAAATGCATAACGAAAATAAATGAGTTGAATCACAGTGCAGCTGGAGATCTAATGAAGAATCTAGAATCTTCTGGATGCTATTTGGAATCACAAAAATTCACTAGTGGGACTCATTTGCCCAAGGTGTAAAATTAGTCCTATTTCTAATGAAAACTATCGTGAAATAGTTTCTAAGTGTCAAGATCTGAAATCTAATAGAACTTATATTTCCAACCTTAAGGTGGGACTCATTCACCACTAGTGGTGAATCAATCCTCTCTTAAAATTCTAAAAAATTAGGAGACAACTCTACAACACTAGATCTAAGGATGTTTGCTTCTCAAGTTGTTGAAGTCAATTCTATATGAAATGGATACAATACCTTCTCCAAGCTTGAAATAAGGTTGATTTGACTTGAAGCACCTATTTGACTTGTTGACCACTCTTCAACATCTAAATACTTGTTAAATTTGCACACAAAAGTCTGCAAACACACAAGCAAGAGGGGAAAAATGGTTGAGGGTTAGAAAATAGGGATTTTCCTTGGTCAAATCCCACATTGGTAATCAAACCCTTAATGAAATAATGAAATGAAAGAGAATGATAAACAAATAACATGAAAATGCTATCAACTTACCAAACCCTTATTGAAGAAAATCTAAAGTTTTGTCAATGGATGCTCCAAAGTGCTTGAGTTCTTTAGTGAATGAGTGGATAAGTGAACTTCATGAATGAATGGGGGTTAAAATGGATGTAAAAACATGTATTTATACACACTTGTTCCTTAATAACCTATTAATACCTTATCACAGGCCGACATCAAGTGATTTTGAATAAAAACCTAAAAGGAAATTTAAAATATTTTGAATTTGGAGCCAAGGGGGGCTCATTCACCACCCAATGCAAATGGGTCCCACCTAGGACCTAAATATGGGTGTCAGGAATTAAGTCACATTTAATGTTATTTGTTGGGTTTACATTAAAAAATGCACTTAATTAAAGCTTATAAGGGCATAAAGGGGTCAAATAAAGCATAAGAAAGGTGTAAATAGTGAAGTTATGCCTATAAAAGCATGAAATCTTGTTACAAGACTTTCCAACACTTTAAATAAGGACTTATTTAGTGATGAAAAGGTTATTTTTAGGTGAATTGTAATGAATAGGTCTAGAAGAGTGTAGAAATGTTTTGCAACACTTCACAACAACTTCACAAGACCTCATTATTTGAATTTTAGTACCTAAATATGCATGTTCAAGCCATATTACATTAATAAATCAAAGTAAAATAGACAATACAACATGAATCAAGGCCTAAAAGACCATGAAAATGACAAGGATCCATTTTTCTATTGCACATTTAGGCCCCACTTTAGTGAGATGATGAACTTGCTTCAAACTCACACTAAAGTAACCACGAACATTGAGAGGAGGGGTCCAATGTACTTATGTTAGCAAGATGGAATGACAACAATCAAGAGGGATGATCAATACCCCAAGATGCATATCCCATGGAAAACTAAGCATAAGGAAAAAGGAACACACAAGTGTTGAAAAAAGAGAGTCAGATGAAGCTTTGATCGTTTGTCCAACTAGTTGTGGATTAGATCTACACTAATTGTTTGAAAAAGAGAATGTATACCCACTCTGGGGTGACAAAAATCATGATGGTCTGCTAGGTGAGGAGGCCCAAAAGGAAAGGTACATGCGCTAGTTGGTATGCACTCACAAACACAAATGGTGACTATGGGGAAAGTTGTGTCGCTGAGTGTTGCTCAACCATATCAAAGTTATACCTCCTAATAAATTTAACAAGGTTCCATAAAGGAAAATTTTGGTTCATTCTTCATGAGACAAGAAAAGCTTTGTATGCTTAGAACTCATGAAAATAAAGAAAGGTACCACAAGCATGCAAGTTGCATTATGCAAGGTGGCAAAAATGTAAAAAATGTAAAATAAAAAATAAAAAATTTAAAATGTAAAATGTGAAAAGATGTTCAAAGGAGTCTTGTTAAGTTCATGCAAGGTCTAATACTTAGGGAAAATTGTGTCTAATGTCTCCAAGAGAGGACCAATCAAATAATAGTATATTCACAACTTAGGAGATATAGTGTGTCGCATCAAGCCACCAAGAGGAATATAATATGCTAAGATAGATCACACTTATGAAAGACATCACACCCAATGTCATCCACAAAGTAATCAATGTGTCATATGAATGACAAGGCTACACTAGGAACTAAGAGTGTGAATGAATTAATGTTAATGTATGCCACCCACTTTAAAGGAATTGCCACACATCATTCTATGAGAAATTACTTTAAAGTAGCAAAGGAAAAATGAAAAATGAAAATAAGACATGAGAGCCAACTTGGAAAGCCCCTATTCCAAGTCGTATGTTTTTGAGTAAGGCGACATTATGTACATGAAAAGGAAGAAAAAAGAAATGGAGGTTTCCCCCAAAAAAGAACACACCAAGCATATAAGGGATCTATGGATTTGGGGTCAATATGTCTGTTGCTGCAATGTTTTTATGAAAGAGCTTAGAACTGTCATCATTCCCCAATGAACATAGAACTGGAAGAATGACACAAAGAGAGTGAAAATGAAAGAAAAGAAAGTCCATTTTGGGTCAACATGGAAGAGAAATTGCACTCTCAATGCTTTGCATCATCCCAAAAAGGAAAACACAAGCGAAAAAAAAATGAAAAAGAAAAAAGAAAAGAAAAAGCATTTCGGTCAACATCAAGGAGACATTTCCGTCTCAATTCCTTGCATCATCCCCAAAAGGAAAACACAAGAAAAAGACAAAAATAAAAAGGGACCAATTGGGTCAACATGGAAGAGACATTGCAGTCTCAATGCTTTGCATCATCCCCAAAAGGAGAACACAAAACAAAAGAGAATAACACAAGGACATTTTGGGTCAACATGGAAGTGATGTAGGGTGTCTCTACGCTTTGCATCAAGCCCAAAAGGAGAACACAAAACAAAAGTGAAAAAAAAGAAAAAATGCATGACATATAGAATAATAGAGGTACAAATAGAAGAAGTGTACGATGAGAGAGAAAACATCAAACGCACGATACAGGGGAACACAATGCACACATATAGGAAAATTGAAATAAAAAGTGAAAGAAAAATAAATGCAAGAAGACTAGTAAGGTGAATGCAATTCAACCATCTAACAATTCATCTTCCTCCCAATTAGGTTCAGTGTATTGTGAGGGTGATTGACTATCCAAGGGAAGAATTGCAAGTACTGAACTAGGAGACATACCAAGTTCCTCACTTGGTTGAAAAGATTTATCATTTAAGCTCATGGTAGATGAAAATAAGGAGTTTAAATCATTATGCACTTCTTCATCTATTTTTGTTATTTCCTCATCATCATCATCATCATATTGATTGATTATGACAAGAGGACAAAAATTTATTTCCAAGGAAGGATGTATTAACAGTTGTGGTTATTGGATTTGTTTATTTTGTTGTGAAGGTTGCACTATACTATCGTGTGTTGGGTTAGCAGAAGGAGGGTGGTCATCTATTTCTTCTTTCAGAGGCAGAGGTTGATTTTCTTTGTTATTCTTAATTTTCATTTGATGAGCAAGGAGACGATGACAAAGCCTACTCTCTACCACCATGGTCGCATTTAATTTTGTTTTGAATTTTTTGAGGTGTAAGAGTAGATTGAATTATCATATGTTCTACTTCTAAAGGGGGACGAATAGAAGAAACCAAAGAGGATGGGTCAATCACTTTCTCTTTAGCTTTATACACTTGTTTAATTTGAGGAGGTATGACAGGATTGGTTTCATTTTCCCTTGGTCATTTAAATGATGGAAGGGAAGTGTTTAAGGGTGGTTGTTCATGAGGTTGTATGGTTTCTTCAATTTCAGACTTAGGTTGAAGCATGGTTTCATCTATGATAGGAGTGGAAGTGGATGGGGACATGTTACGAAGAGATAATTTGGTTATGTGTTTGGCTTTGAATTTTTGATAGGTTATGAAAAAGAAATATTTACGGGGGATGATGTGTTCCATAGGTGTGGGCCAGAAGGCTTATTAGGAAAAATTACCTTTAGACGATAAAGGATTAAAGCCACTATGGTGTATGGTAAATATTTCATTGCAATGTGGAAGCTTCAAAAATTTGTGAATCATTTATGGGACCACTTTCATTGAGCAAAGCCAAGGGTGTCCTAGCTACAAACAAAATTGATCCAATTGTGGGATAATTGAAAATGTTACATCCAAACTTTTGGGTCCTATTTGTAAGGGGAGTACGATTGATTTGATTGTAGGGAACACAAAACCAATATGTGTTTTAATCCATGCAATTGGTTTGTTATAATCATCTTGATATAGATCTCGTAATACTAGAAATTATTCTATGATCACATTCTCACCATAGGCAGGATCTATTAATATCCCATTGGTGGGATTATCATAGATTCTACCAGCTATGTAAAGAGGACCATCAAGAAGTTTTTGAAGTATATCTTTAGAAGAAAAAGTGATATCAAGATTTTTGTTGGTTGGGCCCTTACGAGGGATAACATCCATTGTACCCACAAATTCATCCATAGGATTAACTTGGGTAACATTTGGAGTTATATTTTGGTGTCCATTATTTGTATCAATGTTCATTACATTATTGTTTGAAGGTTCACTAGCCTTGACAAATGAAGCATTATGTTTAGGCATGGGATTGGTAAAATTTGTAAATTATGGTTAGGGGGTGCAATAGACTTATTTCCTTCATCACTAACACCTACAATGGACAAACAACTCGAATCAATGAGGTCTTGAACTAAGTGTTTGAGATACTTATATTGTTCGATGTCATGGCCAATTTGGCAATGAAAATGGCAATAAGAATTAGGTTTAAAAGTGGGTGGTAAAGGTTTGGTGGTATCAAGTGGTTTGACGGTAGGAAAAGTGATCATTTGTTGCTGGTGTAATTGGTTCATTGTATTATGAAGGGTATTAGGTAAGGGAGTAAATTGTCTCTTTGGGTCCCCATAGGTATAAGGCACCATTGCTTTAATATCTGCCACATTACTTGGAATAGGTGGGTTTGGTTGTGGTTGAGGAGGAACATTGAATTGTAAAAATCCTCTATTTGGTTTATGAAAGTTTTGGTTGTTGTGCTTAGGCTTATCAGTTCTGCTAGAAGTGGATTTTGAATCATGACTTGTAATTAAATTATGATATTCACACAAGGTTGTGCATAAGTGCATGAACGAAAGGAATTTCATCATAGCTAACTTTTCTTGAAGGTTTGTGTGTAATTTTTTAATAAACATATTCTACAAATGTGAATCAAGAATTTTGACATCCACTTGAGCATACAATGATTGATAATGTGAAATAAAATCAATGAATTTCTCATCGACATTTTTTTGACAATGTATTAGGTCAGCCATTGTCTTTTTAGGGGTCATATGAACTTGGAAGTGACTAACGAAAGCATCCAAAAGCTTGTTAAATGATAAAATGGAATGATTGGGCAAGTTGGAGAGCCACTCTAATGCACTATCTTTCAGTGTCCTAGGAAAATTTTTAGCTAAGAGGTTATCATCAAGGACAAACTCATTGCATAAAGTTGTATAAGCATTGACATGGTTAATAGGGTCTCCTTTACTTCCATTTTTCTCAAGCCCGGGCATTTCTATCCCTTGTGGCATCTGTGTGCATAAGATTTCTAAGGATAAGTGGCTACTACAAATAGGATATGTGGTTGGAGAGGTTTTACATTGGCTAATGGTGGAAATTTGTTGTTGCATGGATGAAATAGTATTAAGGAGTTGTGTAATGATGTGATCGGTGTAATTGGTATGAGGTGGAAGGGTAAATGGAGATGGAGTGTATGTAATGTGAGGAGAAGTGAAAGGAACACTAAGAGGGGTGAAGGTAGTGGAAGGGACTTGTGATTCCACAAGAGAACTAGGAATGCTAGTTGGAATTATGAAATAAGGAACCAAATGACTAACTTGTTGCATAGTTGTTGTAACCTGAGGAATGGTATAAGTTGGTATAGATGCTATGGTTGAAGCGGGGGGGGGATGTGAGGTCTTCCTTGGCTTACAACAATTTTTGTGGGTGGAGAAGTAGAGGAGGCATGTTTATTGTAAATCTCAAAAAAATTCTTCATAACTTGTAAGCCATCATCACTTTCAATCAAACAATGAAGGTTTTCTATCAAGGGTATGCCAGTGGTGGAAATGTTTTCAAATGACATGTCTTGTTGTAAATGTATAAAATCCTCATGGATATTAATTACCTTTTCTTGTAGGATGGAGTTGTTTTGTGTGTCAACATTCATTAGATGGAAAGGTGAAGGCATAGAAGTGGTATTGTCCATGCCTAATACACCATTGTCCATACTAGGAGTAAGAGCTTTTGAGATCCCAAGGTCCACAATGAAAGAATTATCGCAAGAGGCCATGAATCTAGAACTTCATCTCACTAAAGTATTATCAATGGAGCACCAAACACTCATACAAGTACCATAGAAGATGGGGTGAATGTAAATGCAAGGAAATCTAGGAGTTCTAAATGAAAATAATAGAAATTCTACTAATTGTAACCAATAAGTAACTATAGAAAATAGAAATGCAGGAAAATGCCAAAAAAAATTGTGTTAAAAGTGCAGGTGGAATGATTCGCCTAGGGTGGCGAATGAGTCCTAGTATGAGATTTTTTTTGTGTTTTTCAGAAAATTTAAAACGATTCTAATGTTTCTTAGTGTGCGAACCCCAATCCCAATACCTACAAAACAATAAGAACAAACACATTAGATTAAAGAATGCAAGAAAGAACAAGGATTCCCCATGAAATCCATTCACAAAGTTCAAATTAGGAAAAAGAAATGAAGAACACAATGAAATAACAATAAAAGAGATTGAATCCTAATTAAACTAGCAAACTCATGATTCCATGGGGGAATTGGTGCCAATTTGATGTGAAAATTGGCCCTTTCCCAATTCCTATAATGCAAGATTAATGTATTGTTGATGAATGATCCACTTTGATGAAGGATGGTGAGTGCTCCAAGCTAAAAACCTACATAACATAGCTAAGAACTCAATGGTATTGGTGAAAATGGCTAGAGATTTGAGTAGAGTAACTTTGCATAATTTGTGGATGATCAAATGAGGAGATTAGCCTCTTATTTATATAATTCCAAGATGGATGAATGTCCAAAATAGAGCAATGTGGGACTAACATTCATTCAATGGCAAGATGCCACTTGTCAACCTATGAGTGGATGGAGGATGTGCAAGTTTTGAGGATTGTGCCAATAAACGCATATTTTTGAATTTTGAATTTGTTGAAATGACATGCAAGAGGGAAGAAAGAATGCATTGAATGCCACTTGGATCAAGGCAAAGGAAATGTAAGATGGAGTAAATTCCTTGTTGGATGTACATGTCAACTTGGATTTTTGAATTCAAACTTGGAGAATATTCCCAAAAGATGCCTTGTTGCAGAAAATAGAGATTTAATAAATCAATTAAATCTATTTTCATGTGCAAGTGGTAAAAGCTAGAGGATGGGACATGATAAGAGATTAAATTAATCAAGCTTAATTTATTTAATGAGAGATTAGTTGATGTGACAAATTTGATTTAGGTTTGTGGATTTATTTAAATCAAATATGAGAAGGATGTGATTTAAAGATTAATTAAATAAAGATTTTGATTTATTTAATTAAAAGAGATGGTGTTAGATTAAATTAAACAAGGTTTTAATTTATTTAAATTAATAGATAGAATTAAGAGATTTAATCAAATAAAAGTAATTATTTAATTAAATCGGATAATTAGATCAAAATGGTTAATTTAATTATCGAGAAGGGGTGACTTAATTAGATAACTGGTTTATTTAATTAAGAGAGGAATATTGATGAATTTAATCAGATAGGGGGATTTAATTAAATGGTTAGACTGAAGGATGACTTAGGATGAAATGATGTTAGTAGTCAGGATCAGATGCACAATGTCAATCAGTACATTTTACGTGTCTACATTTCTCCCCTCTTTGAAGCTATTCACTTGGGTGATCCCACAATAGTGGTTTACGATTTTTGGCCAAACTGGACACTAAAATTATTATTTTTAACAAAATCTTCACATTCAGGCACCTAGAGCGGCTAAATCGTGAGGAATTTGAAGATGATCCAAACTAGAGTCTTGTCACATTTTGTCTATAGATTCTAAAAATATTATTTTCAAAATTTTTGGAATTAGATTGCATTTCTTTTTCCATCTCCCACAAAAACTATTTTTTCCAGAAAACAACATTTTCAAAAAGTGGCGCACACTGTATAACGCATAATTTTTTTTCCATGAAGTATATAATTCTAATTCTTTCAAATTTAGATTTGTAACTTCAATATCTAGTGCTTCCACTTGGTTAGATAGTTTTTTATTGAATATTTTTTCTTTAATCAAGTTTCAAAGTCAAACCAATTACAATTCAGACATAGCATGACCGTATAACGCACAATTTTTTTTTATATATCGAAATTCAATTTATTTATTTTTGTTGGATCAAGGATTTCAATATCTGGTGCACTCATATTTTTCAAAAAAAATTATAATCTGTTAATTTTCCACATGTGCAAAACATAGACCTTCATTTTTGGTGAAGAACCAATGTTCAATAAAACTAAAAAAACAAATACATAATAAAATAAAAAGATATTAAAATTATATTCATTTGATAGCTCATTCCAAGGACTACCTAATTCCAGATGGGTTTCTGAAGACTACTCCATTTTCATCCTCAACCCGAGCTCTGAAGCATAAAAAATTAGACTTTTTTTGTGTCTCGAGAGGGGGATGAGGGGCAAGGAGGTTCGGTCGAACCCCAGAGTTCGACCGAACCCCTTCAAGGGGGTTCGACCAAACCCCTTTGCTATGCATTTATTTTAATTTTTTTGCAGCCAAAATTCAAAGGGGTTCGCTCGAACCCTGGTTTAGGCGAACCACTAATGGGTTTTCCTGAACTAGTAGGTTCGTACGAACCCCCAAAATCACTTTTTTTGCTTTGGGGTCATTTTTTGTGAGTTTTTCTTCCTCACTTGAATTGTAAACCACTATTGTTGCTTCACCCACTTGTTGTGTTGGTTCAAAGAATAAATGATCTTGATCAAAGACAATTTTTTTTTTTTTTTAAGTCTTGCCCCACTACTACTCAGCGAGAGAAAATATGCCAATATATTGCCCCCTCAAGAGATTGGATGAAAATTTCAATTTTTGGGTGATCTCGCGAAAAAAAGAGGACAAGGTGCCCGACAGGTCCGAAAAGGCTCCAAGAGGCCAAAAATGTGTCTAAATGCAATAAAATGATGTAAAACAGGTCTCAACTAGACAAAATAGCTTCAAGGGTCCAAAACCCTAGCAGGATAGCCAATTAGGGTGAAAAAACCCTAATTTTCAAGCTTAAAAAGACTTTGAGGGGTTACTTTCAATTCATTTTCACACAACCATCTAGCAACCTTGATATTTTAGCTCCGACCTCTTGACAATATGGTGCAATGATAGCTTCTGATGCACATTTCTGACCAAGTCTGGATGTACCAGCGGCCACCCGACATTGGGGCACCGATAAGTGATCCTCACTTGAGCTTTATTTTTTATTTTTAGCATTCATTTAATGCTTTCAAAGTTAGTCCTTCTGGAGCGGTGCTATATAGCGCCGCTCAAAAATCAAACTACATCGCTCGGTGTCAGATTGCGCAGCAGCGGTGGAGTTTGGAGTTTGAAAATAAACTCCAAACTTTGACATTGAGCTTATGGCCCACGAGGTCATTTCCAAAGTGTGATGTGGTGGTGTGCTAATGACTGGAATTTTTTCAAATTGCACTACTGGGAAGGAAAGTGCACCGTGGCGATGTGATTTTGGCCTTTTTGTGCCCTAGCATCGTAGTTTGATAAAAATCAAACTATAACGCCTCCATGGATTATGATGTTGGAGTGGTTTCTTGGATGCTCGACAAAAAAAAATCAATTTTTTTAACATGATGACCCTTCCTGATGCAGGATGTGGTGAGGGAGCTCTACTCCTGAGAGCACAAGTTGCGGGATCTCTTTGGTTACTTGCAGGACCTAAGCGACAGAGATCAGGATATGCTACGAGACATGGGGTTGTGGTACATCGCCTACGCAGTGCCCATTTACACCCACCTTGGGATGATGTCAGCGCTTTCCGAGAGATGGCACAACGAGACCTCTTCCTTCCACCTTCCCACTAGTGAGGCCACTGTCACCTTGGAGGACATTTGGTACATCTTGAGATTGTTGATTCATGGTCGACGTGCTATTTTTGATATAGATGAGGGGTAGAATTCTTGCCACATAGTCCTCACCATAGAGGATATTGTCATTTGTGAGGGGCAGATCGAGTTTGAGCGACATAGGACCCTGGTACCTCCCCTCTGCTTGGTTGTTGCAATGATTATTTATGGTCTTGTTGTCCTAGATAGACGATGTTGGTATTTTAGTCTTGGTTGGGGACTCTACTAGGAGAGCATGGTGATGCGTGACAGGCCTACTCAATTTGCTTGGGGGTCGGTTCTTTTTGCATCATTGTATAGCTGAGATATTCATGATTATGTCTACCTTGATGGCAGAGAACTCGGAGCAAGCATCACACTCCTCCACGTATGGGTGTGGGAGCACATTGTTGTCCTTCGACCGCAGATTGTTGTAGTTTTGATGAGACTTAATGATCCCATTGTATGGTGCTATAGAGGTGGTGTGTCCTTCACACACACAGGCGAGCATGGGATTCCCTATTGGAGGAGGGTCCTAGATGAGATGCAGGTGTTCATATGGAAACCGTACCTTGGTCGACCCGGATGGGCTAACAATGTACATCATATTTTCTATGCCCGCTAGGACCACTTTATGTAGGGGTGAGAGCTTATGATGATAGAGAGATATCTACCCGAGCATGTGCAACATCAATTTGGTGAGCCTCAGGATTGGCCATACAATGATTATGTGGCTGTATTTTCCTACACCATGGAACGGGTTTCATGGGGGTGATACATTCCTACCTTGGAGGCCATGGACAACTTTTGACACTTGGTGGCTCGGCCATGGGCTTATGATCAGGGGCCTGCGGATCTAGGTATGACATAGGTATACAGGGATTGGTTCTGGCCTCCCCTTCATTTGATAGTTCCAGGAGCAGTCCCCGATCGGTAGAGGGTGAGAGGAAAAGGGGAAGGACGAGGAAAAAGGGATGGTGCATGATAGGACTAGCCGACCGGGCCTCTAGTTTAGCTAGCTCAGCCAGGTCAGGGTGATGTGTAGATGTAGGACTAGCAACAGGTGTCGGCTAGATAGCAGGAGTAGGCAGGTGTACCACCATAGGCTAGGGGCGAGGATCAGCCTTAGGTACAACCTCCATGAGCACAACCAATAGGGCAGCTAGCAAGGTAGGTGGATCCCCAAGATACATTGATTGCATAGTTGTAGGCCTAGGTGCATACTTTGACAAGGGAGAGAGATCAGGCGCAGACCGAGAGAGAGCAGATCAGGGCTGAGAGGGACTAGGCCATACTGCAAAGACAGATGCAGAGTTATAGGCAGCCGTAGAGATGGGTCAGTGATAATAATTGGAGAGCATGGCAGCCTCCTCCTCTTAGGCTACAGTGTCCATTCGATCTTATAGGGAGGCCATCTGAGAGGTCGTGTATTACCATATGCATTATCACGAGGCTGTACCTAGAGTAGCATGGGTCTCGGAGTACTCACAGTGGACCAGTCATAGACCAGCAGAGGGTCACAGTGACAGGAGCGAGGGCAACATACAGGGGGTAGACCTTGATCGATATGATACTTTTTGTGCCTTATAGGCTCCTTTTTGATAGCCCGATGGGCTTTTTTGTACTTATTGGCACATATGTATAGTGACCGGATTATTTTGTACTATGACAATTACATTATTGATGATATATATGAGCCAATGATTTTGATATGATGTGATGTGTATCATTTATTTATGCGTGTATGGATGAATCTATTTCTATATGTTGTGCAATGATGTTATGGTGTTATATGATGTTTTTATGGATACATTTATTTCTGATGATATATGCATTATGTAATGATTATGACTAACAGATCTATATTATGTTGTTAACCTATGATATGCAGATGTATTTATGTGATGCATAATAATGTTGCAGTCTATATTATGATTTGAAAATGATATGATATGTAATATGTGAAATCATCTATAGTGTACATGCGAAATGATATGTGAATTATGCTTATAAAATGAAATGATTATGGATGGATGTACACTTTGCATGTAATGGATTTTTTATGTTTATGCTGATGTGGAATGATTTATGTAATGAAATGCAACAAATGATTGTGATGCTATTTATGAGATGACATAAATCATAAAAAATCATTATCCAAAACATGTTAAATGATAATGTAAATGCATTTAATGTGATGTAATGTGATATATGAAATGATGTTAATACAAAGTGGTATGATGGTGCTTTATGAAAAATGAACGTAATGTGTGTGAGTATGTATGCAATGGATTATCTATACTACTTATGTACCTATTATGTATGATTATGCAGTAAGTGGTAATGTGAAATGGTTATGAAATGTTTATGCAAATGAATGTTATGCAATGATTTATGTGATGAATGTAATGTGATGAAAAAGAATGGATATAATGTAAAAATGGATGTGCTTATCTATGAAGAATGCATATGATAATATGTTTATACGATGATGGAAATGCAATGCATATGTTTCCTATATGATATGCTTATGCAATATGCTAATGATTTGTGGATGTAGGATCAATGACAATGATGATGGTGATGATGATCAACTGTCATAGTACCTTGTTAGTGCGATGAGCAAGAAGAAATAAAAGAGAAGAAGTCATTTCAACAAGACACAAGATGATGAATATGCAAAATGATGATGATTACTTGCCGAGGAGTTGGGATTTTCAAAGGGCCAATTTCCTTATGTTTGATGACACACATGGTACGATGCATCAAGGTATAGAAAACCAGGTTGGTGTTGTACCTAGTGTGATGGACTTTGACTTGACAAACATATAGGAGTATCCTTGTTCACACCTAACATACAGAAACCTTGCTAGGATGTACTTTAGAAGTTTTAAACACCTCGGAACAAAACATAGAAAGGTACAACCTGTCAATGCAATAGTCAACAAGCTGACCAAAACCTTCTCCATACATACCTAACAAAGCAAGTATTTGCCAAGGTTATATTACAAGAATGTCCTACAAGCACAACCGACTAAAGATAATGATCATTTCCACATTCCTATTTCTCTAAATCCTCTTGTTCGGATATCATTGAGAATTCCTTGGAATGAGTGCAATAAGATAAGTCAAAAGATAAAGACAAAGTAAACAAACAAGTTGATGTTCTTCAATACGCTAACCAAAAGGGGATGTGTTTTTAAGGATAAGAACATAAACTATTGCCAAAAGATAATGCCCATTGTAGGAAGGATACATCCTAGGACATGTTAGTGGATGGTGGCACGTCATTTCATTTATCTTAAGCATTCTTTCAGATGATTGATATGGGACCAAATGGGTGATAGGTTATCGACACAAAGAGTTAACCAACTTGTTTATGTACTGACTTAGACCTAAGACTTGACATTTTGAGTTTTCACTTTTCACCTACTAGACTTGTTTCTGATTATCTTACCAAAGATTGAGGATGACAATCATTTATAATGAATTATTTTATTGTGGGTGTAAGCGAGATGAGATGGATGGACTTTTTCAAATATTTTGATGTTTTTGATCTTTTTGAGATGTTTTGAGGCGATTTTTGGAGATTTTCAAATGTTTTGATTTTTTTTTCCAATATTTTGGGGTTTTCTGATATTATGACCAAGAGACTAACCTAAGGACCTATCCTAGGGGCCTCGGGGGCTGATCAATAGATTAGCCTTGCCTACGTTATACATGCAGAGACCATGTAGTTCAACTGACGACTTGACCGATTTACAGATGATGATATACATCATGAGATGTCAGTTTTATTATGACAAATTCCTAAAGGACCTACCTAAGTGTCTCGGGGGATGATCAAAGATCAACCTTGCCTACATTCAAGGCTCAGAGACCCATAGTTTGACAAGACGACCCTATTTTTGACCTTTTGACTGAATTTTTGACCTATTTTGGGATTTTGATATGTTTTGATGTTTTTGGATTTTCTGATGTTTTGATGTTTTTGGATTTTTTGATGTTTTGATGTTTTGGGATTTTCTAATATTTTGATTTTTTTGGATTTTTTTATGTTTTTGGATTTTCTGATGTTTGATGTTTTTGGATTTTCTAATGTTTAGGACTTTAAGAATATACACGAATCTGATCCGATGAGAACATTTCCCCAGCGTGATGCAATAGACTACTCTGATAAAGGTAGGACAAGCTAACCTTGAGGATGGGCCGAGTAGTATTAGGAGGGATCATGATACGAACACAGGACCAAGCTATGGTGTGGATGCAGGTGGATGAGCGATGGATGGAGATCCGAATGTGATGGATGATGGAAACGTAATGGACGGATGATTCAAAACAAGTCGTAAAGATCCTGGTGGATGGAAAGTGCTTATTTACACAAGGTGCTTGTTTGCTAGGTTTTCACCAAGGTACTTTTCCAAAGTGCCACTGAAGTGGTTTTCACTAGAGGATAGTTTTTTTCTTTACTATTTTCAATCTTTTTTCTGATTGTTTTGGATTTTTTGCTTTTTTGCTTTTTTTTTTATTACCAAGACACTTGTTTGCCAAGTTTTCACCGAAGTAACCATTTTTTAGGACATTTTTCTAATTTTTTTGGATTTTTTGGTTCTATACCTTGAAAGATTTAGGCATAAAACATTTTGAGATGAGAGCTATTCATGGGCTCTTGTAGAGGTTCCCCTTTGGGTGTTGATAACTGATATGCCCCTGACTTATAACTTGCTATGATGATGAATGGTCCCAACCAATTGGGTTCAAATCTTCCTTTGCTTCTTAGGTTTGGTACATTCTTCTGATTCTCCTTTAATACCAGTTCTTTGACTTGGAAGGTCCTGCTTTGATTTTCTTATTATAGCTCCTTTTGAGTCTATTCTGATAGACTTGCAAAAGATTCAAAGCATCTATACGTCACTCATCCAGTAGCTCCAACTCATTTAGTGTAATACCCCACATGTTGTTGTTTGGACTTGTTATCTTTCTATTCTTGTGCTTGATATATTAAGACTGTGATTGTTATTAACTTTTGTTTGGATTGGTGGATTGGATAGTTTAGATTGATTAATGATTATGTTGCTTTATTTGATGACATTGATATTTTATATGACATTATGGTTACATTTGGTTTGGTGATGTTTAATTCGATTTTAGTAATTAGTTTATGATGTGATCAGTTAGTTTAGAAATGTTATTTCATATTTGATATTGTAATTGTTAGTATAGTTTTGGTGAGAGGACAGTGTAGCACCACTAGTTTACGAGAGCCCTACTATGCTGCAATTCCTTCTCACGATATAATGTTTTTTATTATATATATGTGTGTGTGTGTGTGTGTGTGTGTGTGTGTGTGTGTTAATTGACATTTATTAGTATGTAGGAATTGCAAGAATAAAGTCTCGATTCCACCTATTTCGACAGGACATGGCAAGCATTAAATTAACCTAACGGGTATAATGTTGAAAAAGGGAGTTGATAAGGAAGTGTCCCCGTCCCAAGTCCATCATCCCATTGTGAGTTTTGTTGTGTCATGATTGAGGTTTTGTCCTTGTCTTTGTATTGTTAAAGTGTTGATTAATTAGTTTATTTATGGTTAGTGGTCATTTAATTAATCTTTATTTTATAAGATTAATTAATGATGTTTTGTTGCTTTTATTAATTGTAAGTTAGCAAAATGTTGAGTTTTAAATATATTGTATATTAAAAAAAATTACTTAATTAATTAAAAGTGCAAGTAATTAATTTAAATTAATAATGATGATGATAATTATATATTATCTTTTTCTTGATATTAAATTAGAAAAATATGTAGAGAATATCTTGAGAAAATAATTAATTTTTAATTAAAATTGTGAGATAAGTGTGTGCTTTTAAAACCAGGAAAAGAACCAATGATTGAAGAGGATGAGCTTTATTTATTATTATTGATTTTTATTGTGAAAGAGTTTTACGCACACAGAGGCTTTTTCTAGTTTTTGGGCTATAAAAGAAAAGAAAAATAGTTTTTTTGTGCTTCTGGGTAAAAGAATTGTTTGGAAGGAAGGATTGGTTTAGAATGGAGTTGGAGACAAGAAATTGAGAAGAAGCTACAGAGGGGATTCT
This sequence comes from Sequoia sempervirens, assembly GCA_007258455.2. Lineage (NCBI taxonomy): Eukaryota > Viridiplantae > Streptophyta > Pinopsida > Cupressales > Cupressaceae > Sequoia > Sequoia sempervirens. The sequence continues at coordinate 111,913,348 of VDFB02281492.1, read as the reverse complement.
ACATCGAACAAAGGACTCCAGGTTTTTCTTTTAATTTATTATTATTTTATTGTTATGTAAACAAATCTGGTTTGCTATGTTTTGAAAATCCATTCCTCTATGTTTGAAAATGGTTCTGTTATTGAAAATTTGTTGTATTAAACCCTTGAATTTTTTGTGGAAAACTTTAGTAAAACCTTTTGAAGTTCTTCAATATAGTTTAGTAGTGAAATTTATTGTTTTGAAATGAAAATCATTTTATTACTGGATTGTATTTGCATGCCCAAATTTATATTGGATCTATTAAGAAAACCAATTTGTTTATATACTTGTTTGAGTTTTTGATATATATATATATACTTTATATTTTGTTCTGGTTATTTAAATAAATAAATAAATAAATAAAGTGTTGTGTTGGTTTTTCATTTCTGTGTGATGAATGAAAAATATTTATTAAAAGAAAAATGTTTTCAAATTTCATATTTTTTTAATTATTTTATTTGGAAATGAAATATATAAAAAATAATAATAAAATAAAATTAAATATATATATATTGAAAAAAAATTATGGGGGTGGGGGTCGGCCAAGGCCATACCACCCACGACCCCTCGGAGGTCAGTTGTACACAACCGCCATAGGTTAGCACAACAGCCAAGGCTGTTGGTCGTAGCCTATGGGGCCTGCGGCCTGCCCACCTATGGTATGTAGTACCATAGGCTATGTGGGGACAACAATTATTATTTTAAATATTTTTTTTTTATAAAAATTTGTATCTTTTAAAAGTTTATAAATTTTATTAAATTTAATTTAATGTTTAGTTTGTATTTATATATATATGTATATATGCCACTGTGAGTATTTTAAATCTGTTTATATAATGATTTAAATATATGATTTTTTTGACATATATATTTTGTATATATATACTTATATATATGTATATATGTATATACATGTAAAAAGTGCATATATGTGTATATATATATAAAGATATATATATTTATATACATATCTAGTTGTATCGTGATAATTTTATATGTTGAGGACATGGATAAATTATATAATTTCATAGGTTGTAATGTTGGGGAAAAAATTGTATAAATTTGTATTATTATAATGTAATTGTGAAAATTAGAGTTAAACTATGTGTTAATCAATTGAATATTCTCAAGTAATTGATTTGTTTAATTGGAAAAATTTATTGTGCTTTGAAATGAGTTGTATAGAATTGTGTTATGTAAATTTCTTACACTTGAGACTATTCATTGAGTCTATTGTGGGTTTCTTTTATTCGGGTTTATGTCTTGCAGGAAAACCCTAGAGTTAGCTTATCCAGTTATAGGAAATTAAGTTTTTTAGAACTTCCAGAGGTGGGGATATTGATGTCATTATTGATTTTGCAATTTGATATTTGGCCTACGTTTTTATTCTGGTTGTGATTTTACTTTGTACTGGGATTGTACCATTTTGTGAATGTAATTTAGTTGATTTTGGTGAGATGGTTATGCCTCGCGGATGTTCCACTTGTTGGTTCAATTTTTTCTTGTTGGTACAATCCTTTTGTGTTGGATATTTTTGTGTTGAGTGTTTAGAGAAAGTGGCTTTAAGTGGGGGTCGGCGCACAAGGGGCTGTCAGGGTAACCCACATAGAGTTAGAGTAATCAGTGATATAACCTAAGTAATTAATCATGGGTGGGTGGTTTTAAATATTAATAAGATAATTATGATGCATCATCCACTTGTTAGTGCTATCATAGACTAAAGGGGATTGAGAAGGTCATGGTTGGCATAATCATTGCCTAATTCTCACAAGAGGTTAATGATTCTACATGAGTAACCCTATGAAGCGGCGCCTTGAGATAGGCTGTCAAGAGAACCATGGATGGAGGCGGCACCTTGAACTAGGTTGTCTAGATAATCCATGTATAGATGGAGGTGACACCTTGTGATAGGTTGTCTAGATAATCCATGTGAAGCCATGTGATGACACTCTCCTCTAACATTCCATTTGTGTTGTTTTATTGAATTCCTATGGAAGTAGTTTATGGATATTACGACTTGAGATTTATTGATGATCTGTTTCGTGACTTATTGTTGTAATTTTTGGAAAGTGATTTAATGTTATGTTTCAAAAGTGGTCTATTGTGATGTCTTTTGGTGATTTATCGTTGTTTAGTTTTCAATGTTGTCTAGTGATATTATGTTATCTTGTTTGGAGTTAGTCTTGTGTTACTATTGACATGCTTGGTCGGGGATCCTTCCTTGTCTACTCCTAGCACAGGGGTGGTTGGGTGGAACGTTCTACGCACCCCATTGGGTTCCCTTTGGTTGCAGTTGTATCTTTTGTTGTAGGGTTTTGGCAGATGTTGCTGATCCAGGATTTATATGCTCCAGATATGCATTTGTACTACTGATGTATTTATTTATTGATGTATCACTCCCACGTGTGTTGGGAAGACCTTGATGTAATTTGTTTATATTTTCATTATGTTGTACTATCAGATTGATGTAATGTTTATTCATTCCATGTAATCATTCGTAAACTATCATTTGTAATTACTGATTATGTTGTGTTGTATCTATCAAAATATATATATATACTTTATATCTCAATGATTCATTTATTGTCATATGTATGTATGGTTTTATTTGGTATATTCACATTTGTCTCGATATCATGAATGAACATTTTTAATTGATGTCATGGTGATTGGAATTACGTAATTATATATATAATGTTTAATCTATTATCTTTGTGAAGGGTTAGTTTAGTAATGTCACCTCATGTACCCCAAGGGATTTAGTTGTGCAACTTAGAACATTGTTATATTGGAATCCTTAAGTACCTTTATTATGTTCTTTTAAAAAAAAAATGTTGCGGTTTTATTTGTTCCTTTGGGGTTTGCGCGGCGGGGTGTTACAACTTGGTATCAGAGCCAAGGTTTGCAAATGTTGGGGTCTCTAGGTAGTTATGTCCATTAGGAAACTTTTGTGTTTGACTCTTGAGCTCGAGAGGGTCCGACGGTGTCTTAACGTTGAGATCTTGGCATCATGGGAGGATGTCTCCTATATCAGGGAATCTTGTACATTTTTGTTTAATGGCTTCCAAGAGTAAGCCATGTCCTAGGGGGGAGGATGTAATACCCCTCATTTTGTTGTTTGGACTTGTTATCTTTCTATGCTTGTGCTTGATATATTGAGACAGTGATTGTTATTACTTATTGTTTGGATTGGTGGATTGGATAGTTTAGATTGATTGATGATTATGCTACTTCATTTAATGACATGGATATTTGATATGACATTATGGTTACATTTGGTTTGATGATGTTTAATTCAATTTCAGTAATACATTGTGATGTAGTGGTTTAGTAATTAGTTTATGATGTGATTAGTTCATTTAGAAATGTTATTTCATATTTGATATTATAATTGTTAGTATAGTTTTGGTGAGAGGACACTGTAGCACCACTCGTTTAGGAGTGCCCTGCTATGCTGCAATTCTTTATCACAATATGATGTTTTTGATTATATATATATATATATATATATATGTTACTTGATGTTTATTAGTATGCAGGAATTGCAAGAATAAAGTCTCAATTCCACCTGTTTTGATAGGATGGGGTGAGCATTAAATTAATCTAATGGGTACAATGTTGAAAAAGGGAGTTGATAAGGAAGTGTCCCCGCCCCAAGTCCATCATCCCATTGAGAGTTTTGTTATGTCATGATTGAGGTTTTGTCCTTGTCTTTGTATTGTTAAAGTGTTGATTAATTATTTTATTTATGGTTAGTGTTCATTTAATTAATCTTTATTTTATAAGATTAATGAAAGATGCGTTGTTGCTTTGATTAATTGTAAGTTAGTAAAATGTTGAGTTTTAAATATATTGTATATTAAAAAAAATTACTTAATTAATTAAAAGTGCAAGTAATTAATTTAAATTAATAATGATGATGATAATTATATATTAATTTTTTCCTGATATTAAATCTGAAAAATTTGTATAGAATATCTTGAGAAAATAATTAATTTTTAATTAAAATTGTGAGATAAGTGTGTGCTTTTAAAACCAGGAAAAGAACCAATGATTGAAGAGGATGAGCTTTATTTATTATTATTGATTTTTATTGTGAAAGAGTTTTATGCACACAGAGGCTTTTTCTAGTTTTTAGGCTATAAAAGAAAAGAAAAATAGTTTTTTTGTGCTTCTGGGTAAAAGAATTGTTTTGAAGGAAGGATTGGTTCATAATGGAGCTGGAGACAGAAATTTGAGAAGCTACAGAGGGGATTCTACATCAAATGAAGGACTCCAAATTTTTCTTTTAATTTATTATTATTTTATTGTTCTGTAAACAAATCTGGTTTGCTATGTTTTCAAAATTCATTCCTCTATTTTTGAAAATGGTTTTGTGATTGAAAAGTTGTTGTATTAAACCCTTGACTCTTCTATGGAAAAATTTAGTAAAACCTTTTGAAGTTCTTCAATATAGTTTAGTAGTGAAATTTATTATTTTGAAATGAAAATCATTTTATTATTGGATTGTATTTGCATGCCCAAATTTATATTGGATCTATTAAGAAAAACCAATTTGTTTATATACTTGTTTGAGTTCTTGATATATATATATTTTATATTTTGTTCTATTTATTTTTTAAGAAAAAAAAAGTGTTGGGTTGTTTTTCATTTCTGTGTGATGAATGAAAAATATTTATTAAAAGAAAAATGTTTTTGAATTTCATATTTTGTTTATTATTTTATTTGGAAACAAAATAAAAATAAAAAATAATTAAATTAAATTAAATGCACATATATATATAAATTAATTATGGGGGTGGGGGTCAGCCGAGGCCATACCACCCATGGCTCGTCGGAGGTCAGTTGTACGTAGCCGCCATAGGCTGTGCATAGCAGCCAAGGCTGCGCACAACACCCAAGGCTGTTGGTCGCAGCCAATGGGGGCTATGGCCTGCCCACCTGTGGTACGCAGTACCATAGGATACTGTGGTACTGTGTACCACAAGCTATGTGGGGGCAACGATTATTATTTTAAGTGTTTTTTTTAATAAAAATTCATATCTTTTAAAAGTTTATAAATTTTATTAAATTTAATTTAATTTTTAGTTCGTATATATATATATATATATATGTATATATATGTATATATGCCACTGTGAGTATTTTAAATATATTTATATAATGATTTAAAATATATGATTTTTTTTACATATATATTTTGTATATATACACTTATATATATGTATATACACATAAAAAGTGCATATATGTGTATATATGTATAAAGATATATATATTTATATATATATAGTTGTATGGTGATAATTTTATATGTTGAGGACATGGATAAATTATATAATTTCATAGATTGTAATGTTGGGAAAAAATTGTATAAATTTGTATTATTATAATGTAATTGTGAAAATTAGAATTAAACTATGTTAATCAATTGAATACTCTCAAGTAATTGATTTGTTTAATTGCCAAAAAAATTTGTGCTTTGAAATGAGTTGTATAGCTTTATGTTATGTAAATTTCTTACTCTTGAGACTATTCATTGAGTCTATTGTAGGTTTCTTTTATTCAGGTTTATGTCTTGTGGGAAAACCCTAAAGTTAGCTTATCCGGTTATAGGAACTTAAGTTGTTGTTTAGAACTTCCAGAGGTGGGGATATTGATGTCATTATTGATTTTGCAATTTGATATTCGGCCTACGTTTTGATTGTGGTTGTGATTTTAGTTTGCACTAGGATTGTACCATTTTGTGAATGTAATTCAGTTGATTTGGGCGAGATGGTTATGCCTCACGGATGTTCCACTTGTTGGTTCAATTTTTTATTGTTGGTACAATCCTTTTGTGTTGGATATTTTTGTGTTCAGTGTTTAGAGAGAGTGGCTTTGAGTGGGGGCTAGCGCACAAAGGGGTTGTCAGGGTAACCCATGTAGAGTTAGAGTAATCAATGATAACCTAAGTAATTAATCATGGGTGGGTGGTTTTAAACATTAATAAGATAATTATGATGCCTCGTCTACCTGTTAGTGCTATCATAGACTAAAGGGGATCGAGAAGGTCATGGTCAACATGATCATTGCCTCATCCTCACGAGAGGTTAACGATTCCGCGTGACTAACCCTATGGAGCGGCACCTTGAGATAGGCTTTTAGGAGAACCATAGATGGAGGCAACACCTTGAACTAATTTGTATGGATAATCCATGTATAGATGGAGGCAACACCTTGTGATAGGTTGTTTGGATAATCCATGTGAAGCCATGCAATGACACTCTCCTCTAACATTCCATTTGTGTTGTTTTATTGAAGTCCTTTGGAAGTATTTTATGGATATTATGACTTGATGTTTATTGATGATGTGTTTCATGACTTATTGTTATAATTTTTAGAAAGTGATTTATTGTTATGTTTCAAAAGTGGTCTATTGTTATGTGTTTTGGTGATTTATCGTTGTTTAGTTTTCAGTGTTGTCTAGTGATATTATGTTATCTTGTATGGAGTTAGTCTTGTGTTACTGTTGATGTGCTTGGTTGGGAATCCTTCCTTGTCTACTCCTAGCATGGGGGTGGTTGGGTGGAACGTGCTACGCACCCCATTGGGTTCCCTTTGGTTGTAGTTGTATCTTTCGTTGCAGGCTTTTGGCAGATGTTGTTGATCCAGGATTCATATGCTCCATATATGCATTTGTACTACTAATGTATTTATTTATTGATGTATCACTCCCACGTGTGTTGGGAAGACCTTGATGTAATTTGTTTATATGTTCATTATGTTGTACTATCAGATTGATGTAATGTTTATTCATTCCATGTAATCATTTGTAAACTATTGTAAACTATCATTTGTAATTATTGATTATGTTGTGTTGTATATGTCAATATATATATATATATATATATATATATATATATATATATATATATATAATTTATATCTTGATGATTTATTTATTGTCATATGTATGTATGGTTTTATTTGGTATATTCACATTTGTCTTGATATCATGAATGAACATTTTTAATTGATGTCATGGTGATTGGAATTAGGTAATTGTATATATAATGTTTAATCTATTATCTTTTTGAAGGGTTAGTTTAGTAATGTCACCTTGTGTACCCCAAGGGATTTAGTTGTGCAACTTAGAACATTTTTTTGTTGAAATCCTTAAGTACCTTTATTATTTTCTTTTAAAAAAACAATTATTACGGTTTTATTTGTTCCTTTGGGGTTTGCACGGCAGGGTGTTACATTTAGTCTTGATACTCAGTACTCTTCATCTATGATGAGGTTTTGCAGTGATATCCTGAGTGATGGGAGCTTGATCTCAAATGGGAGTGCTGCTTCTAATCAATAGACCAGGGAGAAAGGGGTGGCAATGGTGGGTGTGCGGATGCTGGTTTGGTAAGCCCAAAGGGTGGGATTAAGCTGCAAATGCCATTCATGACCTGTGTCATTGACTGTTTTCTTGAGGATTTTCAGAATGGTCTTGTTTGTAGCTTCTACCTGGCCATTGCCTTGGGGATAGTATGGGGTGGAGAAGCGATGTTGGATTTTGAATTTTTTGCATAAGTCACTAACTTCCTGATTCTTAAATGGTGTCCCATTATCTGAGATAATGGCTTGTGGAACACCATAGTGGAAAATTAGATAGTTCAGGATGAACTTTGATATCTACTTCCCATTTATATATGTCATGGGTATGGCTTCCACCCACTTAGTAAAGTACTTTGTTGAGGTTATGATAAATTTGAGGCCATTAGATGAAGTGGGTGTGATTTTTCCAATGATGAGGTCCCATAGTGGAGCATGGATGAGGTCCCCATGTTGCTGACATTGTAGACACCTTCTAGCATAGTCATATGCCTCTCTTTCCATTGTGGGAAAATAATACCCCATCCTCAACATTTTCTTGGCTATGGTCATTCCACTCGAGTGTGAACCATAGATATCATTATGTACTTCAATTAGAACGGTTAATGCCTCCTTAGCATTTAAGCAACATAGTAGGGTTCCTTCTATGCTCCTACAATATAGGGTATCTCCTAGGATGACAAATCAGGATTCCTTTTTGACAAAAGTTTATTTTAGGTTTGAGGGTAAGTTGGTGGGTATGACTCCTATTTGAAGGTATGTATAAATGTTGTGGTACCAAGGATCACTAGGACCAATGATTTTGCACACAAATTTTGATTCTGGTACCTTGAATGCAGGCACAAGAAGCTACTCTATTAGGAATTAATATTTTGGAACGTTGTGTGGGATATCCAATAAGGATCTAATTGTTGCCATGGCATCTACTGCTTTGTTGTTGGCTCTAGGAATTTGCTCAAAATTAATCTTGATGAAGGATTGTTTGAGGGTCTCCACCAATTTCTTGTATGGAGTGAGCTTATCATCCTTGGTTTGGTATTCATCATTCACTTGATTTGTTATCAATTGGGAGTCTTTGTATACTCTGAGAGCTATAATGTTCCACTACACTGCTATTTTGAGACCTATGGTTAAAGCCTCGTATTTTGCAATGTTATTGGTGTAGGGAAATTCTAGTTTGTAGGATCTTGGTATGTAGTCCCCTTGTGGGGTGATAAAGAAGAAACCGACTCCTGATCCATGTTGCATGTATGAGCCATCAAAGTATAGTTTCCAATGATCAACTACGTTGAGATTGAAAATAGATTCGTATGGAAACTCTGAGATGAGGGGATTCTCTAAATAGATTGGTGCTTCTGCAAGTTGATTTGTGATGACTTGGCCTTTGATTTCTTTCCGCTCCACATATTCAATGTCGTATTCTAATAGTATCATCACCCATTTGGCCATTCTTCCAGTGAGCATTTCCTTTTACAATAAGTACTTGAGAGGGTCAATTTTGGTGATGAGTTTTATTTTGTGTGCCAACATGTAATGTCTTAATTTTTGTGATGCAAACACTACTACTAAACATGCTTTCTCAATGAATGAATAGTTTAGCTCATGTCCAACCATTGTTCTGCTGATTTAATACATAGCCCTTTTTGTTCCATTTTCGTCATGCTGAGCTAGGAGAGCTCCAAGGGCTACTGTTGTTCCTGATACATAGAGAATCATTGGTTTTCTTAGGATTGGTGGCATTAAGACTAGTGGTGTCAGTAGATATTCTTTTATTTTATTGAATGCCTCTTCACACTTGGTATCCCATTTGTACACTACTCCCTTGTGGAGTAAGTGAGAGTATGGGTTATGTTTGTCCGTCAACTTGGCTATGAATCTTCGAATGGATTGGAGCCTACCTTCGAGACCTCTCAATCGCTTTAATGTTTTTGGTGCCTCCATCTTGAGGATTGCTTTTACCTTTGCTGGATCTACCTCGATAACTCTCATTGACATTATATATCCTAGCAACTTTCCTGATTGTATGCCGAAGACGCACTTCTTTGGGTTTAATTTGACCTTGTACTCTTCCAGCCTATCAAAAATGGCACTTAGGGTTCCTATGTGATCTTTTCTCTTTCTGGACTTGGCTAAAATATCATCAACATAATCTTTGATCGTCTTATGGATCATGTCATGGAATATCAATGTCATGGCCCTTTGGTATGTTGCTCATGTGTTCTTTAAGCCGAATGGCATCATATTCCAATAGTAAGTCCCCCATGGACAAGTGAAAGCCACCTTGTGTTGGTCCTCTGTAGCTATCATGATCTAATTATACCCTGAGAATCCATCCATTAGTGACAACATTTCATGTCTAATATCATGTTGATGTTTGGAAGTGGAAAGTCATCTTTCAGAGATGCTTTATTCAAGTCTCTGAAGTCTATGCAGATTTTGATGCCCCCATCGGGTTTTGAGATAGGTACCAAGTTTGACACCCATTCTGGATAATTTATCAGTCAGATGAATCCTGCATCTAATAGCTTTTTTAGCTCCATTTTGACTAATAAGATGATCTGAGGGTGGATTTTTTGAAGCTTTTGTTTAACAGGCTTTTCTTCTAGATATACTACTAAGTGGTGAACTATGATTTCCGGATCAAGCCCAGGCATGTTAGCATAGCTCCATGCAAATTTTATCTATCTTTCTCTTAGGAAGGCTGCTAGGAGCTCTTGTTCCTCTAATAGTAATGATTCCACATAGAATGTGATGTGCGGGGTTTCCTCTGTTCCTAGATTTATCGGATTGCATTTTTCTGCTAAGACTACTGATTTTTCTTGATGAAGAGCTCTAAAAGGAAGATTGAATTCCCCCATCCTTGGGTGCCTCAAAGAGGTTTTCACCATTGGATGCGTCCTTTCTTTTTACTTTTTTCTGGTTGGAGAGTGCCACAGTGTGGTTTTCACTCAAGGACTTAGATATTATTCTTAATTTTTCACTTTTGTGACTGAGGGATTCAATCGTTTCCCCATAATAGGCATGTCTATCTAGCTCAATTATGAACCATTCTTTGTGATCCCCAAATGGAATGTTATCCTGCAGTCCCATGAATTCTAAGAGTGCCTCATCATTTTCGAATGTATCAAGAACTAGTGGTCCTCGTTGGTCATAGTCGATGAGTTGGGGATATACTAGGCAAATCTCATGATTTTGGTGGTCTAATTCAAAAGATAGGGTGCTAATCATGCAAAGAGTGGTATCCTCAAATAGCCTAGGTAAGTTGGTCATGGTATCCTCATCATCACTACTACTATAGACATCGGTTATATCAAATGTGAAGTAATTTATGACATGACCTATAGATACTGGTAAGCATAGTTGTGTTGCAGTTGGCTGAGGAGGATTATTAACCCTTCTAACTAGAGGACTTCAGCCATGTATGGCTATACTTAGAGGGGTACATCCAAGGCCAAGATTTGTTATCACTCACATCTCTGGAATTATAGGTATTATAAGCCCATTGTCATTTCTTCCAAGCCTTTGGTTTCTGTCATAGCCCATTGCGAGCATCATTTGTAGACCCTTTCTTCTGTCACCCATTGGTAAATAATCTAATGGTCTTTCATCTTGATATAGCATATGAGATGGATATACCTCAATAAATTCTTGGCCAAGATCTCCCCATCTTGTAAAGTTGGGATAGTCTTCAGAAGATGTTTGGGATGTGGAGGCTTCATTTATTTGTGGACGTCCCTATGATCTAGGAGATTGTGGTAACTCTCCTACCACAAAAGCATTATTAGGGAGCTTGTAGTTTCCACACCTATTATCATGGATGATGACCTTAATGTCTGAAATGGTGGGAATGGTGAGAGTGATGGGTGTTTCTGTCACAAAAGTGGATACGAGAGTGGTGGGATCAATGTATGGTGTGTTGTGCAATTTTCGCACACACACCCCGCTGGAAGCAGGGACCCTCTTTCGCTTCGGTTTTGGTGTTTTGGCCCTTTCTTTTTGAGGTTTTGTCTTACCTAGGCATGTGCTTAAATTTTTTATTCTGAATTCCTAAGTGTTTCCCGAAGTTACTCATTGAAAATCTTAAGTTTTGGATGAATTTCGGGCTTTTGCTCAGATTCAGGATTTTCTGCCCTAGTCAGATTTTCTTGGATCCTGCTTGGATTCTGGTTCGATCTTGTTGCTCAGGAATTCTTGGTCTTCATGGATTTCTGCATGGGCTGAATTTCCCTAGTTCGACCCTGTTGTCGGATTCCCAAATTCCTTCTCTAGCTATCTTATCGACTACATTAATGGCTTTGTACGTGCTTTGAAGGCTAGATTTCACTTGATTTCTGAGATCTTTTGCACCATTATGTTCACTATTTTCCATCATTTGAGCTAAGAAGTACTTTCTTGCGAGTATTTGGTTGGGATTTTGGGGACATTTAGCTTTGACTTGATTGATTTGGTGGTGATTTCTTGTGCGTTATCACCTATGTTCGTTGTGGACACCCTTGAGCTTTGCATTTGCTGCTTCTGAGACCAATTCCCACTTTATAATGGTATGTGTCTAATTGCTCTACTTTGAATTGAATTATGAATGGGCTTGAGCGATTTGAATTCCTATGTATTTGTTTATTTCGTGTTAGGGATTGTTCGGTATTGCATCCTTTGTCATCTCCCAGGCAAGTTTTGAGTTCATGTGTCCATTTGCATTTTAATGAATCTTGCCTGAGAGTAATTAGTAAACCCTAGTGATGACTCAATAGTGAAACAACTAAATTTTGAGCTTGCCTATGTGCTAATGGCAGATGAATTGGGTTCGGACCTAGGGCAGTGCCATATTAGGTGATTTCATCTTAAAACAGGCCTGAAACACAAGGAAAATTTGAGAAAGGTCCATCCCTGAATTTCTTTGTGTTTAAATATTGGAATTTCATGACTAATCTAGTGTTTGAGTAAAATCGTGATTCAGTGTCACATTACTGGATAATCCATCCCTTCCAAATTTTATTCACTGTGACCTTTCAATGTTGGTGAGATGTCATATCGGTCATTTTGTGTCTCGCCGAAGCCTTTCGTACGTTTGTATTTGATCGATAGGACATTGTAATTCTCACACCAAAGTCTTTCTGTTAGCAAGACAAACCTCATTGCCAAGAGCTCATAGCGGGCTCCTTTCATCTTGCTGATCTTCTGTAAGTTCACTGAGACCTCCCCCTTTTGGCGAGATCTTTCACCGAACATATCTTGCTCTTGTCGAGTGATCTTATGTCGGGGAGACATTCATGCTTTGCTGAGACCTTACCGCCAGCTCATTACTCTTGCCGAAGCCTTCGCTTTTGGTTTGACTCCTAACAGTTGCCAGGACTTCATAGCGAAACCCTTCTCTTAGTAAGCCCAAATCTTCTGTCAGGGTGACTTCATAATGTCAGCAAGAGGTTATGCCAATGGAACTCTTCATCGGTGAGACATAACGTAGTCATTGGGACCTCTAGCCGAACTTAAACGCTTCACCGAAAGTCCTCCCAAGCCCATATGTTCATTGTGACTATATCTTTCTCACACCGAAGGTCTCTCATGTTCTATCGCTAGTCGGAGAGACCAAGAGAATTCACTGAGACCTTACTCCGACTACCCATTGGTCGCATCAAGATGTTCCTCGTTGATGTTCGACAAGACTCTATAAGTTTGCTGGGACCTCATATCAAAAAATTTAGTCTGGTCGAAGTGATTACTTAAACTCTAATGGTCGGTGGGACAAGGGCGATTCGCTGTGACTTTATACCGAGGAAAATTTCTCATCGACATGCTTCGTTCATATTCACTTTTGGAAAGATGTGCCCTGCTTGGTGTGACCTCATCCCGAATGAATTTTGTTTGGCCAAAGTACTTGCCCTTTGCACCGTTTGGTCTGAAATTGTGCCTTAACCACGAATTTCCACAGAGTCCAAATTTCCCTAAAATCTGGTGTCTCCCTGATCTTCCAAAGTCCCTTCTCTAGCCTATTCTTTGTGGAAGTTCTCCCTGGATGAATTTTCCAGAAAGTTGATGAAATGTAATGGAATGAGGGATAATTGAATTTGTTAATGGTTTATGATGCATTCATTGATTATTTCATGTGACTTATTGATTGATTATGATTTGAATTGATAGCTAAGTAGGTGTTTCCTAGTTATTCTATGGGAATCTGATCGGTCAGGAATTTCCCAAAATTCTTCTCTAGCTCAAATTCTGTGGATGGCCCCAAAACCCAAAATTTGTGGGGTCATTTCATATAAGATTTAATGGCACTTTGGTTACAGGAGATGCATCCTTATGATGTATTGATCGATTAACCTTGCTTTACTATAGTTTTTACTATGGTTTTCATGTTGAGTGCAGGTTTAATCAAGCAAGGTAGCAACTGGTTCCTCATTGTCTGATGCAGAGAAGATTAAAATGGACATCAAGAGCAGGATCCCTAAGAACAGAGTCACTACAAATTAGGCAGAGGGTGTTGAAAAAGATTTACAAACATAGGAAGCAAAATGATGACACCTTGAGCGATGTATAGAATGGATCCATTGCTTTTTTTGAGATAATGATAGGAAGAAGGAAGATCGCACCTAAGTACTTGAGCCTGGAGCAATTGATGATTCTGTGTCTGAGCACCAGCTATATGATATGGCCACCTACCTTGCAGTTATTTGAAAATACCTAGCATATGAGGTGGATTGGGATAAGGTGATCAAACACTCAAGGGACGAGATTGCATCCATCAAAAGATGACTTAGTGTTTTACCCTTGCCACCAGTCGCTGGCCTGGATGGGATGTTCTTGAGAGTACTTGAAGAGCCAGATCATAACAGAGATAATAGGGAAGGGAGCTAATGATAGGCTATGGTGCAATTTGTGCTTCCCTACTATCTTCCCTCACATTGATCCGAACTGCATTGCGGATCCCAGGCCGACTTCGATGGAACATGCATTTATTGCTTATTTGACCCATTTCAAAGACTCTCTGGGCCGGGTTGTTGTGCCAAGTTATTACTACAAAACCCTTGCCTAGCCAACAAATTCCTAGGATTTCTATATATTGGGCATGTCGCCTCATTTCTAAAGGGTTAGAACAGTTAGAAATAGTTAGAAGGTTAGAGTTTGTAACTAGAACATAGAGCAGAGCTAGTTAGAAGTAGAGTAAGTTAGCAAGTAGTTGCCCTCAAGCAAATATTGTAACAGAAAAGCTAGAATTGTTGCTATAGTGAACAATTTGAATACAAGAAATGACATTGTGATTTAGTGCCATACTTGTTTCTTTTGTTTTGCATGGTTCTTGTTATTCCATCTTTAAAATTTCTTTGAGAAGGTTAATGTTTAGATTAGATTTGGGTTCAATACTGTTTGTGATTTAATAGTTGAATGTTATAGCAATCCTTCAGTCCATACTTTTTGCAACCAACTAATTGTTCGTTGCTTTGCAAAGTTAGCCTGGACTTTATATTCCGTGTGCTTAAGTTCGATTGTGAGGATTTGTTCATTTTAACTATAATAGGGTTGTTTGAATGAGCATTTACAATTTGAAAATCTTAACACCTCAGAAGATTGCACTATTTTCTATGAGATTATAGATTTATCTTAGTCAAGTAGAAATCAATTTTGAAGGATTGGTCCATTTCGAGTATTGGTTAATTTCATTGTTAATCCTAGGAGTAGTATTAGACTTAGGAATCTCTTTGAAACCCTTATCTTTTTCTATTTCTTTGATTATTAGGTTAAAACTAGGATTGAAGCACCATCAGATTGTTAGATTTGATAAAATTGATTCATCATTTTGCTCATAGTAAGGTCCCATTGTGATTACCAGCATTTTCACATTTCGTTACTGAGTTGTTTATGCACTGTCAAGACCTGACATTAGAGACCTTGGGGTTATCTCTTGAGGCTTGCCGATAGAGATTTACCTTTCAAGAGAGATAGGATATCATATTCTGTCTAGCTATTATTGTGCAGAAAACACAATCAACAGGAACTGGCACTAGAAGGAGGGCCTGAACAAGCAAGTTGGATTAATTTTTGAATGCCATCTCTCACGAGAGATTCAGAAGAAGAACAAGATCTGCTCTAGGAGAGCAAGAGTGTCAGGAATTACCAGACCCTACTTGGTCGAGGATGACCGAACGAAGGTGACATTGCTGGAAGTTGGATGAGCCTTTATGCTAAAAATCTAAGATGTGATAGATCTCTAGATCTAAAAAGTACAAGTTTTGAGTCAAGATGGAAAAGCAATCTTATGTTTTTCATGGTGGAAATAGTATTCAGATTGATTTTCTGTAACTTTGTGTCTTTGAATAAGATATTGGAACTTTGGAATAGTAAAGGTTTGCATCACTATGCATTGTTAGAGAAGTGCAGAATCCATAATACCTGTAGACATAGTGAGTTGGGATGCCTAGAATTTTTGGACCAAATCGAGAGGATTTTGCAGAGGGGTATTTTCATGGAGAACTTTCCTGAACCATTAGCCTCTATAGACCTAGGGTTTATTGATGCTGCAGTCGAGGCATTTATGCAGATAGTTGAAGATCAGCTTGTTGGTGGTAGGTGTTTACAAGATTTCATCTCATCTAAATGGTGCAGAGTTCATAATGCAACCCATTCAGAGTTCACTTGCCGCTCATGTGTGGATGCCATCATTAAAGTTGGAAGATACCTAGAGTGGAAAGAAAAGTTAGACAAGGAATGCATTACAGAGAGGCCAACAAATTTTGAATCTAGAGACAATGTTGCAGTTGATGTTGAGGTGGCTCTGGAGAGGACTGAGTATAAGGAATGCAAGTCTAAGGCATCGGAGTTAATAGAGGAACATTTAAGTGAAGAGCTACCTGTAAAGATCAAGGAGGATGTTCCTACAAAAGTTAGTTAGATTTTTGAAAATATAGTGGAGGATGAGTTGTAGGAAAAGGGAGTTACCATACCAGCTCTTCCCTTCCAGGATGAAGATCTGATACAAACTAGATATAAAGAGTTTGTTGCCAGAATTAAGAAAGATTGGACAAGCTTGAGCTACGGTGTTTGCCTAGAGGAGTTGTTACCAACTTGGTGCAGAATACATGAGGAAGAGCATTCAGAATTCGCATGCTTCCAGTATTAGGCAGCCATAAAAGAGGTGGAGGAACGGGTACCACTACCACAACATACAAGGGATACTCAAAAGGATACATCAAACGAGTCCCTGATGGAAGAATTTCAATGAGTTACTGATGAATTCCCTGAAGAACACGAGGAAGAACTTAATGGAATGGCCAACATTCCTGATAACTGTGATCAAGAATCTGGACCAATGCCAATGGAGAAAGAATTCGGGGAGTTCCCTCATTTATCAAATTGTGTTTTTTCTTTGACTGTTGATGAATTAAGCATTGAAAACTTACAAACTTTATGCATCAATAATGGGATAGTTAATGTGTCTCATATTGATATGCAGGAAAATTTGAATGATGCTAAAAACAGTAATGTTGCAGTCATAATTGATGGGTGTGATCACATAGCTACAAGGGAAAATGTGCCTAAAGGCCATCCTACGGTGCTCTTTCATGAGCATCCTATTGAGAAAACTGCTATACAAGACAATGTTTCTGAATTTTCATCATTGATTCCTCGTGGAAATGCTCCAACAGGCGAAAAGGGATCGTTGTACCACCAGTGGAGACCTCCTGATGACATAGGTATCAACTCTTCACTATTGAAGAATGATGAATACCACATTCAGTCTCCAACCACACAAAATCAGGTTGTTTCTTTCTTTACTAAAAATTATGGATCTTATCAATTTGATTATGGAGGTTTAGGAGAGACAACTTGCATATGGATTGATCATGGTTTCAATGAGTTGCCTTAATTGTTGATCATTCCTGATTATGAGGTTGAGTTTGAATGTTGCATTACTGAGCCTTGTTTTGTTGAATATAAAGATGAATTTTCATTCCTGAGGACTATTACCATCACCTTGTTGCTTATTCATGCCCTGAAAAGTCAAGTAGGGGAGGGTCTCAGTTCACCTTGTTTGATGATGAGTGGTTATGAGTCTTTTGTACATAGTTAGGATAGATTGCTTTAGATTGGGGTTTTCCTTTCTACTTTGCTTTTGTTTGTTTTGGTTAGTGTAGGTTTTCTTTTGGTTTGTTTTGTTTTTTCTCTGCTCTTGCTTTGGGGGTTTCTCTGTTTTCGCCTAGGTGTGTTGCACCTACATGGAAAATCTATCTTCTCTGCAATTGTTCTAAGTATTTCCTTGGTGAACTTTAGTCTTGCATCCTGAAAGGATGGTTGAATCCTTTGCTATTACCAACAATATTAATGTCATATTTATAGAAGGTTGAGTCACTGGTGTGGATTTGAATTTGAAGTACTTTGAAAATAGTATATCCATCATATATCTTAAGAGCCCTGATATCACTATAGGAATCCTTGTGAAGTCTTGTCAAGTGAGAAATCCTATTTCTGCTTCAGCGCCACTGTGGTTCTCAGCCCTGAGTGTGAACTTCATTGTTCACAAGTTGAAATGAAAATGACATATAAACAATATCAAAAGAAAGAAAAGTGACATATTGAATATCAAAAGAATAAATTCAACTTATCAGGGATACTTGAATATCTCTACCGAGGCTATGGATGCCTGACTGGCAGTAGAGCTATGTTCAGGAGAGTCACAATGATAACCTCGTTGGAACTATGGATGTTTGATTGGCAGCGAGGCCCTATCTAGGTTTCTTTTGAAGTTAGAATCCTTACGTAGCCTGACTTGACTGAACTTGGTCCCTATAGTAACTTAAGGAGGGAAATGAACTCATGTGCACACACCTGTATTTTTAGTTTATGGAAGGTTTGATCTATCCTTTGGTTCTGATTCTTTAAATCTTTGCATTTTGACTTGTTTGTTTGATGGCGAGACTGAAACCAGAGATTCTAGGTTCTCGATTCCTATTCATCATCAAATGCTCTGGAGAATTTTCCCAGTAGAAGTCACCATTTGTTGTGCAATTTTCGCACACATGCCCTGCTAGAAGTAGGGACCCTCTTTCACTTTGGTTTTGGTCTTTTGTCCATTTCTTTTTGAGGTTTTTTCTTACCTAAGCATGTGCTTAAATTGTTTATTCTAAATGCCTAAGTGTTTCCCCAAGTTAATCATTGAAAATCTTAAGTTCTGGATGAATTTTGGGCTTTTGCTCAAATTTGGGATTTTTTGCCCTGATCAGAATTTCCTGGATCATGCTTGGATTCTAGTTGGATCTTGTTGCTCAGGAATTTTTGGTCTTCACGGATTTCCACATGGGCCGGATTTCCCTAGATTTTTCCCTATTGTCAGATTCCCGAATTCCTTCTCTGGTTGTCTTATCAACTACATTAATGGCTTCGTACATGCTTTGAAGGCTAGATTTCAATTGATTTCTGAGATCTTTTGTGCCATTATGTTCACTATTTTCCATTATTTGAGCTGAGAAGTGCTTTCTTGTGAGTATTTGGTTGGGATTTTGGGGACATTTGGCTTTGACTTGATTGATTTGGTGGTGATTTCTTGTGCGTTATCGCCTGTGTTCGTTGTGGACACCCTTGAGCTTCATATTTGCTACTTTTGAGACCAATTCCCACTTTATAATGATATGTGTTTGATTGTTCTGTTTTGAATTGAATTATGAATGGGCTTGAGGGATTTGAATTCTTGTGTATTTATTTATTCCGTGTTAGGGATTATTTGGTATTGCATCCTTTGTCATCTCCTAGGCAATTTTTGAGTTCATGTGTCCATCTGCATTTTAATGAATCTTGCCTGAGAGTAATTAGTAAACCCTAGTGATGACTCAATAGTGAAACAACTAAATTTTAAGCTTGCCTATGTGCTAATGGCAGATGAATCGGGTTCAGACCTAGGGCAGTGTCATATCAGGTGATTTCATCTTAAAACAGGCTTGAAACACAATGAAAATTTACGAAAGGTCCATCCCTGACTTGCTCTATGTTTAAATGTTTGAATTTCATGACTAATCCAGTGTTTGAGTAAAATAGTGATTCAGCGTCGCAGTCTAGGATAATCCATCCATTCCGAATTTATTCACTATGACCTTTCAATGTCGGTGAGATGTCATATTGGTCATTCTTTGTCTCACCGAAGCCTTTTGTGCATTTGTATTTGATAGCTAGGACACTGTAATTCTCATGCTGAAGTCTTTCTGTCGGCAAGACAAACCTCATCGCCAAGAGCTCATAGCGTGCTCCTTTCATCTTGTTGATCTTCTGTAAGTTCACTGAGACCTCCCCCTTTCAACAAGATCTTTCACCGAACATATCTTGCTCTTGTCGAGTGATCTTCTGTCGGGGAGACATTCATGCTTCGCTGAGACTTTATCGTGAGCTCATTACTCTTGTCGAAGCCTTAGCTTTCGGTGAGACTTCTAACTGTCGCAAGAACTTCATAGCAAAACCTCTCTCTTAGCGAGCCCAGATCTTGTGTTAGGGTGACTTCATAATGTCAGCAAGAGGTTATGCCGATGGAACTCTTCATCGGTGAGACATAACGTAGTCGCTGGGACCTCTAGCCAAACTCAAACACTTCACCGAAAGTCCTCCCAAGCCCATATGTTGATTGTGACTGTATCTTTCTCACACCGAAGGTCTCTCATGTTCTATCACTAGTTGGTGAGACCAAGAGAAGTCACTAAGACCTTACCCCGACTACCCACTGGTCGCATCGAGATGTTCCTCATTGACGTTCAGCAAGACTCTGTAAGTTTGGTGAGACCTCATATCAAAAACTTTAGTCTGGCTGAGGTGATTACTTAAACTCTGATGGTCGGTGGGACAAGGGTGATTCACTGTGACTTTATACCAAAGAAAATGTCTCATTGACATGCTTCATTCATATTCGCTTTCGGCAAGACATGCCTCGCTCAGCGTGCACCGTTTGGTCCAGAATTGTGCCTTAACTGTGGATTTCCGTCGAGTCTAGATTTCCCCAAAATCTGGTGTCTCCCTAATCTTCCAAAGTCCCTTCTCTGGCTCATTCTTCGCAGAAGTTCTCCCTGGATGGATTTTCTCGAAAGTTGATGAAATGTAATGGAACAAGGGATAATTGAATTTGTTAATGGTTTATGATGCATTCATTGATTATTTCATGTGACTTATTGATTGATTATGATTCGACTTGATAGTTAAGTAGGTGTTTCCCGGTTATTCCGTTGGAATCCGATTGGTCAAGAATTTCTCGAAATTCCTCTCTGGCTCAGAATCTGCGGAGGGCCCCGAAACCCAAAATTTGTGGGATCATTTCATATAATATTTAATGGCACTTTGGTTGTAGGAGATGCATCCTTATGATGTATTGATGGATTAACCTTTCTTTCTTGTAGTTTTTACTATGGTTTTCATGTTGAGTGTAGGTTGAATCAAGAAAGGAAGCAACTGGTTCCTCATTGTTTGATGCAGAGTAGATTAAAATGGACATCAAGAGCAGGATCCCTAAGAACAATGTCACTAAAAATTAGGCAGAGGGTGTTGAAAAATATTTACAAACATAGGAAGCAGATTGATGACACCCTGAGTGGTGTATACAATGGATCCATTACTTTTTTTGAGATAATGACAGGAAGAAGGAAGATCACAGCCAGGTACTTGAGCCTGGAGCAGTTGAGAGAATGGTGGTAGGATGTTTATGGACCAAGTAATTATGATTCTATGTCTGAGCACCAACTAGATGATATGGCCACCTACCTTGCAGTTATTGGAAAATACCTAGCATATGAGGTGGACTGGGATAAGTTGGTCAAACAATCAAGGGATGAGATTTCATCCATCGAAAGATGACTTAGGGTTTTACCCTTGCCACCAGTCATTGGCCTGGATGGGACATTATTGAAAGCACATGAAGAGCCAAATCAGAACAGAGATAATAGGGAAGGGAGCTAATGATAGGCTGTGGCGCGATTTGTGCTTCCCTACTATCTTCCCGCGCATTGATCCAAACTGCATTGCAGATCCTGGGCCGACTTCGATGGAACATGAATTTATTGCTTATTTGACCCATTTCAAAGACTCTTTGGGTCGGGTTGTTGTGCTGAGTTATTACTGCAGAACCCTTGCCTAGCCAACGGATTCCTGGGATTTCTATATATTAGGCATGTCGCCTCATTTGTAAATGGTTAGGATAGTTAGAAATAGTTAGAAGGTTAGATTTTGTAACTAGAACATAGAGTAGAGCTAGTTAGAAGTAGAGTAAGTTAGCAGGTAGTTGCCCTCAAGCAAATATTGTAACAGAAAAGCTAGAATTGTTGCTATAGTGAACAATTTTAATACAAGAAATGACATTGTGATTTGGTTCCATACTTGTTTCTTTTGTTTTGCATGGTTCTTGTTATTACATCTTTAAAATTGCTTTGAGAAGGTTAATGTTTAGATTAGATTTGGGTTCAATACTATTTGTGATTTAATATTTGAATGTTGCAGCAATCCTTTAGTCCATACTTTTCAGAACCAACTGATTGTTAGTTGCTCTGCAAAGTTAGCTTGGACTTTATATTCCATGTGCTTAAGTTCGATTGTGAGGATTTGTTCATTTTAACTATAATAGAGTTGTTTGAATGAATATTTACAAATTGAAAATCTTAACACCTCAGAAGATTGCACTATTTTATGTGAGATTGTAGATTTATCTTGGTCAAGTAGAAATCAATTTTGAAGGATTGGTCCATTTCGAGTATTGGTTACTTTCATTGTTAATCCTAGGAGTAGTATTAGACTTAGGAATCTCTTTGAAACCCTTCTCTTTTTCTGTTTCTTTGATTAGTGGGTTAAAACCAGGATTGAAGCACCATCGGATTGTTAGATCTGATAAAATTGATTTAGCATTTTGCTCATAGTAAGGTCCCATTGTGATTACCAACATTTTCACATTTCGTTACTGAGTTGTTTATGCACTATCAAGACCTGACATTAGAGACCTTGGGTTATCTCTTGAGGCTTGCCAATAGAAATTTACTTTTCAAGAGAGATAGGATATCATATTCTGTCTGCTTGTTATTGTGCAAAAAACATGATCAACATGGTGTAGATTGGCCCTCATCAGTTTTTGGTACTTGTGGGATTTTATAGTACTTTGCTTCAAGGATTTTGCAATAGAAGGGTTTGGGATCTTCATGGATGGTAACTTCTTGTCCCTCATGTGTGAATTTAACACATTGATGGAAAGTTGATGCTACTTCCTTCATTGCATGAATCCATGAGCGTCCTAGGAGGATGTTATATGGCAAGTCGAGGTCCAAGACCTGACAAGTGGTTTCCATGATAGCAGGCCCTACTTGAATAGGGAGTTTGATCATGCCTTGGGACACTCTTTCTTGATCATCATATGCTCTTATTGTGATACCCTTTCCTTTGTCGATAGAATCCTTTAATATTTTCAATTGTTTGATGAGCTTGAGAGAATAAATATTCAAGCCCTTACCTCTATCCACCAAGACCCTTTTGACTTTTATTTTTTGTACTATGACTTCTAAGTGGAGCGCACGGTTGTGAGATGGTTGAGCGGGAAAATCTTGGTTGGAGAATGTGAGGAGATTTGGCATAATGATATGTCCAACCATAGCTTGAAATTTTTCAGCATCAAGATCTGCGGGGACAGTGGATGAAGCCAACACTTCCTCAAGAATTTTCTTATGGGCCAATGAGATTTTTAGTAACTCCATGATGGAGATTTGTGTTGGCATTATTTTGAGCTAATCTAGGACATTGAAGCCATTAGGGATAGATCTAGATGTAGGGAATCTATTTGGCTGGGATGATCTTGCGATGGTAACTTTTTCACCTCTTGTGGTGACTCCAAAATCGGCATGGGCACCTTTGATGGTGATGACTGTGCAGTATTTATCTAGGGAGGCGATGAAAATTTCATACACATGATTTAAGTTTGTGTGGGTGCCTTTCCCCTTATTGGTGTTATTATTATTTCCTTTATTGCCATGGTTAGGCATCAGATTTGTGTATATCTTAAGGCCTTGGTTTCCTATTGGCTGTTCCACGTTTATAATTCTTTGATTGATGAGATCTTGAATTATGTTTTTTAGCCTCATATAACTATTCGTGGTATGCCCTTTGATTTTATGGAAGTCACAAAGTTGATTCTCATTATACCAAGGAGGTTTCACGTCTGGTTCTTGGTAATTCTCATAGGTGGGAGCTTTAATGAGTTTTTCATTTATCAACTTCTTCATGATGACTTCAAGTGGTTCCCCCAGAGTGGTGTACTTTCACTTGGGATAATTCTTGTTCCATTGGGGTGGCCCCCTTTGATCATTGAGATTGTTAATTGTCAGATTGTTGTTTGGTTGTTGTGTTGTCTGATGATTGTTTTGGTGTTGGATTTGGATTTGTGGTGTGGGTGTATTTTGGCGAGGGGCACTAATGACCACTTTGGCATCAACAACACCATAATTAGTAACATTTTTGTTCCTTTCCCACATGCGAGGTTTATCATTGTAATTGGTGGGTGGGAAGTTTTTTTTTTTAGGGTATGAAGTTGATCCCGCGAGTTGAGTCATAAGGGCTCGTTCGATGCTGAGCACCTTGGAGATCAAATGGTCATATGTGGTGATCCCTTGTACCTTGAAATGAAATGCCAAGGGGCTGTCAAGGTTGGATATAATGGTGCAAACTTGTTGTTCCTCGGGCATGGTCCACTTGCTCTGATTAGCCTTGGATCTCCATCATTGTAGGAATGAAGCAAATCATTCATTCTTTCCTTGTTTCAAAGCTAAGAGTTCTTCTAGACTAACATCCATGGCAATGTTGCATGCATAATTTTTAATGAATGTGTCTATAATTTCTTGGAATGTTCTAATGCCTGTAGGTAGGCGAGAGAACCATTCCATAGTGTGGCCAGCCAAACTCCTAGGGAATAGCTACTTCAAATAGGTATCATCATATGCGAATTCCATGCAATGAACCTGGAATTCCATGATGTGATCTTCAGGGTTTCGCATCCCATGATATTTGTCAAACTTAGGGATCTCAAATCCCTTAGGGAATGGTTTCATCACTAGGCTCCTATCAAATGGATAGGGACACAAGTTGCTTGGTGTTTTTGTGGTTCACCCTGATTGAAGATCGAGCACTTGTTGCGAGAGCAACCTGATTTGTGTCATTACGTCATTTTGTGGATCAGGGGGTGGGATGAAGGTGTTCTGGGCTATTTCGATCATGGGTTGGATGGGTGGGTTGGTTGGTGTGTTGTTTGATGGTATTTGCATATTTGGTCAAGCTAGGTATGCTTGCACTTGTTGTTGTATAAACAATGCTTGTTGTTGTTCTTATTGTTGTTGCGCAAATATTTCCTGTTGTTGTGCTTGTTGTTGTTCCAACAACGCTTGTTGTTGGGCTGCCAATTGGGTAATTTCTTGCTTCTCTTGATATTGTTGTATTGCTTGTTGATATGCTTGCAGTTGTGTTGCTTGTTTTTGTGCAAGAAGTTGTGCTTGTGCTTGCACTTGTTGCGCTTGATATTGGGCGTGTGCCTGAGCTTGAGCTTATGCTTGTGCTGCTTGTGCTTGTGCTACTTGTTGGAATAGAATTTGGGCTTGAGAAGCCTTTTGTGCTTGTAATGCAGCTTGGGCTGCTTGAGCGGCTTGTGTAGCTTGGGCAGCTTGAGCAGCTTGTTGTTGTTGTTGTTACAATAAGGCTTAGGATTGTGTGGCCTGTTGCACTTGCTGTGCAATTTGGGCATTTTGAGAATTTTGCGTTGCTTGTGCAGCTTATTGAGCAATTATTTGTGCAACTTTTTTTCTTTTGCATTTGTAGGAATGTCTTTTGATAAGTAGCTTTTTCAGCGGCTTGCAATGCCATGCTGTATTGGTTTGATAAATTGGATTTTGGTGGTGGTGGGGGTGGTGGTGGATTTGGAATGGTGTTTGTGGTGGTAGTGAGCGGTGATGTTGTGTTGGCGGTTTGAGTGGTGGATGGTGTTGTCGTGTTTGCAGTCTAAGTGGTGAATGGTGTTGTTGATGTGGTTGGTCCTTGAGAGACCATGCTTTGTGATATTAGGGGAGTGGTTGATGATGTCGTGATTGCTTGTGTAGTTGTCATCTATTGTTGCAAAAAGTTTTGGGAGTTTGGCGTGATGTTTTGATTGGTGTTTGGAATGTTGGTTTGATTGATGTTTGGTAAAGGTGGAAGCCCTAAACCAAATAAAGGTGTGGATAATGGTGGTAATGGTGGGAGGGGTGAAAATGTGAAGGGTGTGAGTTCTTGAGAAAATGATGTGGTTTCGAAAATTCCCCCAGGTCTGAACATGTCACCTTCTTCTTGCGAATTTGTGAGAAGAGAATTTTGAGGTGTTGCATGGAAGGATGATGATGATGGATCATTAGGATTATGGAAAGTGAGAGGAACATACTTATGTAATGGATTTTGGGGTATGTTTTGTTCCAATATGGTGTTTTCATCCAAGTCTTGATTGCTGACAAGGGGGTGTGTTTGAATAGCATTAAGAAATGCATTTCCCTTATTAACATTAGGTTAGGTTGGAGCAAAAGATGTGATTTGTGGAATTTTTTGAGTGATGCTTTGGGATGGGGGTGTAGATGAGATGGGGAGTGTGGATGAAATTAGAGGCATAACCTCCAAAGATGATTCCACTATAGAGCTTATGTTGAAATCAAAAGGTAATTTGGCCCCTTGTTTTGCTAGTTCAAGCATGTATAGTGAAGGGTTAAGCCTCATCATGATGTTGATGATCTTATGGTTTTCTGGATTTTGGAGCATTTTGGTTATTTCTTCATGGGACATTCCAAAGGTAATATCTTCTCCTTGGATTTCCTCTTGTGGGTTTTGTGATGATGAGATAGTCAAAGGATTGCTTGATTCGACTGGATTCATTTCAACGTTCATTTGGCTTAGGTCACTTGAAGCGGGTATTTCTTTGTCAACTTCCATGTTCTTATTGTATTGAGATCTAGTTTGAACCATAATATAAGGATCATTTTTCAAGAATATGCGAGATGAATCTCTTAATTATTTGGATTGATCTTTACTTTATGCACAAAAGAGAAAATTTTAGGATATCTTGAGTATCAAAATGTGATATGACGATGATGTAAGAGATGGATGATGTAGATGTTTTGATCTTTTGATAAATCTTGAGGGGGATGGTAGACTTTTGGGGCTTTTGGATATGTTTTGGATTTTGATTTTTTGATTCTTTGGATTTCCCTTGATTTGATAAATTGATTTTGGTTTGGTTTGATTGAGCAAATAGAACCTAAGACGTTGGATGACTATCTAAAGGGTAGATTTTCTCAAAGGATGATAATTTGAATATGTGTAGGGAGAAGGATGCATCTACCCACACCTATTCAAATGAGTTGATAATTTAACCAAGCATATGAAGAAGGATGCATATACATATACTTAGCTAAACAAGATGGTTTGACAACTTTAACTAAGAATATGTAAAAGGATGCATCTACACATACCTAGCCAAAGATGATTTGATAAAGATTTCAAGGATTTTGTCTCAAGGATTTGATGATTTTGATTTTTTCCAAAAAGCCTAGCATGAAGGATAATTTCAAGATTTCTCAAAAGGTGATGATAAGATGATTTTTGGTTTGATGTTTGAAGGATGGATGAAAAATATTTGATTTCTTTTGATCCTAAGATGAACCTAAAATAGACACTTTGTTTACCTAACCTCGATATTCAAGAACATGCAATGCTTCTATAGACCTTTATAACCAAGAAGTGGTTCAATTTGAGCATACATTTCCAGATTTTGAATCAAGGACTTTCGTTTTGGGATTTTGACTTCTTGGAAATTGTGAGGTTTCAACACATGTGAGAGTTCATTTTGTTATCTTTTCTTAGTGACTTTATTTTACCACAAACAGTTCTTCGATTAGGTTTTCCAAATTAGATGTCCAATGTCTTAATTTCTTCGAATCCCACAAAGTATGTTATGTGGAAATTTGATGAATCCAAGACAAGGGTTACCTATTGTTTAACTTTAGTAGACAAATTGAGATGCAATCCAAATGTTTAGAAACCTCTAAGGATAGAATCCCAAGGGCAAGCAATAACATATGGATTGTTCAAGGATATTTGTCTCCTAAAGGGTTTGAAATTTTGATGATGATGTTTAAGTGTTTGTTTCCAAGATGTTTTCGAACAAAAAAATCATTTTGTAACCAAGAATAACTACAACCCTATGGATATGGAAGATAATATATTTTTAGTCCCCACTTGGACAAGTCTAGCTATGCTTATCTTTAGCGAATGGTTAGATGCTTGACCCCATTGGCTCCCCTCCATGGCTCATTAACATCATTCGGGGAAGCCAAGCATCAACACCCATGAAACTCCCATGGCATGCTTTCCATTTCTACTAAAAGACCGTAAAAGTGTGGAGTAGCTTCAGAACGACCGTTCTTTCACCAACATATAGATCAAGGATTTTGGAAATTCTAAAACATGGGTTTTAATTAGGACTTTCCATTCATGGAGATTGACCCATACAATGAGAGTCCCTTTTCAGATCCATCTCATCGAAGCCAACCACGTGATATTGGTGTTTATTCCAATACCCACATTTATATCCTGGTTGGAAATACTCTTGGCTTTAGAGTTTTACCAATTGAGTCATTCTCTTGGGTGAGTGATTTTTCCCCAAGGCAGACCCTCTAAGATAAACAAAAGCGAGTAAAGACAATATCCGTAACTTGATCAATCTTTCTTTGTAACACAAAGAGAGAGAATGTACACAATAATGCTCTACTCACACTCGCACAATGTTTTGTTCAATTTTAAACCCAAAATGAAGTGTGGAGGTGATTGCTTTATCTCAACCTAAAATCACAAAAAAAAATCCTTTTGATTCTCAAGATTGCTATAAAGCGCAAGAGAAGCCCCTACGTCCTTTTTTAATGAAGTTAGTTTAAGAAAGTCCTCATGAAGAAAAAGTTGCACTTGTTTATTTTAGAGCCATAAGGAAATTGTGAGTTCTTTTTAAAGCACCAAAGGACAAATGAGAGTTGTTTTGTTCAATTGTTAACCAAAAAACAAACTCTAGTAAGTTGTAGTCCTAATGTTAGTTTTAAGCCTTTGCAAAAATTGAAAAGGTTCTTTTTAAAAGCTCAAATGAAATTAGTGTCCTAAGCAAAAAGGAATAACAATTTCTTAAGAGTGTTAAGCAAAAACTAAAGTGTTTAAAAACACTTTGATTTGGTGAAATAGCATCATCATGCTTCTCTTTCTTTTGTTTTCAATTGATCCAACCTACAAGAAAGAAAACCAGTCAAATTCTGCAAAACACAGAGGTTAAAAAGTAGAAAACAAAAGATAAACTTATCATTTGACAAAAGGCATGTGCTAAAATGAAATTTCAATTTTTTACTCCTTGTCAGTGGTGCAACTCGTGACTGCATCATACTTTGATTTCTCCAGTGGTGTTGTATAGTGTTGCTTACCAATCAACGGTGCTCTATACCAGAACCACTGAGCTCAAATGCGTCGCCCTTTTTGCCAGCGTCACTGTTTAGAATTTAAATTCAAAATTTTTAGATGGGATGGATAAAGCGTCGTAGTTTGGACTTTCCAATGGTGCTATATGGTGACACTGGAGAGTCAGCAGTGCTATGTGGTGACATTAAGCTTCCAACATTGGAATTTTCTTGTGCACAAACAAAAATGCGGAATTTTTAGAAAAATCTGATTAAAAATGAGATGATGCCCTCCTTTTAGCTCCAAATGTGCGAACCCCAATCCCAATACCTGCAAAACAATAAGAACAAACACATTAGATTAAAGAATGCAAGCAAGAACAAGGATTCCCCATGAAATCCATTCACAAAGTTCAAATTAGGAAAAAGAAATTAAGAACACAATGAAATAACAATAAAATAGATTGAATCCTAATTAAACTAGCAAACTCATGATCCCATGGGGGAATTGGTGCCAATTTGATGTGAAAATTGACCTTTTCCTAATTCCTATGATGCAAGATTGATGTATTGTTGATGAATGATGGTGAGTGATCCAAGCTAAAAACCTGTATAACCTAGCTAAGAACTCAATGGTATTGGTGAAAATGGCTAGAGATTTGAGTAGAGTAACTTTGCATAATTTGTGGATGATCAAATGAGGAGATTAGCCTTTTATTTATAGAATGCCAAGATGGATGAATATCCAAAATAGAGCAATGTGGGACTAACATTCATCCAATGGCAAGATGCCACTTGTCAACCTATGAGTGAATGGAGGATGTGCAAGTTTTGAGGATTGTGCCAATAAATGCACATTTTTGAATTTTGAATTTGTTGAAATGACATGCAAGAGGGAAGAAAGAATGCATTGAAAACCACTTGGCTCAAGGCAAAGGACATGTTAGATGGAGTAAATTCCTTGTTGGATGTACATGTCAACTTGGATTTTTGAATTCAAACTTGGAGAATATTCCCAAAAGATGCCTTGTTGTAGAAAATAGAGATTTAATAAATCAATTAAATCTATTTTCATGTAAAAGTGGTAAAAGCTAGAGGATGGGACATGATAAGAGATTAAATTAATCAAGGTTAATTAATTTAATGAGAGATTAGTTGATGTGACAAATTTGACTTAGATTTGTGGATTTATTTAAATCAAATATGAGAACGATGTGATTTAAAGATTAATTAAATAAAGATTTTGATTTATTTAATTAAAAGAGACGATGTTAGATTAAATTAAATAAGGTTTTAGTTTATTTAAATTAATAGATAGGCTTAAGAGATTTAATCAAATAAAATTAATTATTTAATTAAATCAGATAATTAGATCAAAATGGTTAATATAATTATCGAGAAGGGGTGACTTAATTAGATAACTGATTTATTTAATTAAGAGAGGAATATTGATGAATTTGATTAGATAGGGGGATTTTATTAAATGGTTAGACCGAAGGATGATTCAGGATGAAACGATGTTAGTAGTCAGGATCAGATGCACAATGTCAATTGATACATTTTACGTGTCTACAATTAGATGTCGATGAAGAATGCAAATGCATACTTTCCATTTTGTCAATGATATGCAATGCAAAAATGATTCTAAATGAATGTTTTACTAAAGTAATTTGAGAAATTATAGAATGCAAAAACAAAACAATAACCTAATTGAATGTTGATGCAAAGTGTTCAAAATGTAGGTTCACCAAAATGAACCATAGATTTTTGGGATCACAAGGCTCTCTAACTCTTCTAGGGTTTTTAACCTAAAATGGGAGAGTAGGGTCAAAAATACTAAAGGGTTCATTCAAATTATGTTATTTATGATGTTGTTTAAGCTAAATGTAATGAACTAAGTGCAATTAAGTGATCTAAATGACTGATTATGTACGCAAGATATAAGATTTATGATATGTTGGAAAATACAATGTGATATGCAAATAATGATATAGGAATGAATAAATGTAGAACAAAAAGAAATGACTTGAATCAGAGTGCACTTGGAGGTTTGATGAGGAATCTAGAATCTTCTGGATGCTATTTGGAATCAAGGAAATTCTTGAGTGGGACTCATTCGCCCATGGTGGTGAATTAGTCCCGCTTCTTATGAAAATTGTTGGGAACTAGTTTTTGAGTGTCAGGATCTGGAATTTGACAAAACTTAGATTTCCAGCCTTAACATGGGACTCATTCACCACTAGTAGCAAATTAGTCCTCCCAAAATTCTCAGAAATTAGTAGACAACTTTGTAACACCAGATCCTAGGATGTCTAGTTATTGAGTTGTCGAAGTCAATTCTACATAAAACAAACATAATACCTTCTCCAAGCTTGAAATAAGGTTGATTTGAATTGAAGCACCTAGTTGAATTGTTGACCACTCTTCAACACCTAAATACTTGTTAAATCTGCACACAAAAGTCTTCAAACACACAAGCAAGAGGTGAAAAATGGTTTAGGGTTAGCAAATAGGGGTTTGCCTTAGTCAAACCCCACTTTGGTAATCAAACCCTTAATGAAATGATGAAATGAAAGAGAATGATAAACAAATATCATGCAAATGCTATCAACTTACCAAACCCTTATTGAAGAAAATTTGAAGTTGTGTAAATGGATGCTCCAAAGTGCTTGATTTATGCTTGATTTGATGTTGTAAAGTGCTTGAATGTTTGAGTGAATGAGTGAATAAGTGAACTTGATGAATGAATGGGGGTTGAAATGGATGTAGAAACACGTATTTATACACACTTGTACCTTAGTAACCCATTAATACCTTATCATAGGATGACATCAAGTGATTTTGAATAAAAAGCCAAAAGGAAATTTAAAATATTTTGAATTTGGAGCCAAGGGGGACTCATTCACCACCCACATTGTGGCGAATGGGTCTCACCTAGGACCTAAACATGGGTTTCTGGAATTAAGTCACATTTAATGTTATTTATCGGGTTTATATTCAAAAATGTGCTTACTTAAAGATTATAAGGGCATAAAGGGGTCAAATAAAGCATAAGAAAGGTGTAAATAGTGAATTTATGCCTAGAAAAGCCTGAAATCTTGTTACAAGACTTTACAACACTTTAAAATAGGACTTGTTTAGTGATGAAAAGGTGATTTTTAGGTGAATTGTAATGAATAAAGTCTAGAAGAGTGTAGAAATGTTTTACAACACTTCACAACACGTTCACAAGATGTTGTTATTTGAGTTTTAGTACCTAAATATGCATGTTCAAGCAATATTACATCAATAAATCAAAGAAAAATAGACCAAACAACAGGAAGCAAGGCCTAAAAGACCATGAAAATGACAAGGGTTGATTTTTCTACGGTGCATTTACATAGGCTATAAAACCTAAAACAAGAGAT
The DNA here is from genome assembly GCA_007258455.2 of Sequoia sempervirens. Taxonomy (NCBI): domain Eukaryota; kingdom Viridiplantae; phylum Streptophyta; class Pinopsida; order Cupressales; family Cupressaceae; genus Sequoia; species Sequoia sempervirens. Next base: position 111,881,121 of record VDFB02281492.1, on the reverse strand, counting down.
TCAATTTCCGTTTTGCTTGAAACCTTCCTCTAAGGTGCAAGTTTTCAATATGCACCCTACAATTTCAACCAAGCTTCAAGTTTACTTGGTGGTTGAGGCCACTAAACTTAGGGCTAATACTTTCCCCTGTCAAATACTTTTCTTTCCATTATATGTATCATGTCAAGGCTGCAAATACTCTTATATATCACCCACCTACTAATCAAGCCACAATCTTTGTAATCAATTACTATGGACATATGTATGAACTTAGTATTATCATGAATAAAACCATTTCCAAATGGAAACCATAATCGATGTACCATTTTTTCTTGTTTAGTTCACAGTCATACCCTAGCAAGTGCTCCTATAATAGTATAGGAAATTGGAAATACTCATAATCTGCTTGATCACTATCACCACAAGATCTAATATCACATTCAATTTGATCATCAAACTAAAAATTCATATACATATTTCTTTCTAAGTAAGAATTCAAGGACACACAACTTATACCTTAAGAGTGGTGTTGTACTCCTATTTCAATTATTTTAGGTTCCTTTATATCTAGCTTCTACTCCATACCAAGCATACATTCACTATGTGGGATGAAAATGAAATGTTCATACATAGGCTTCTACTCAAATTGGTGTTCTCATTCATCAAAGCAATATGAACTTGTTATACTATCAAATGGTACACTTCCCTGGGAAAGTGATTCATTAATCCTCATAGCATTATCACTTTTATTTAGATCATGGTTACTTCCACAAAAAAAAATATTCATGCCATCCCAAGCATCAAAAATTATCTCTATCTCAGGTTCATTAACATAGTCCAATCCCCCCTTCCAATTACTGCACAAATTGAAACAAAATGCTTCAAAGGATGGATCAAATAGTCTAGGATTGATATGATTAGTAGTATGGTATTCAAATGTACCATTGATTTATAGGTATGTTGACTCATGTGTGTAGGACTAGTTGCAATTTGAACATTTTTATGTGCAACCGAGTACATTTTTTTAACACATTCTTTGTTGAAAACTATCATGTACATCTCTAATATGAAACTCATACATTCCTTTTCTACTTGGCCCCCAAAAATAAGAACTTTCTCACTAGCATCAACAATCTCATTGTTTTCAACACTAACTACAAGCCCAAGATCATGGATATAGACATTCTTATCTTTAATCTCATCATCTTCATACTGCCAAGACATTCCAATTTTGATATAGGTGAACTGTATTTCAAGAATCCATCATATGCAATCCGTTCATCTTCATGTGAGGGAAAAACCTTATGAATAATGGTACAGCTAAATCTTTCATGCAAAAAGGACACCTTCAGGTCAACCTCACAAAAAAATTATATTCCACCTAAGAGCAATCCGAATTATCATTTCATTATCTTGGTCACCAACCTTCAAGGGTATATTAGTAGTTCTTACAGGTATGACAATATCATCATCCATAATACTAGATAGATATTCTTCTTCTAAAACATCCCTATCCATTTCTTGGGTATACATTTGATCTTCAAGAGGAAAATCACCATCATGAGGTTGAGACCTCATTCTTTGTATATAACCATTCTTAGCCTCCTCAACAATTCTGATCCAACCAATTATCCAATCAAAATCCTGACATTTCAATTCCTTAAGCAAGGACCTAAGCCATAGCTCATAAATGTCATAGAATATTTCAATGCATTTGAATCTGTAGGTCATAACCCTTTAGGAATTTCTAGAAAGGCATCTAAGAACCTTGCTAAAAACTCATATGGAAATTTCCCCTCATATCTCTTCATTTTGGACAGTCTTTGGACTAACAAAACCTCATCAGTATTACTTATACTTTGTTGAAGTCCATCCTAAATCTATCCATGATTAACATGCTATAAGGGTGAACAAGATGGGGCATTAAAAACATCATCACATTGATCATCCTTTTCATCCTTATTTATTTCATTTATATGATGTGTACCCAAACAAAAAACACTTGTAGCCATATATCTTCTCATCATTGAGTATTTCATAGTGTTTTCAATATCCATAGTAGTGTGATATGCATGTTGTAATGTCTCGGGTTCCTTATCCATTATCAAATAACTCATCTCATTATCAAATGCACCTATATACATAATCAAACATTTTGCATCATTAGGTCTCAAGTGTTCAAGAATATATTTTACTACTTTCATAAATCAAAGGTTAAAGGAAGGGACCAACTCATCTTCATCCTTTTGGATTTCCATAAATATTTTTCTTATCACATTTGGACTAATCCTTTCATCAAATTGTTCCACAAATGCTATCTCAAAGTCATCCCATGATGCTACATAACACACTAGTAAATATGAGAACTAGTCTTTGGAATCTTCTTTAAAGACTAAGCAAAAAGCTTCATGACATCTTCATGATCTATCTCAAAATCACCCATTAGATGTTTGGAGGATGACTCATAATTTTTCCCTATAAACCTAGGAAAATGTTTACTAATATCATCAGGAATCTTGTTAGGGAAACCTTAAATACCACTAAAACTTAATGGTTTATATCTCTCGATAGAGAATTTCATTTGATGGCATGATAAAGATTGCTCACCCTACATAGTGTTACTTGATGTTTCAAAAGGTGATGCAAGGAAATGATACATCTCTCCTTTATCCTTATCCAGTCCTTAAATATCAACTTCATAGTTGATTATCCATTGCCTTGTTCCTTTATTTAATCATGATTTTAAAATGCATAGCTCAAACTCACTTATGCTTTAAAACTTTCTAAAAGGTAGGTTTGAAAGATAAGCATGCTTCTTCAACCCAACTTAGATAATACAAATTTAACATTGGAAGTATTTAAAATGACTACCATTCCCTCTATTTGTGTTTAATTCACATAATAGGGAAGAAAAATTTCTCACCAAATCATTTCAATATGGTTTTCACATGGATTTATCTTTTCTTGAAAACCAAAACATGGGAAAATACCTAGGAAAACTTCAATAATATGAAGTTTCTTTCACTAGATGATTTCACTTTTCAGCTTTCTTAATCAATAGAGTCACACATATATTCTCTATACTTTTCATATTTTGTCTCCAACAACTTTTCATTCCATTTTACTGGAGCCTCTCAAACAATTCATACCAATATAGAGATTTTAGGAGTTGCAACCCACTTCTAGTGAGAAATTCTAAGATGATTCATGGACTTGTAGTAGATCTTGATAACATTAGCATGTCTTCAAAAGAGGCACAACAAACTCCCTTGGCATCTAGGAGGATTGAATCATTAACACAAAGCTAGGCTTGAAAATATAAGTCTTTTAACAAATTTTTGACTCTTTAAAGTAGAATTATCTTCTATTATACTTTTCTCAAATTTTTATCCGTAGCGGAGTCACCATTTTCATTGGTTCTTTTTCCAACAAAACCCTGAAATCCTCTAAAGGGTAGCCAACCCTTATGCTTAAGAATATTCAAAGCTAGTGTCCAACACATGGGAGATTTGATATGTAACTATTTCTCCCCTACACTTTGGGATTTGTGAAACCTAGGAGGGTAATCCCAACAATGTGTTGATAGATAACAGTGTGTCTAGTCATCAAACATTAAGTACATAGATGATTCTCCTTAAAAAATTTAAAAGACCCAATACCCTAAAGGTTTGGCTAACCTTCATGGCAAGGTCTAACTCAAACAAGAGAAAATGTAATTCATTAAACCTCACACACACCCACAATAAGATTGAAAAGTAAATTGATTTTAATTTTATGATTAGTTGTTGAATTGGCCATCACAATTACAGTATAATTACCTTACTTAAATCAATGCCATATTCTTGGAACAAATTCAATCCTACTACCCATATGATTTGATAATAATTTTCCTACATGACACTACCCAAAGGCTCCAAAACACTATGTTACAGTATTCCCAATTAACATCTCAAATATTAACTTCTTACTAGCATCATCATACATGAATTATTAGAAACATACTATTATACTCAAGCATTTACATCCATTCATTAAATTAGTGAGCAAGAATAGAGTAGTACATCCTTTGGAAACCAACAGAGACAAATAAGATAACCATTGATTAAATTATTCATAGTTTGTAAAACCAATACATAGGAGAGAAAACTATAGATACTTTATACAACTAGTTTATATATATTATCACTATTATTATCAGAGAACCATATACATATTGACTGACTTCATCCCTAAAATATACTACCAAATGTTTTAGTATTCTTTTCTATTCCTGCGTGACCCCTTCAAATAAAAACTACCCACTGACCCCTCTCTTGTAATCAACCTTGAAATCCCTTTTATAGAACAAGGTAGAAACAAGAATTGGGATGAATTAAAAATTACATTTCACTTTCATTTCAAAACTAATTTCACCAAAATGTGAAATATTTTCCGGACAGTTATAAGCAATCATTTTTGGGACAAGCGAAAGAAAAATTCCAAAAACATTAGTCAAAGAAGACTCACCAGCCTTCCAAAAGGAATTATTGTTTTAGCATCAAAACTTGTATGTCCACACCAAACCTGGAGAAGTCTCCATCAACACCAAAAACATAGAATGACTGAAAGGAATCTAATCAGCACAAAGGACCAAAAACTAAGCACTAGCTTAGAAAGAAAATGAGATGCTACCTTGATTTTTAAGTAACAAAGTAAGTATTCCCACTTGGTGTCCTTATTGAAATTGGAAAAACCTCCACCACCTCATCATCCAATTCTACCAATTCAATCATGGCCATAAGATACTAGCAGTAACCTGAATCAGTCTCAACAACACTATCTAAGGGATCATCTGAGACTTCAATGGGAGAACAATCCTTGCTCAGATAGGCTCAATGGTATTTATTCTTCCTCATTTCCTCCCTCTTAGGCCTATCATATTTCTTCCCTTTACCTTTGACCAGTTCCTCTCAAACAATTTTTCTTCTTAGATGATAGGAACGCTTGACAACATTCTACACATATTTATTACCAACTTTTTCTTTCTTCCTCAAAGTTATAGGAACCTCAGGGATATCCTGTTCATTCTTGGGAGTGTCACTTTGAGATTCAAGGGGATTGAGTCTCTTGGACTTTGAGGTTGGGTTGACATACACACTTAGTCTATCCATTTTCAACAGAGTAACTACAAAGGACAAAGATACTACCAATAACGTATGAACTATATCTACTCAAGAACAACTATCTCAAACTTTGCAACTACTAAGAAAAAATCCACATGCTCTTAATCAGATTCTCAACTCTCAAAGACATCAAATGGTGAGAATGAAAAGTAGGAAATCATCATTAAATAGAGAAAATGGAGATCGCATGTGTTAATGTTCCAAGAAATCTTGTGTGAGAGATATGATAATCAACTACTTTGATTTTTGAACCTCAACCCTTGATCACACCTTGAGACAAATTAATGGATAATCAATCAGAATGATTAATTATCAAAAATTTAATTTGCATGTGCTTGATGCCTTTCCTTAATCAAAAAACCCATGTGGATGGACACCCATTCTTCCCTCATAATTAATCACATACTTAGAACTTGATAAAATATGTCATGTCATATTTACCCACTCACCTGTGGGAATTAATTTACTTGCAGTTCATCACAACAAGACAGTGGGGACCAATCATGATTTAACCTTAGAATATTAGCCCATACTCTGCCTTCAATTTCACCTTCGCACATGTAATAACATTTATGGTGCAGGTGCAACCAGGCATGATCATGCCTCCAAGAGAAAACTGTAGGATTTTGATTTAGAGTTAATAGTATAATTTTTTCATAAGGCCTAGATGGCCATATAAAACTTTTTTTAGGGTCTAGATAGTCTCTTTAAAGTTATTTGGGCATAAAATGTTAAGGTTGTAAAAATTGACAAAATATTATCAACACAATTTTGTAAAAATGAAAAAAAATGCAAAATCATGGAATACCAAGGGTCCGAAAGTTGTAGAATTAGATTTAGATAGTTTTTTGGGTTATTTAATCGATGATGTAACCTATTTTATGTGAGGAAGGTTGGATATTGATGTATGAAGAATAAGCTTAATGAAAATTCTCTGATTTACTATTATTTTCCTATAATTTCATGGTTCCAGGCCATTGTACAACCATTATTGTTGCTTAAACCCACCTCTCCTCCTTTGGTATTTGTAACCCTATGAATCCTCTTTTATATTCTTTTGATTTCATTTAAAATCTTTTTTATTTAAGAAAGTTATGAGAAAAATTGTGTGGATGAGTTAAACCCTTGATTAGGGTATACAGTGGGCATAAAAAATGTATTTCTTTAATTTCCACCATTCAAATATCTTGAAAATTGGCATGCTAGTAGTTATGAACGTGATCTAACATATTTTATAGGTTGTATAGTTTATTGATGAGGTTTAGGGTTGTTTCTATGTTTCCCTAGTTCTAAAACATTGTCAAAATTTTGGAATTGATAGAGTACAATGGAGTTTCAAGGGTTACATTGAAAAATGTGAGTTATTAAGGGGAAATATGGTTTCAAAAGGTTGTTGGGAGTATTTTTTATTCCTTCTCTATTGTTTTTTGGTGAAAGTTAAATTCTTGATTCATTTTTTGTTGACTGCCCTATTCAAACAGTTTGTGACAGTATCAAGATTGATGGTTTAAAGTGTTTGATGAATAAGCATGTATAAAGAATGGGAAGTGGTTTAATCATGTTGTGCAGACTTATAAACACTTGTTGGTGATGTTCATAAGTGGAGATGGATTGGGGATTATGGAGTTGATTGTTTATGGGGTCTAAAATGGCCTATTTGTTGTGATGTCAGTCCTAATTTGGGAAGAATTTGCATATGTAGTAACCCTTCATATTAAAAGGTCATGAAAGTGTGTGAGAAGGGTTTCAATGGTGAGTTTTATATGCCATTGAATAAATTGGTGCACCATTGAGATTCCTTTAAGATTTCTTGTCAAATTGAATGGTTTTAAGAAGCCCATTTTGGCTGGTTGGACAGTCTAGTATGAGAAGTTCACTTATTTGATAGGTAAAGTTTGTAATAAGGTTTGAGACTATTATTTTAATGTTGTTTAGAGAGTTTTGAAGAATCTAAAAGTGCTTTATGCCTTGCTCTCAATTAGAATTTTTGGAATTAAGAGTTTGTGAGGGATGATTGAACCCTCATTATAAGGACATGAAAGGTTTGTTTGAGTTTTGACAAATGAGATTAAGTTAAGTGAGTTTTCTTCCTCTATCATTGCATCAATTTAATAGAATTGATGGCCACAATCAGAAAGCATTTCTCAAATCTCAAACATGTGCCAAAAGAAACTGACTCTAATATGGCACCTATCTTATTCTTAGTGCAGTCTTGGCCAAATTTTAGCAGTACTTTACCTCCACTAAATTCCATTAGAGCCCTTAAAATATTCCATGTGGAAATTTCCCACTTGCCCACTAAGAAATAAGAGATGCAAGTGGGCCCCTCATAGGATGGCGGGGAGTGGTCAAGATTGACCCATGTCACCCGTCATCAACCATTGATATCTTTTCTTGTAAATCCTTCACCATCTTCAAAGTCTAGCAGGTCCCTCCATGAAGCAACGGGTGTCATCTTGCCTGCTAGACCATGACATTTTATAAGTATTAAATAAAATTAGATGGGGTGGCAGTGAGCAGTGGAGATTTGACCACATCACCCAACAACCACCATAGATTTCTCTTTGATACCATTTTTTGATCATCAAAAGATATTTGGCCCACCTTATAAAGGAAACATGTGTCCAAATCCCGCTAGCCCATGTGATTATGTCACCTCAATACATAGAGCAAACGAGCATGTGGGGAACAACCCGGATGAGGACATGTGTTGGAATACTAGCTGTTGATCTTTCTCAAAGTTCCACCCACTGACCCTTTGGAAGAAATGGTCCCACTTCCTGACACGACACATGGCAACCGTTCACCAGCTTGTTTGAATATTTTAATGAAGAATGAAATGAAGTAGATGCATAGGGAACAATTGAGATTTTCCTATGATGATTGAAAGGTCATTACATAGCCAAAATCTACACATGTTGCATGTTGGTTCCCAAATCAATATATGTACTGAGTCCTAGAGAATAGCCACTTTCTCATGCTTAGATTCAAAGGTGGATTTGGCTAACGAACGAGATTCAATCAAAGTCTAAAATCTCCTACACTTGTAGCTTTGTTAAATAAGGGAGGGTAATCCCAACAGTATGCTTATAGATACTCTTCTGTGCCAAAGTATCAAATACACTGTAAATAGATGTTTCTCCTTCAATTGTTTGTGAACCATCAATTTTGAGGGTGACTATGGACATTTCTTACACTCTTAGGATCTTTCACCTAAAAGGAGAGAGATAGAACCCTAAAATTGAGGTGGTTCACTCAAACTAAGATATGTAAGATTGAATTATGACTAAATGCAATAATCTTAATGCAACTAAGCTATGAAATTGATTGATTATGAATGAAAAAATAATGAGTGTTCAAAAACATAGTGTGGTATGCAAGAATGAACTAAAACATGAACAAAAACAAATAGAACTCAAAGAGATTGAACATAGTGCACCTAGGAATTGAATGTTGAATCTAGAAGGCTCTAAAAACTAGCATAAATGACTATAAATCACCAATGGGACTCATTCATCACTGATGGCAAATCAATCCTGCTATAGTTAACAAAAAACACCTGAAATTGCTTTCCAACAGTCGAGAACTGCATTTTAACAAAATCAAAATTTTCAGCCCTTAGGTGGGACTCATTTACCACTAATGGCAAATCAATCCTCCAAAAATCTACAAAATCAAAGGTCAAATTATGTAGCTCCAGATTTGCACTTGTCTTCTTATCGGGTTGACCAAGTTAAATTTGTAGAAAATTGGTTGTAGGTTGTCTCTAAGCTTGAAATAGGGTTTAGTTGACTTGAAACAGTTTCTTGACTTCTTGTCCCATTTTCAACACCTAATTTCTTGACAAATCTATGTACAAAAGTCTGCAAACACACATGCAAAAGGGGAAAAAAGGTTAAGGGTTAGGGTATAGGGATTTGGCTTGGTCAAATCCAACTTTGGTAATCAAACCCTTAATAAAGAAATGAAATGAAATGATTAAGGAATGATGAATAAACAACATGCAAATGTCCTTGTTGGTAAGGGACACTACAAATTATTTTTTGTGTTTTCATTGATGACAACCCTAGTCAGTGATAGATCCGTATAACATCATTTTCTTATACTAGCAATCAGATTGAAGTCAGACGAAAGAACAAAACATCTGACAATTTGGTGATCATCGACTCACTTGTAGATTTCCAATTATTATTTTGCATTGTGGACCTCATGGGAGGTTTATCAGTACATCTAATGTGTTTTCCAAAAATCTTAGTGCCTTGTACTAATTCTTGTGTGAGTTTGGAGATCCGTTTATTAATTCTCTTTTTATCAGTATTTCAGGGCTAACTCAATTGATGTAATATGTTGTGGATATTCAAGGAATTTTGTATCAAATATTTTTGTGTTTTCTCATCTTGTTTAGGGTCTAAGCTAAGTTGTGGTTAGCCATTGTGGATGCGCATTGCATAACTCTTATGATTTGAGCCAATAGTTGCTAATATCTTCAATTTTTATTTGAGCCAACTTATTGCGACTAAATTGCTAGTCACGAATATATATGTATGATCTCTTATATATTTTTGGTGTGTATGTGTGGTGTGTCAATATGTATTGTGAATACCAGAAGAGTGTTGGAGTGATTTTATGCACATATTCACTTGTGCATAAAGATTTTGTGAAGCGATTCAGAGCAGAGCAGAGCAGAATATCAGTATCAGTCAAAAGGACAAAAGATTGAAATTTGAGCCTAACTAGAACTATAATCAAGAATTTGTAGATGTTATTTCTTCAGTTCATTCGCTTGCATCAAATCCAAATCTTTGTAAGGAAGCGTTCCTTCCCATCTTGAGCAGCGAGCTTGATGTAGAGCTACAAGGATCACAACTCAACTCATCATTCATTTCAAAAACATCACTTGATTCCATAGCCAATCTGAGATTAGAGCATACAACTACTTGTAGATTCCTCAAAACACATTGACATCACCAAAACAATGAACTCAAACTCTCAAACATGTGCATTTACAATGTTGACTATCCAAAACAGCAATTAGGCCCTTTTAGGCCCCATAAAATCACAATTACACATTCTAGCCCTAACTCCATACTGTAAGAAGCTTTTGGGACACCTTTTAGATCAACTTGAAATATGTCAAATAAATAAACAACTTTGTTTTGCAACAACACCAAACAATGAATTGTCAATACTAGATTAGGCCTAACTAGACCTTCATGGACTACCCTCCTTCCATAAAATCAACATACAACATCAACAACCCTCTTGATCACCAACACAAATTGGAACATTCAATATATTCTCCTAAATGATCTCAAACTGAAATACATAGTATTAAATGGAGAAACAATCAAATTAAAAGTAAGTTACAGTTTGGACCAGATTGTTAACACCCTGCCCTTCCTATCTTCCTTAAACTTGGTCTTCATCACCATTGTATTTTTCAACATCCTAACTTTTAAGAGGGTCTAAATCTCCAAAAGACCTTGCAAAAACAATTCCACTCACAACAAACATCAATTCCAAAAATTGTTTGTCTCGGTTGTCCTAGGAATACATAGTTTGATCTTCACTATAAAGTGCAGCAAACAATCATTAATAACTTTCACACAAATAATTATAAATAAAATCACTCCTGTCAGTTTGTAGATTACCTAGTTACAAAAAATTTCCCCAATTTTTAGCCAGATCCAATGGTTAGAAAAAAATTTATGAGGGTTTACCAAAACGAGTAACCCTTGGTAGGGTTCCAGACTGGTTTTACAAAAAATTCCATATCTTTCTCATACCTTCATGAAATAAAATAAGACCAAATGAAAAATTATGTAGAAACATATTGCTAACTTCTCCAATGACTTCCCCTTCAGTATCAGGCTGTACATGGCCGTAGAGGACCAAAGAATCACATTTTTATAGTGATTTCTGAGAAAAACCAGAATTCCATTAGACTTTTTCCATTACAAATCAACTTCTTCTCCTTGCTTCGACCTATGAGAGGCTTATTTATGCTTTTCAAACCAAAAATAACTCAAATAAACTAACCACAACTGATTCCAACCTACTTCTAACTAATGGACTTATTATTTACTTAATTTTTGCTCTTTTGACAATGTTTACAATATGGAGTGACTTTGAAAATTATGTGACAAATAACTTAAAATATGATATCCTAGGACTCAAATGATCTCATGCATATATAAAATGGATCATTCAACCTTATTACAACATTAAAACACCTAATCTAATGAGTTTATACAATATGGCCTCATGGAGGCATGTAATCAAACAAGTGCTCCTGCACCAGAGCTCTAGGAAGTGCACCTAAATGCAACTGCATTCCCATATTGTAAAATTATTTTGAGTATACTTAGATTATATTGTGGATTGGCCATCCACTATGGTTTTTCCCCTAATAGGGTTTCCATATAAAAATCCATGTTATGGTGTTGTGGTTGATTGCTTTCTGTTTTTGCATATTACTTTTGGTTGAATGTTCTAAGTGGATTAAACATCAGAATAATAAAGTTAATTTTTGTAGAACACCGATTCACCCCCCTCTTAGTGTTTCTTGTTTCCAACAATTGGTATCAAAGCTAGTTCCTCAAAATAAGTCTAATAGCTTGGGGAGATCTTGGAAAGTGTTTTCAATGCATACAAGAAGTCTTCATCAACAACTTATGGTGGCATTGGATGATCTTGACCAGTCAAAATCTAAGAACCGGGAACTATAGGAAAATCTTGAGAATGCAAAAAAAATCATCTAGTCATTGAAAGAAAAAATCAATGAATCAAGGGAGAAAAGAAAGGAATTATGTGATCAGCTCAAGCAGAAGAACAAAAGCATGGAAGATGAACAACTCAGTCATGCCTTAAAGGAGAAAACATAAGAGTGTGAAAAGTTTTCCAAAGAAAATTTTTCCTTGAAGTGTGAGATGGAGTCCATTATGATGAAAATGACCATGGAGTTTGAAGATAGAAAGAAAAATGAAGAAAAGCTTGCTCAATATTTGAAAGAAAAATTTGAACAATGTGGCCAATTGGAAAATGAATTGGAACAATTTGAAAACAATGAGGGAATGCCTGAAAAACAACTTGATGATCTCAGAGATCAACTTACTGCTACAAATGAGTACAAGGAGAAATTCAAAGCTAGTTTAGCCAAACTTGATGAACTGATTAAAGGTTAGAGGACTAATGGTGACATGAGAGGTCTTGGATATGAAGAAGGAGAAAGTTACAAATTTGGACAAAGAAACTTTGGACAAAGGAATTCTAGACAAGGAAGATTTTGCCAAGGAAATTAGATGAATGGAGCCAGAAGAAATCCAACGAGACAACCAAATTCTTAGAGATTCAATGGGTATTGTTTTACTTGCAACAATTTTTTTCATATGGCTTCTCAGTGTAGAAGCAGGATGAATTCAAGTGGACCATCATTCTCAGGTTAGTGCTTTAATTGCTATAAGTATGGTCATAAGTCAAGTGAATGCAAAATTGTGATGAATAACTTTCATAGAGATATCAAATGCTATGCATGCAATAGATTTGGGCATATTACTAACCAATGCAGATCAAGGAAAAATCAATGGAACAGTTGGTCTGATTAGAGAAATGTTGTGTGCTACAACTGCAACAAATTTGGGCATATTGCTAGATTTTGTTGGAATAGAAGAGGTTCAGTAAAATAGAATACACAACAAGATGTCAAAGGAAAAGGGAAAGTCAATACAAATATTATCAAAAGGAAAATGTAAAAGAAATGGGTGAAAAAGAATCCCTCTATTGAAGGAAACGTGCCAACACCAAAATTTGCTTCTAGTAATTCCTCTGGGAATTAGTTTTAGGCCTTTAGCATAGGGGGAGCTATTAGGAAAATTCTTCAACCCCCTATAGGAAAATGATACTAGAATGTGGACCAATCTAGTAGATGGATCAATGCTTTTCAGATGTTGTTTAACCAAATTGGACCTAGTATTGTAAAGTTTTGGGGATCCGCAGAAAAAATATTTATCTTAGTGCTTGAAATTAGAGTAACCAGATAAACTAGGGTTAAGGAATTTATTGCAAAAAAAGGGTTAGTTGTGCGAGTGATAAAAAGTCATTTTTATCCTTCATTTGCCACTTTGCATTTTGAAGGAAAGCAGCATGAAGAGCCCTGAAGTGGACCTTGTGGAATTGTGGAGAGATTGAAAGCATGGAGAAGAATCTGCAATCGAACTTTGATCTAATGGAAAGGTTTTTATTTTTTGAAAAACCTATAAATTTGTGAACTTGCAATCATGGTCACTCCTCTGGTAGTCAAAGTCAAGGATAGACCACATCTTAAATTTAAATGGCATCCCTATAAGTCTGTTAAGACTGAGCCGTTAGGAGAGTTTTCATTTGTGTCGTAAAGAGTTTTGCATACTGAGGATATTAGGGAATATATTCATGCAAACATTGAAGAGTTAGGAACCTCTCAAATAATGAATCTATACTCCCATCATATAGTTGGAGAATATTTTATTGTAAAACCAGAATTTCAAATCCTAGAAGAGAATAAGTTTGTGTAGTTTGCGAGATTTCCCGTATTTGAGGAAAATGAATGGGTGAGATACATTTTGAGTCACGTTCATGACGAGTTCATGTGGCTAAATATACCCTTCAAAATCACAAAGGAGGCTATATGTGTAGTAATATGTCTGAATTCCACTGGTAGACTTCCAATTTTTAATTCCATGAAGAATGACAAAGTTATTGAGGCAATAGGTGTGCAATGGGATAGAAGGGAAATGGCAATAGAAGACATTACTGAAGTTGATGTGAAATTCTCATCAATGGTCATTGGTTACAAGATATATCATTCTAGCCTGGACAATTTTGTATCTGGTATGGCCATCTATGTAGCTTATGGAATGATAAAGTAGAATACAGAGTATGACTCATGTGAGTTGATTAGAATTCAATTGTTGGAGAATCTAAGAAAGATCAAGAAAGACAAGAAGAATGCTTTTAAATATGTTAATTTGCTATTGTTCCCACTTTTCTATTTCATGAATGAGGTTCCAGGTATAGAAATTATAAATTGGAAAAATGATGAGCCTATATTTGTTCAAATAAGGAATAGGTTATTTGGAATGGGTGACCATCAGGTCAGGAACACTACCCTATGGGGTTACTTCAAAAATTTGTAGGATATGATGCATGCTAGGGATAGAATTCTCACTTCAATTGTGGAATAGTACAAAGATACCATCTGCTTCATTTTGGATATTGACCAATGTCATATGGAAGTTACTGATCCCAAAACAATTTGGATCATGCCAATGAGATATGAAGTAGAGGAAAACGTTATGAAGATGTATGCAAAACACTTTCTAAATTCACCTCTAGATCCAGGAGAAGAGAGGTTCAGAACATATGCAGAGAAAATTATGTAGGTTCATGAGGAATTAAGAAAACAAGTGATAGTTAGGAGAGTAAGAAAAGAAACATATTTTTTTGTAGACAGGATGGGCTTACCTATAGAAGCCTTGAGAGAAGCAAGAAGGAGGAAAGAAGAGGTGAAATCAATAGAAGTGAAAGAAAAAATAGTGTTTGCTAGTTCTCGTGCATCCTTTGTCCGCACTTGATCTACAAGGAGTTCCCCTGCAACAAAGCTAGCTCAAGACAAGTCTTCCAATAAGACAAAGAAGAATAAAAGTACAAGAACATATAAGCATGTTTTAGAAGATGGGGAAACAAAATCAAAAGAATTTTTGAAAGAAGTAAGAGCTACCAAAACTCAGGCTGTTGAGTTAAACAAGAGCAAATCTTCTAGAAAAGAAGAAAAGGAAAAGAAGGCTAAAATTGATAAAACTAGTATATATATTCATGTTGTGTATGCAGTTGTCAATGATGGTAATGCCAAGCCCCTCTATGACTTGTATGAAATCTTTGATGAATCTGCTCAAAGATTTCTAGAAGAATCTACAATAAAACATCTAAACATTTTTAATAAATCTCTTGTTGAGATTATGTCTGGCTTACCCAAGAATCTGTATTATATTTTGGATTCAAGAAGAGTAAACAATAGAACAAAAGAAGAGAATCTGAGGAAGAGAGTTCTTGTAGATTTATGCCCAGAAATGTCAACTAGAGAAATGGATTCACTCCTTAAAAAGGATAAAAAGGAATTTAAGAGCAAGAAAAGGGTGAATAAACTCATGATTGGTGAAACTAAGGAGATTTTGGAAGATTTTTTGTCTAAGAATAAGGTCAACATTGAGGAAATGAATACTAAAAATGTTCTATAAAATGAGGCAGTGAATGAGGAGGAAAATGTAAATGAAAAGGACAATATGAATGTATCTGATCCTCCAGAAGTTGAGGATATCCTTATTTATCCTAATATGGAAAATACAAAGAAACCTCTAGAAACTAAAGTTCCTAAGGTGGTGCTAGTTGCGGAGAAGATGGTGAAAAATGAAAAGCTTGAGGCACTCAAAATCAATCCAAAAATAGTCTCTGAAGAACCCAAGGCTGGAGATGAAAAAGCTTAGGAAATCATAGTGTAGGCAAGAGACACTACCAAGGCAGTGAAGAGATCTCTAATGGAGTAACAAGAAGACTTTAATCCTAGATTGGATGAAAGTTTAATCAATCTATCTACTTTGTCTCCAATTCAGATGATGAAGGTTGCATCAATTGCTCAAGCTAAGGCCAGTGAGAAAATTCTGAACTCTCACATAGAGGATAGTGAATTGCTAAGCCTTGCATCTGGAGTTCTATAGAAATTAATGCCAACTCATGTCATGGATCCATTAGGTTCCTCTTTAAGTGAGCTAAAGAATCTCATAAATGTTGTAAGTACTCAATTTGAGTCTTTTGAGAAATCTATTGAGGATAAAGTGAAAACATAATTTAATAGGAAAATACTTAGTCAACTAAAGGCAGTGATTGCAAAGGATAAGATTTTGTTAGCTACTTGCATAAAGAACATTCAAGGTATATCTAAAGATGGAAAAACCTATAAGTCCTGCTTAGCTATGTCCAAGTTTACTGAACATAATGAGAAAATGGTGAAGGAACTAGAAAATCAATTAGCTACCATTTTTGCTACTTTGATCCATTAGATGGTGATGTGGTTCAACTAGAAGGTCAAGTAACAACTCTACTTGACAAAATAAGACGTTTAAAGAATGAAAATGACAAAATTATTGGGAGATTATGTGAACTCAGGGGACAAATTTGTTGGAAGATTGAGATAATGGTAAGTGCTTTAAGGGAAGCAAAAGTTGTTGTAGCAGTTAGTGACCCAGAGAATCATGAAACTGCGAAGGCTCAATCCTATTTAATGTGTGGTCACATAACAGTTTTAAAAAGTTTCAAAAAGGTTTGTGATGACAATCTAGGAGTGTTGAAGAAAAAAATTGCATATATTTTCAAACTTCTGTAAGTTACAAGTTCATGCATGTATAGTTTTGAAATTTTGTTTCGATTTCCCTAGTTTTTGCCATTGATGTCAAAGGGGGAGAAATGTACCGTGAAAAATGCATAGTCATCATAGGGGGAGTTGTTTTCCCAAGATTGAAGTTTATTTTTAGAGTTCTGAAATGGCAGTGTAACTCATGTTGGTTTTGATCCGACGCTTAGTCATTTTTCACTAAGTGTTGGCATCAATGGCAAAGAGGGAGATTATTGACAAGAGACACTACAAATGCTTTTTGGTGTTGTCATTAATGGAAACCCTAGTTGGTGATAGATCTACATAACATCATTTGCTTATACTAGTAGCCAGATTAAAGTCATACAAAAAGAACAAAAAATATGGAAGTTTAGTGATCATCTATTCACTTGTAGATTTCCAATTTTTATTTTGCATTGTGGACTTCATGGGAGGTTTATTAGTACATATAATGCATTGTCTAAAAATCTTAGTGCCTCGTATTAAGACTTGTGTGAGTTTGGAGATCCGGTTGTTAATTCTCTATTTATCAGTATTTTGGGGCCGACTAAGTTGATGTAATATGTTGTGCATATTCAAGGAATGTTTTATCAAATTATTTTGTGTTTTCTCATTTTTTCTGGGTCCAAGCTAAGTTGTGTCCAACTTTTGTGGATGCACATTGCATAACTCTTATGATTTGATTCGACAGTTGCTAATATATTCAAGTTTTATTTGAGCTGACTTGTTACAATTAAATTGCTAGTCACATATATATATGTGTGTATGATCTCTTCCATCTTTTTAGTGTGTATGTGTGGTGTGTCGATGTGTATTGTGAATACCAGAAGAGCGTTGGAGTGATTTTATGCACAGTTTCAATTGCACATAAATATTTTGTGAAGTGAGTTAGAGCATAGGAAAGCAAAAGATCAGTATCAGTCACAACGATGGAAGATTGACATCTGAGCCTAACTAGAACTATAATCAAGCATTTGTAGATGTTATTTCTTCAGTTCATTCTCTTGGATCAAATCTAAATCTCTATAAGGTAGTTTGCCTTCCCATTTTGAGCAGTGACCTCTAGGCAGTGTGCCTGAATGCAAGTGCATTCCCATATTGTAAAATTATTTTGAGTATACTCAGATTATATTGTGGATTGGCCATCAACCATGGTTTTTCTTCTAGTAGGGTTTCCACGTAAAAATCCTTGTGTTATGGTGTTATGGTTGATTTCTTTCTCTTTCTACATATTACTTTTGGTTGAATGTTCTAAGTGGATTAAAGATTAGAATAATAAAGTTAATTTTTGTAAAACACTGATTCACCCCCCCTCTCAGTGTTTATTGTTTCCAATAGTCCTAAACTCACCAAAAACCTTGTTGAAGAATTCAGAAGATATGTCAATGGCTGCTCTAAGATGCTTGAATGTAATTGAATGAACTAGTCAATGAGTGGAATTGATGAATGCTTGAATGAGTGGGGGTTGAAATGAGAAGAAAAACACTTATTTATACACACTTATTCCCTAATAACCCAATGATACATCATCACATGCCGACTTTGAATAAAAACCCAAAAGGAATTTTGAATCATTTTGAATTTGGAGCCAAGAGGGACTCATTCGTCACCCATGGAGAATGGGTCCCACCTTAGGCTTGTAAGTGGGTGTCAGGAATTAACCTCCATTTAATATTGTTTTTCAAGTTTACATTAAAAAAAACTATTAATTAAGTCTTATGAGTGCATAAAGGGGTCATATAAAGCATAAGAAAGGTGTAAATGGTGATAACAATCCCAGAGAAGCATGAAATATTATTACAAGACTTTACAACACTTTAGAATAGGACTTGAAAAGGGATAAAAAGGGTATTTTTAGGTTAATTATAATAAGAAGAGTCCAGAAAAGTGTAGAAGTGTGTTACAACACTTCACAACACCTTCACAAGACATCATAATTTGAATATTTAGGACCTAATGTGAATGTTTAAGTTACATTGCAACATTAAATCAAAGAAAATAAGTGAAACATCACAAGAGAAAGACCCAAATAACCATGAAAATATCAATGATCCATTTTTCTATGGTACATTTAGCCCCAACTTTAGTGAGAGGATGAACTTGCTTCAAACTCACACTAAAGTAGCCATGCATATCAAAAAGGATCCAAATGCACTTATGTTAGAAAGATGGAATGAAAATGATCAAGAGGGATGATCAAGCCCCTAAGATGAAGATCCGATGGAAAACTAAACATAAGAACAAAGGAACACACATGAAAGAGAAAAAGGAAAAGTCAGATCAAGCTTCAATCATTTTTTCAACTAGTTGTGAATCAGATCTAGGTTGTTTTTTCTAAAAAAGAAAATGCATAATCACTCTTGGGTGATACAACTCATGGTGGTCTACTGGGTGAGAAGACCCAAAAGGTGAGAAACATACGCTAGTTTCTATGCACTCACAAACACATAGGTTACTATGGGGAAAATCATTCCTTAGAATGGGCTTCCTGCTCAACCATATCAAAGTTATACCTCTTGATAACTTTAAAAGGGCACCAAAAAGGAAAAGATCAATTCGTGCTTCATGAGACAAGGAAACCTTCATATGCTTAAAACTCATGAAAAAATTCAAGGGTACCATGGGCATGCAAGTTACAATATGCATAGTGGCAAAGATGTAAAATGTAAAATGCAAAATTGAAAAAGATGTTCAAAGGAATCTTTAAGTTCATCCAAGGTCTGTCACTTAGGGAACATTGTGTCTAATGTCTGCAAGAGAGGACCAATCAAAGAATAGTATATTCACAACTTAGGGGATGCGGTGCATCGCATCAGACCACTAAGAGGAATGTAATATGCTAAGATAGATCATACTTATGAAGGACATCATACCTAATTTCATCCACAAAGTGACAAAACACATCGTATAAAGTAACAAGGCTACACTAGGAACCAAGAATGCAAATGAATAATGGTAATGTATGCCCCCAACTTTAAAGGAATTTCTACATACCATTTTGTGAGCAATTACTTTAAAGTAGCGAAGGAGAGATCCAAAAAAAGAAAACAAGACATGAGAGCCAACTCAGAAAGCCCCTATTCCAAGTCATATGTTTCTAAGTTAGGCTACTTCATGTAAACGAAAAAAAAAGAAAAAGAAAGGGAGATTTCCCCCCAAGAAGGAACATACCAAAAACATAAGGGATCTATTGATTTTGGGTCAGTATGTTCATTTTTGCAATGTTTTATATGAAAGAGCCTGGAACTGTCATCATTCCCCAAAACACATAGTATTGGAAGAATGACACAAAGAGAGTGAAAACAAGAGGAAAAAAAAGTTCATTTTGGGTTAGCATGGAAGAGACATTGCAGTCTCAACTATTTTCATTGTCCCCAAAAGGAAAACATAGGTGAAAAGAAAACAAAAGACAAAAGAAAAGGAAAAGCTTTTTGGTCAACATGAAGGGGACATTTTCGTCCTAATGCCTTGCTTCATCCCCAAAAGGAAAAGGAAAAGGGACCCTTTGGGTCAACATGGAAGAGACATAGGGTGTCTCAATGATTTGTTTCATCCCCAAAAGGAAAACACAAAACAAAAGTGAAAAAGAGAATGCAAAATGTATGACATATAGAAGAATAGAGGTACAAATAGAGGAAGTGCACAAAGAGAGAGAACATCAAACACACATTACTGGGGAACACAATGCGCACATACAAGCATGCTAAAGAAAAGGAAAAAAAAGAATGTGAGAAAATTTACTATGGGATGATAGGATAGCAGCCGGTGTCAGTGAAGTGATACTTGTTTAGTATGTCCTTCAATGCCCAACATTCATCAGTTTGGTGTCTAAGAATATGATGATATTTGCAATATGGTATGTTAAAATCTTTAGGATGGATGACCAATCTATTTGAAGGTGGTAATAGTATAAGGCCTCTATGTAAGCACATCTAGAGTCTCCTTTCATACTTAGGTGGTGGATGGAGAGGAAACTTTAGTTTCTTCAAATTTTAAGGTCATTTTTGTTTACTAGTTTCTCCATTTTCATGGATGGAAGGAGGAAGAGGACCCATGAGGATCCTAGCATCCTTGTCATTAGAATTAGGTAATAGTTTTTCACATGGCAGGAGGACATTCAAGTTAGGAGGAGAATCAAAGATCACTATACCATTATCTTGAAGTCTCCAATATTCAAAAGGAGGCTTGTCGTCATGAGGAGGATCTTTATATCCTAATCCTATAGTGTTTTCATTTGCTGGTCTTTTTTCCAAAATTTGGTGAATGTTATGCTTAGTTGTTGTGTCACAACCTTGTTTGCTTAAGATAGTAAATCCTTTTCCATATGTTTCTTCAAGGTTGATTGGTGTGTTTTTAAATTTGTTATTATAAAATGGTTGAGGATGTGGTTGGGTAGAAGAACTAGGTCCACATGATGGAGGGAAGATAGGTCCTTCAGTCATTTCAGGATGTAAATAACCAAACATTTCAAGAGGTGGAATAGTAGGAAGATCTTGTGACTTCATGGATAGGTAGAAGGTTGCATTGGCTTCAAGGTTGTCAAGGCATGAATTTAAGAACTTGGTCATGCTATCATTATCTTCTACAATGATGTCTATAGTACGAGGAGGACAATCATTTGGAGTTGAAGGAGCACAAGGAAGCTCAAGGTCATTAGGATCACAACCAAAGGCACAAATGGACATGTCTACTAAGGATTTCAATGAATTCCAAAACTTATTAAATCAGAAAGCCATAATGACAATAAAAGTAAACTAATATGCGAGAAAGTGTATAAAATAGAAAATATAGAAATATAACAAAAAGTAACTATAGAAAACTATAATGTAGAAAATACCCAGAAAATTGAAAATGCAATTCAAAATGTGCAGGTGGACTTATTTTCCCAGGGTGGTGAATGAGTCCAGGAATGAGATTTTTTTATGTTTTTTAGAAAATTTAAAATGATTTTAATGATTTTCAGAAGCAGAATGAAGATGCAAATGTAGATTTTTAGTTTTGTAATGATGTGATATGAAAAAATGAAATCTAAATGAATTTTTCACTAATGCAATTTTAGAAACCCTAGGTTGTAAAAAAAAAAAAACCTAATTGAATTTTGATGCAAACAAAACCTAGGATGCAAGATGTAATTGAAATCAGAAAGATAATGTGTTCAATATGTAGGTTCACCAAAATGAACCATCAATTTTGAGGGTGACTATGGAATTCTCTTGCGCTCTTAGGATCTTTCACCTAAAAGAAGAGAGATAGAACCCTAAAGTTGAGGTGGTTCACTCAAACTAAGATATGTAAGATGGAATTATGACTAAATTCAATGATATTAATACAACTAAGCTATGAAATTAATTGATTATGAATGCAAAACTAATGAAATACACAATGTTTGAAAACACAATGATGTATGCAAGAATGAACTAAAACATGAACAAACACAAATCGAACTGAAAGAGACTGAACAAAGTGCTCTTAGTGGGAATTGGATGTTGAATTTGGAAGGCTCTGAAAACTGATAGAAATCATTGTAAATCACCAGTGGTACTCATTCGCCACTAATGGAAAATTAGTACTGCTACTAACAAAAAACACCTAAAACTGCTTTTCAATAGTTGGGAACTAAATTCTAACAAAATCAACTTTTTCAGCCCTCAAGTGGGACTCATTTTCCACTAATGGTGAATCAGTCCTCCAAAAATCTACAAAATCAAAGGTCAATTTTGTAGCTCCAGATCATCTACACTTGTCTTCTTGTCGGGTTGACCGAGTCAAATCTGTAGAAAACTATCTATAGGTTGTCTCCAAGCTTGAAATAGGGTTTAGCTGACTTGAAACACTTTGTTGAATTCTTATCCACTTTTGAACACCTAATTGCTTGAAAAGTTTGCATACAAAATTCTACAAACACACATGCAAAAGGGGAAAAATGGTTGAGGGTTAGGGTATAGGGATTTTCCTTGGTCAAATCCCACTTTGGTAATCAAACCCTTAATAAAGAAATGAAATGAAATGAAATGAAATGAAATGAAATGAGATGAGAAAGGAATGATGAATAAACAACATGAAAATGTCCTAAACTCACCAAAAACCTTGTTGAAGAAGTCTGAAGATATGTCAATGGCTGGTCCAAGATGCTTGATGTTTGCTTGATTGAATGATGCTTGAATGTAATTGAATGAACTAGTGAATGAGTGGACTTGATGAATGCATGAATGATGAGGGTTGAAATGAGAACAAAAAAAACTTATTTATACACATGAATGCCCTAATAACCCAATGATACATTATCACAGGTTGACATAAGGTCTTTTTGAATAAAAACCTAAAAGGAATTTTGAATTATTTTGAATTTGGAGCCAAGAGGGAGTTATTCGCCACCCATGGCAAATGGGTCCCACCTTGGGCTTGTAAGTGGGTGTTGGGAATTAAGTTACATTTAATATTGCTTTTCAAGTTTACATTAAAAATACACTTAATTAAGTCTTATGAGTGCATAAAGGGGTCATATAAAGTAGAAGAAAGGTGTAAATAGTGATAACAAGACTAGAGAAGTGTGAAATCTTGTTACAAGACTTTACACACTTTAGAATAGGACTTGAAAAGGAATAAAAGGGTGATTTTTAGGTTAATTATAATAAGAAGAGTCTAGAAAAGTGTAAGAATGTGTTACAACACTTCACAACACCTTCACAAGACATCATAATTTGAGTATTTATGACCTAATGTGAATGTTTAAGTTACATTGCAACATTAAATCAAAGAAAGATAAGCCAAAAATCACAAGAGAAAGACCCAAATAACCATGAAAATGTCAATGATCCATTTTTATATGCTATAGTTTGAAAGACACAGTACCCTAAAGGTTTGGCTAACCTTCATGGAAGTGTCTAATTCAAACATGAGAGATGTAGAGCATTAAATTCCACACACAAAAAAACTGAGATTGATAAGTAATTTGATTTAAATTTGTGATTTTTTGTTGAATTAATCAACATAATAAAACAAGAATAACACACTTAGGTAAATGCTTCATCCATTAGAATGGAGTCAACTTCAATACCTCTACAACCTAATAAAAATTTAATACACATCATCTAAGCTTTAAAGATACTATATTACAATATTTCAACATAACATCTCAACCATCACTTCTTATCATAATCCTAGCACTCAACTTAACATAAACCGGTAACTTCACTCAAGAATTTACATCAATTCCTTGAATTAATAAGCATGAACAAAATTAAACATCCACTAGAATTCAATGAAGAAAAATAAAAGAACTCTTGATTATGTTATTCACAGCTTATAAAACTAGTGAATAGGAGAGAAAATGGTTTCAAACATGCACCATTCTATATTATTATGCTAGTATTGCTATCAGAAATACATACATATTAACAAAAATTAAAACCTAAAACTTAACTATGAAATGTTTTGTATTACAATGTTAACCATGAATAACTCCAGAACAACTAACTACAATGAATCAAAAAAATTGCACTTAAGGAGAAAGAAACTCTAAATGTACATCAGAAGAAGACAATTGGAAAACTTAGGATCATTTATAAATAACTACCCACCACCTTAATAGAAGCCCTAATCTGCAATCTAACCCATGCTTCATGCACCTACTGCTCTTCAACAACAAAAAATCCCTTCCCTAAAGAGTCATCATTCCCTTTTATTTTGTAGTTGAAAATAAATACCCATGCCTTGCAAAAAGATTTTACCTCATCTATTTTTCATCCTTCTGTGTGAAATTTGGCTCTGCGTGAACAATTCCTCCCAACAAAGAAAGCAACTCAAATAGTGAATATATTATTCAACTTATAAAAATATCATCTATGTTGGTTTACTTTTGCACATTACATCCTAAAAAAATTTCCCATTAACTTTGTTTTTCCCGTAATGAAAATATTTCCCCTCGTGCTTTATATCTATCTCATTACATTAAAATTTTACCTTTTAAAATAAAGAGCTTTTAAAACTATATGCTCAAGAAAAAAGTTAGAAAAGTTTAAAGTATATTACTTGGGTCGCCATCTACGTGGCTTCAACCTACACACCCATTATATTTTCTTATGACAAAAAAATATCATTCGGGTTGGCAAGGAGCTTTCAAACTACAAAATTAAATATTTTAAAAACTTAAAATATTTGCTCTAGGGAAACCAATCCCCATGCCCCCATAGCTCTATGATGGCATCATCTTTTCTCTTCACAGGCTAGCAGGTTGCTTGTTGAGCTCCTTCACAGTTTACCCTGTTCAATGGTGGTTGTTGGTTTTAGCTTTATTTTCCCTAGCTCCCTTCATTTTGATGCATCCTTTGGATCATGGTGGCACAAAGAAGATTTTCCTTAAATAATTTTGTTACATTTTCACTACAAATGGTGGTTGGGGTCATTTTTCCTGATGCAGGGGCATTATTGACCATGCTAACACTCAAAGTTCATTTCAAACATTCTTAAAAGCTCTGACCAATCATTAGGAATGGTCATGGGATGATTCTAGACCATGGAGAGGGTATGTGTAGGATCATCATGGAAAAAATAGGTCCTTAAGTGGTGATAAAATTTAGAAAAATCAGAGTTAGGAAACTTGACATAAAAATTTAAATAAATTATCTTTATTATTTGAAAAATATGTAAGAATAGAATTTGTAGAAAATTGAATGTAGTTTCTCAACTACTAGGTTTGTTTTAAAAAAATCTATTTGGTGATAATTTGAAATTTCAATGTAGTAGCACTGAAATTTTAGGGAAAAAATAAGTAGGTGTCTATCTAACCACCCTAACCACAATAAAATGATAATATTTTTTAATAAGATTTTATATATAAGTAGAGGAATCATGTCCCAATGTGATGCATATTTTTTTATAATTTTTTCCCAAGTAAATAATTAATTATAATTTTTTATTACAACTTTTAAAAAATATAAAAACTTGTATGTTTGACCATCTTAACTTGGTCAAAACTTCATGCAATTCATTTTTTTTAATCCTATAGTATGCGCATATAATGTGGTGCATGTTTTGGATTCAAAAAATGTGATATTGTTTGAAAGCTATAGATGTTTTTCAATCAGCCTATCAATCAGGACTTTAGTCATAATTCAAATAGAAAATGAATAATAATAATTTATTAAATTCAAAGTAAAGCATAATTTATATTGGTGGAAAGCTGAAAATATCCTTTAAAACCCTTTTTGTTTCATTAATTTTGGGTTAAAAAAGTTGTCACCACATACATGTGTAGGATCATCATGGGAAAAATAGGCCGTAAGTGGTGAAAAATTTAGAAAAATCGAGTTAGGCAACTTGACTGAAAATTTTGAATAAGTCTATATTATTTCAAAAATATTTAAGAATAGAATCTTTATCAAATTGAATGTATTTTCTAAACTACTAGGCTTTTTTTTTTTTTAAATCTATTTGGTGAAAATTTCAAATTTCAATGTAGTAGTGCTTAAATTTCAAGGAAAAAATAAAAAGTAGGTGTCTGTCTAACCACCCTAACCATAATGAAATGATACTATTTTTTTATAAGATTTTAGATATAAGTAGAGGACTCATGTTCTGATGTGATGCATATTTTTTTGTAACTATTTTCCACACAAATAATTAATTATGAATTTTTTATTACAACTTTTAAAAAATATAAAAAACTCGTATGTCTGACCACCTTAACTTGGTCAAAACTTCATGAAATTAATTTTTTTTTAATCCTATAGTATGTGAGGCATATAATGTGATGCATGCTTCAGATTCAAAAAATGTGATACCATTTGAAATCTATAGATGTTTTTCAATCATCCTATCAATCAGGACTTTAGTCATAATTCAAATAGAAAATGAATAATAATTAGTTATTAAATTCAAAGTAAAGCATAATTTATATTGGTGGAAAACTAAGAATCTCCTTTAAAAACCCTTTTCATTTCATCAATTTTGGGTTAAAAAAAGTTATCAGCCGCATACCCTACACATACCAATCACATCACCAATTTTGGCCCATCATGATCCTACACATACCCATACCCATCATATCACCACTTTTTGGCCCATCATGATCCTGTACATACTCAAGCAACAATTTTGGGCTCAAATTGTCCTCCAAATTTTTTGTAGAAAGCCAATAGCATGATTCACTTTTCAATTTCTATAAAATTGAGAAGAAATGCAACAATTCCCAACTCTTAAGCACCTTCAAAATCCTACAAATTATAGTTTCCCACGATGAGAAATAACTTTGGCACTTAGAGAAATCATTTCCATACCTTCCCTTCTTACCCATGAGTTTCCTGCGATGGCAGCAAGTGTTGTTGTGGGCTGATGGGCAACAAAGATTAATTCTTTTTTTTTGCAATGTCTAATATTTAATAAATCATTTTAGAATATCATCGCATAGGCTCCCCGCTTCCCCGCCAAACTTGCTCATGACAACACTACCATGTTGCAGGCTCACGGGAAAGACTACCATGAATAAAAGAATTATAAACTTTAAACTTTATAAAGCATCAAATATTGAAATATGCTCTAATTTCTAGTAGTTTACTATTTGAAAAACATTTTAAATATATTAAATATTTTAAACATTTTCCTTTTAAACTTTAGGAAATAAAGTAATTCTTAATTTTGGCTGCAACCCAAATAAGGAAAATTCATTGCAAGAAAACCGAGACACCTGGAGCAATGAAAATTTGTGTAGGGGAATTATCAATTATTTAGAGAAAACCCATTTCCTCAAAACTTGCATTGTTGAAAGATTTCAGGTATGTCCTTTGTAAACTGGCCTATCAGACACCTTTGCTACAACTGATGTGCATTAAAATAATGCATCATATGATTTTCAATTTTGATGAAAATGGAGCTATAGACATTTCAAGCCAAAAAACGAAATGGTTTGTCCTTAGATTTGCAAAATTTGACACTTTTTGGAACACCATTTTTGGCCCTATCACGATTAGAAAACAATTAAAAAACCCATTAGCAGTTATCCTGAGACCCTGAAACTGAGCAGACATGTAGACATTTGACCCAAGAATTCATTGCAACAAATGGGTTGGGAAAAAGTATCCTGAGGTGCAAGATATTAATCAACAAAGTGGCTTACTTAGACATTTCTACAATTGTTCCTCTTCAGAACCAATTAAAGCTCACCAAGTTGATATCGAGGGTCAAACATGACCACCTTGAAAAGTTATGAAAATAAAGATGTGAAAACAAAGCAAACTACATTTGCTTTTGAGCTATTAAAAATAGCAAATTAGATCACGAGGCTTTGAAATTGGACCAGGGAGTAAATTAATGTGGGGAAAATGGAGAGAAACAATATGTTTCATTTGACAATCATCTAGTTTTAAAATATCAACTTGAACAGGAGGTCATATTGTAGGATAAAGAGTTTACAAACAACAAAATAGTGCCAAAACCTCCAACTTTTCTTTTCAAAACACTATCAAAACTCATTATGGGAAGCTAAAAACTGACATGCATCTTCACATATGCCACATGAGTATGTCCACCAAATAATTTGACATAAAAATCAACTAGCTTCAAATTGTGCCCCTCCAAAGTAGGCCACTTAGGCAGATTTTGTAGGTGCACTTTTGAGTGTGCAAAGGAAATTTTTTCAACATGGGCCTTAAAACTTTGAAGGTCCAACACCGAAAATTTTAGTTTTTAAAAGAGCACCATTACTAGGCTAATGATGGTTAGGGGCATGAAGACAAGGATTAAGGCACTATGCACATATTAAAATCTAGGCATAAACTTAGGAAAATTTAGAATGACCACATACGCTGGCTAGTATTATTAGGACTTAGGGGTTGGTAAGAGAACAATCTTGATGGTACGAGTAGTGACTTTAATTACCAGGAAACTAGATGAGAAGGTCAACAACAAAATAGAATGCCAATCAGGGATTTTAGACTCAAAGGTTAATTTTGAAGGGCTTTGACAACAAAAACCCTAAAACAGTGATGAGGAAGATAATCTTGAGCTTAAAATGAGGGTTGTAGCCAAATATTGCCAAATTTTAAAATGGAACCAAATAAAATTTTTGATGGGTTCCATCATGAGGTGGGTCATGTTATTGTCATGCATTGATATCCTTAGTATTGCTCTTCTACTAGCCAGGCATCTATAGCCCCGATGGAGATACCTTTGGTCTCTTCCAAGCATAGCTCTACTGCCATCCAAGTGTCTATAGCCCTAGTAGAGATGCTAGACCAACCTTTTATGGTTGAGCTCTTTCTTAATGACTCCCCTCTTATTTCCTTTCTTCTTTTACTTTTTCAACTTTGATCTCTTTTAATGCTTCTATCTCTCTTATTTTTCATTATGTTGTTCTTAGTTCTTGAAAATAGTTTCAAGGGTTGGGTTTGAAACCATAGTGGATCTTGTGGCAACATAGTGACACTATATTTTTTTCTTGAAGCAGGAGTAGGACCACCTAGTTACAACTAAATCTCAAGGATTTTAATAGTTCAGTCCATCGAGTGATGTATTCAACCATTATTGACAAGTCCACTTTAAATATCCTCATATTGTGAAAATCCTCATATTGGCATTGAAATATTCACAAAACATAAATTCCAAAATGAAAGGAAACTAAAGTGTTCTTGAAAATACTTAAATAAAATTTGTTTTGAAGCTACCCTAAGCATTCCCTTAATAATCACCCAACCCTCTTAGTGAACCAAAATGAGTCACTCAAACAATAGAAGAGAAAGATGATGGACAAACAAGACCAAGCAATGATGACAATGCGAGAAATCAAAGAAATGAACCCAAAAGAAAAAACCACCAACAAAATAAAAGAAAGAAAAGAAGAAGAAAAAAACTAAGCTAATATTTACGAGGGAGGGTTCCAAGCCTTCATAGGTTGAAATAATGCTTAAGGAATTATCCATTAACATGTAAACGGATAGGGTCCCATGTCAGTGTATTTAATCAAAAATAATTCTTCCCAAGGATCTCAGCAATTTGATAAGGCCCCAACCAAAGCTTGTCGAACTTTTGGTGGTTCCCTTTCTTTTCTTTGGACTTATCCCACAAGACCATGATATCTAATATTCTAAAAGTCTTGACCTTAGCCCTTTTCTTATACCAACATTTGACAATAGCTTGTTTCTTAGATAATTTCTATAGAGTAACATTTCTCTTTTCTTCCAGGTTCAACAAATTTATTAATCTGGCCTCTATCATATAATCATTGGTATCAAATTCTTGCATGAAATACAAGACTGGGATTTGGAGTTTTACTAGTAAAATAGGGTTCTGACCATAGACTAGCTAGTATGGAGAGTTTCCTATGGTTTCTTTAATCATAGTTTTATCCTCCCATAAGGTGATTTTTAGTTGTGTGTGTCATTCCCTAGGATCATGCTCTACGTTTTTTTAATATCTACTAAGTTCTTATTGCTAGATTCAGCTACCCCATTTCACCATTGATAGTAATTTGATATTAATTTGATGAATACTTTAAAATAATAATATATTTTAAAACCCATTGGATATAATTTGTAGAAGAAAAATCAAGGCCATTGTCACACACTAGAGAGAAGGGTACCTGAAACTTGGTGATTATGTGATCTTGCAAAAAATTGACAACATTGGTTGTGCATTTATTACATGCATGTGCCTCCATCCATCAGTTGGAGTAATTAGTTGCTATTAGGCTAAACTTATGACTTGTAGAAGAGTTTAGGTTAATCATCCCAACGAAATCTAATTCCCATTGGGTTAAAGGTGTTACCTCATATACCGATTGTAGGGGAATTGTTGGGTTTTGTTCTTTGATGTAGATGTCTAACAAGGTCATACATGCTAGTGTCCATCCAGAAATACATGAAGCCAATAATAACTAGATCTAAGGATCTAATATGTCATGGCCTTTGCAAACCCATGTCTAGTACCATGTTTTCCATGGAATTCATTCAAGACTTTCTTGGCCTATTGTTGGTCCAAACACCTTAAGTATATACCTTCAAAGTTCCTCTAGAACAAAGTCCTATTTTTTATCATGTAATGGGCTCTCTTCAACCACAACACCCTTCTTTGTGTTGGGTTCATTCCTTCTAAACACTTATTATTTATTAGTAAAAATTTTAAATCAACATACAAGGGCCCTAGTGAAAGGTTGTACCATATATTGTTGACATGTGATACTAGAATCCACCTCTAATATTGCCCTTTATAAACCATATCGTTGAACTAACTTCATAGGTTAAATTTCTAGATCAAATTATTTCAAAATTTCCATCCACATCTCTCTTCATTCTCGAAGTTCACTTTGCATCAATAGGGACTTCACTACGGGATTTGGGACAACAACTATGATCTTACTATATGTAGGATGTAATGTCAAAACTTCTTAACAACCCTTATTAGTGATAAATTCTTTTTTTTTAGTGGTGGATATCTGACCTCAAAATTCTTGAAGGGAGATCTCATGAAAGAAACTAGTCACTCACCCCCTTCTTCTTTTCACTGTGTTAAAATGGTTACATAGGAGTGTTCTAATGTGAATGAGTAAATGAAGAATGGTTGTAAGTAATTTTGACTAGTCAAGACTAGAGCTTCTAAAATGGGCTATTTAATTTGCTAGAAGGTTGCATTAGCCTCATTACTCCATTTAATTTTGTCATCCTTCTTCATCATTTCATTTAATGGTTTAATGATTTATGCAAACCTAGTTATGATTTTTCTCATAAAGTTTATCTTCCCAAGGAAAGATCTCATTTCCTTCTTACTGCTAGGATGGGTAGCTTCAAAATTTATTCCACCTTTTCTACGTTAATATAAATCCGTTTTTCCAAAATCATGTTTCCTAGTAATTTTCCTTCAAAAACCTCAAATACACATTTCTTCAGGTTTAATGACATGCCAAAATTTTTGCATCTATCAAGCACCTTCACCAAATCTACAACATGATCATTCTTGTTTTTTGAAAATATTGTTAACTTGTCCATATAAATGATAATGCAGTTCCCTGTTGATTCTTTGAAGGCCACATCCATTGCATGTTGAAAAGTGGCCCCAAAGTTCATTAGGCCAAACAACATCCTTCGATAGGAAAATATTCCCCATTTGGTTTTGAAGGCAGTCTTCATCTAATCCTTGTACTTCACTAGCACTTGATTGTACCCTGAGTATCCATAGAGAAATGAAATCATTTGTGAACCATTGACAATCTGGAGTACTTCATCAAGAGATTGGGGGCATAATTATCTTTTTTTAGGCTCAGTTTAATTTTTGAAATCTACGCGCAGTATGGTTTCTCCATTCTTCTTGTGTACTAGTACTATATTAGCCACCCATGTTGAATGCTTTAGTAGGAAGATTATTTTGGTCGACAATAGCTTTTATACCTCTTTGAGAATGATTACTTTGATCAAAGAATTCATTGGTCATTGCTTCTAACAAAAAGTTTAGCCTAAGATTTTAGGAGGATAATATGTGTTATCATTGAGGTGTTGAATGTCTTCAAATCCTCACACCCCTAAGTGACTATATCAATAGCCTCCATAAATTTAATGTTATTTTCATGAATATCTTTGAGTAGGTTTTTTCAATAAGGATATTCTTTTTGAGGATAGAATCTATCAGGTTAAATAAGTTTCATACTTTCCTCCATCAATATTAGTAGGCAATTTATCTCGAGCTCTAGGATCAAAATTAAAGATCCTCTCCAATGCCACCATCCCTTTAAAAATACTATTTTGTAGAAATTTCTAATGCCTTCCATATTTTGATCATTCAATTCCCAATATCTCAGATCTCTATCAGATTCATGTCAATAATCTTCCCCTTGAAATCATTTGACCTTGCCAAAAAGCCTAGAATATAATGATCATCGCCATAAACATGAAAGTTCCTTATGTTATCAAGGATTTTTGGGATCAAAACTAGCTCAATAGAGAATCTTCTTAGCTTAGAATGTTTCATGGGCTACAACATGCTTTCTGCCATAGCTAGTGCATCTGCAATTTGATTCTTTTCCCTTGGAATCAGCTTTATATCAAATGCATTGAACTTTTTGATTAAACTCCAAACCCTATTACGATAGGCAGCCAATTTCTTATTGTGACAAGTGTACTAACTAAAAACTTTCATAAAAATCACTTCTAAATCTTCCAACACCCTAAGACACTCTACCTTCTTTTGATGGAAAAAAACCCTCTCACCAATGTTTTGTATTCTTCCATGTTGTTAGTACACTTGAATCACAACCTATAAAAAATACAATATTTCTTTCCTTTGGGCTTAATTAACTCAACATCGGCTCATATCCATTGTTTGTTCTTAGACCCATTAAATTTAAGAATCAATAACTGATTTTGGGGTGGGAACTCCTTTTTTGGATCTAATTTGGGTTGTTGTATGTGCGGAGTTGGATTTATGTTCGATTCATCAATTTTATTCATCTCAAGGAACTTGGGAACATCTAGACTATTAGGTACTTCTTCTAGAATGGGAAGATGAATGAGAATAGTTTCTTGGGGTTCATCATCCTTCAAAGGTGAATCTATTAAAGATTCTTTCAATTGATCAGGTGGTCTGAAGATATTGGGTGTGTCATCATCCAATATTAGAATGGGGATAGCACAGACCTCGAGTGGGACTTGATGATGCTCTTCTACTATCAAATCACTAGGTTGGAGATGGGTATGTGCAGGATCATGATGGGCCAAAAAGTGGCAATATGATGGGTATTTGTAGAGTATGTGGCTGACGACTTTTTTTTTACCCAAATTTGATGAAATGAAAAGGGTTTTTAAAGGAGATTCTCAGCTTTCCACCAATATAAATTATGCTTTACTTTGAATTTAATAAATAAATATTATTCATTTTCTATTTGAATTACGACTAAAGTCTTGATTGATAGGCTGATTGAAAAAAATCTATAGCTTTCAAATAGTATCACATTTTTTTAATCCAAAACATGCATCACATTATATGCTTCACATACTATAGGATTAAGAAAAGAAAATTTGAATTTCATGAAGTTTTGACCAAGTTAAGGTGGTCACATATAAGTTTTTATATTTTTTAAAATTTGTAATAAAAAGTTCATAATTAATTATTTACTTGGAAAAAAATTACAAAAAAATATGCATCACATCCGAACATGAGCTCTCTACTTATGTTTAAAATATTATAAAAATAATATCATTTTATTGTGGTTAGGGTGGTCAGACAGACACCTACTTTTTATTTTTTCCCTAAAATTTAAGTACTATTGCATTGGAATTTCAAATTTTCACCAAATAGATTTAAAAAAAAAATAAACCTAGTAGTTTAGAAACTACATTCAATTTGCTACATATTCTATTCTTACATATTTTTGAAATAATATAGATAACTTATTCAAATTTTTACGTCAAGTTGCCTAACTTTGATTTTTCTGATTTTTTTGCCACTTAAGGGCCTATTTTTTCCATGATGATCTTGCACATACCCAGATCCCCCTGTTGGAAAATTTAGTTCAAGATATCTAAGAAAGGTTGGAAATTTGGCTCAAAGTGGTTTTGATAATGCACTCTACACTAATTAGGAAGTAGTAACTCTAAAAAATATACTCCTCCAAGAACCAATTTATCTTGAATCAATCCTTTCATCAACACATTTCTATTGATTGGAGCCATTCATTCATCATTTTCTATAAGTCATGATGTTTTTTCACTAGTGACACTCGTAAATGTTATAATCTCATCAATCTTGTATACTCCTCACTTAGATTCAAAGTAGGCAACCTTATTAGGGTGGTATATTTTGTTTTCATATACTTCAAATGAGGCTCGTTGTTGATCCTAATTTGGCTAGCCAAACCTTTCCATGGAAACCACATTTGGGAGAAGTCTAGTTAAAGATACTCTCCCAGTGCTTTCATTCAATCTCGACTTAAGATAATACCCTACATGTCTAGGATGTTGATATAGTGTTGGATCATAGGGTCTAATCTAATTTGCATGAGAACATCATTCAATTCCCCAACTGCATTCACATCAATTTTATCTAGCTATATAACTCTTTTGTGTGTCTAAATTAAGATCAAGCCTAATTTATTACAGATGGAGTATGGCATGAAATTCCTTGAGGCACCATAGTCTATTAAGCAATTGTGTAAGTTATTTTGAATATCCTCAAACTCAATAGAAAGCGAGGGACACCCATCTTCCCCCAGTTTATGGCTACATTCATATCTATAGTGGTAGGTACCTTATTTTTTCCTCATGGTTGATCTTGTTTAGCTAAAGCTTTCATCAAGTACTCTTGTTGGGTAGGGTAATACTTCAAGACATCAAAGAAAGACATGCTAGACTTACCCTTCCACATTTCCCTAGATAGGTCATAGTCTATATCATGCTAGTACTGTGGCTTGGCATCAAAGATGAAATTTCCTTTGCTCGTACCTCCAGTTGGTCCTCTAGGTGGTTGAGGGCTATTATCAACTCTAGGATTTTGGGTTACTAGATTACCAATAGGTGGAGTAGAAGTAGTAAATTGTCCCTTATTTTTATTCCTCAAGAAGTGGCACACCTTGGCTTAGAAGGCTTAACCATCATAAGTATAAATTTTAGGCTCATTGTGTTCCTAAAACAAGAATCTAAAATCATCAACCATATCAAAGGCCATGCAATATCCACATGCCCAATATTTCTATTTGCATTATTATGGGAAGATTGGGAATTAGCTTGAGCTATTTTAATCATCTTCTCCATATCTAGGTAGATCACCTCAGTATGAGTAGAATTATAATACAATCAGTACCAATAGGTCATGAAGTTGTATTCTGTTGCATTAGCAATATGTATTTGGCCATCATTAGTTTGGTTATTGTTCATCACCCCACCATTATTTGGCCTTCTATCCAGTTTTATATTGTAAGGCCTCTAATTATATCCTCTATTTTGGTTTTGAAAATTTCTCTAATTTTGGTTATTGTTCTTATTTTGATAACCTCCCTGATTTTGGTATTGATTTTGTTTTTGAGGAGGGTTGATCCTAAGTTGAGCTATCTTATTACTCAGTTGAGAGATAGTTTTCATTAGATTCTTCATCATTGATGAAAAGTGAGCTATTTTTCATTATCCCTAATGTTCCAAGTTGGCTAATCTATTGTGTTGGTGGAAAATTCACTTGAAGACTATGTGCCCCAAGATTTTTTTGGAAATTAGATTGTTGGAGGAAATCATAAATCCCCAACGTTGTTGCAACACTAGTATGAATATGGTTATTTTCGTTATTAAGCCATGGAAACTAGGGTGAGGGATGTATCTTGGTAAATGGCCCATATATTAAATTAGACATTACACGATTGTATTCATCAATGGAGTTTCATTGTTAATTGCATGTTGGGAAAACTTGAGTATCCTAATAAGGGTAAAGTTCCTCCCATACCATCTAATAAAGTGGTTATTTTCTATTGTAGTTTGATAACTAGATAGTACACTTTGGCTAGAGAATTATTTTTTGCATCAATATAATTTCCTTGCAAGAAGAGTGCATTCAATGGATCTATGGCTTCAAGGTATGTTTGAATTGTAATGTTTTTTGTGACCACATAGGATGGTTTTAGTCTTCTATACATTCTTTGGAACTAGGTGTTAAACAATGATGATGGTTCATTGGGATCCTTTCTAATGGTGGGAAATTGATGGTAAAGAATAGTGAGGTCTATGTAGACCCAAAACTAGTTGATAAAGGTAGTTTCAAATCTGACCAGTTAATGGATCTTGTTATAAATTTAAGTACTATTTGTAAGCCATATCCCCCAATGAATAAGGGAACAACCTACAAGATACACCTTAATTTTTTGTTTGGGATCTTGTACAAGCATCTTTGAAACCTTGAATATGCTCCTTTACACTTCTTGATTCTTCGTGTGAGCATATCTAGGGGAAAATCATTCTAGGTTTTTTGGAATATCATGGATACCCCCTAAGATGGTTCCTAAGGTTGATAGGTTTCCTATGAAAAATTCCATTGGTGGAGGTGGATTGGGTTCATGTGGTGGTAGTAATAATGGAAATATGGGTGGGATTACTACTGTTGCAACTCTATTCTCTCAAATTGTTCTATTTTGATTAGGAAATATGAGTTCAAAAAATTCCCCCCTGTGAGGAGTGGATCTCACAACTCGTTTGAACCTATCAGGCGAGAAAGAACCATTATACTCTAGCTTGTTTCCTAATGGGCCGTTCCTTCTAGTGCTAGTTCTATTGATGACCAAATTGACTCAGCAATGTGCAAAAGATGCAATCACTTACCTCTCCTAAAATAAGTGAATGATCATTAAATCAAACACCTCAAAATGTTTTGGGTGTTGGTTCACAACTATGCTAGTTTTATTGAGTGGTCAATGTGACTATAATGTTCAAGGGGCATACTACTTTTTAATGAGAAACTGGGGTATTTTTATTCCAAACTATAAACTAACAAAAAAAATTAAAGAAAAAGTAAAAGATAATGCAAGGTTCACCAAAGAGAGCATGTAAATGAATATTTATTCTAAAATTTGGACACACAATTCATTAAGGAATGTTTTTAAAAAAAATTAACGAATGAAATAACTTGTAATATTTACACAATTAAATTAATTCATAGTATATTATTCAATAACATATTACATTCTATTCCAAAAATTAAAACTCATTGCATCAAGAACTCCTTTCTATTTATTTTCCTATTCCAAACTTGATTGTAGATCAACACAAACAAGGAAAAATATCATTTACTATGATGATCACAAGGTGGATTTAAATCCAGTTTCTTCTATTATTATTGGAATAAATAAGAAACAAGTACAAATCCAGCAAACTCCACTGGTGTACGGAAAACCATCTTAATACTCACCTTCTAAACTAAGAAATTGAGAAATTCTTAGCTAAATGCTGAAAAATCATAAATTATTTATAGCTTAAGGACTATAAAACATACTTCAATTTGCTGACCTTTATAAAGAGGAAAGCTATACAATATATAGAGTCATTACAAATTATATTTCCCTTCAAAAGTAAACATCCAACCACAAAAATCAGGGTTCCTAGCAACATGTAGATCCAAAAAAGTAGGCATGGTAGAGTGGAAGTGAAGTGGAAACTTGGTGAGGACTAGCTATAGAGGAATGTGGCATATATTTTTTGAACTATGTTGTAGATGATCCTTAGTTTAACTACAATACCCTCCTATTTTGTGTGAATTTCTCAAAAAGTGACATCTGTGACTTTATTCCAAGTCAAAATAGCATATTTTGTCATTAAAAATTTAAAACTTATCATGTCTTTTGCTACCAATATTCTTTGAAATTGGCTAACACCTGGGTTAGAACTTTGTAGTCAATATTTTCTACCCATTCAACCCTAAAAAATTTCTTTTCAAACTTCACAATAGCCACCCCGACAATATTCTTGATTTGATAAATATCATTTCTTATCAGATTTGTATCAAATTTAAGATTCATTAGCTTTTCTAAGATGGTCTCTTCATCCCCATTATTTGTGTTTATCATCCATTCCAAATTAATTTTCCATCCATCCTTAATGGCTTGAAGTGTTTTGAACTTTTTTCTTGGCAACAAAAGATCCTAATAAATTATGGTAGTGGTGAAGCTCTCAAATGGTTTTGTATCCTCACACAAATCCCTTTACAACTTGAGGAGTATTATTGTATGTTTAATTATTAGTTCCATATAAAATAAAACCACTTTGAAACACTTATTCAAGTACCTAGAGTCTTCATCTCCCAAAATTCTAGAGTTACTAAAATCATGCCTACTTATTTTATACAATCCTTTAAGTTACCTCAAGTATTCTTTGTAATTCTCTTTCTCCGACATTTTATCTTTGAAATCTTCCAACTAATTACCCAAGGATCAAGCTTCCTTATAATTTTCATATACTATGGTTAGAAGTTCATCTTCTTTACCTGTAAATTTCTCAATCCATTGATCAAAGAGATGTGCCTTCTTCTTCTATTTACCAAGGTCATCTACCTCTTTCCTACTCATCAACACATGCATTTTAGACAAAAATGGCTACTTTGAAATGGGGGAAGCAGGGTCCTTTAGGAATCCCTTTAGTTTCTCAATCTAAGCCTTTAATTAATATTTTATTTTATTATCCTTCTCCATATGTGCCTTCACTAAATGGGTTACCAATCAATAAGGGAAATTTTTTGGTTGCGGGTATGCTTACCAAAGTTGACCGTTGTATATTGATAATCTAAAGATTGAAGGTATTGGTCATCCTTATCCACTATGGGTGTAGCAATTTCATCAACCATCTCACCATCATCATTAATTCTAGTCAAGTGTATGGTTCTTGACTTCTTCATGTGCTTCATATTTTCAACCTATCATTTCTTACCAACTTGGGGGTTGATATGTAACTTGTTGTCTTTTCTCCAAGTTCTGCTTGAGCCATGTTGGAGCTCTGGTGGATGTTTCCACTTGTTTATCTCTTTGAGGAGTCCATTTTAGAAGCTCTCCTATTTTTTCCTAGCATCAAACTTCCTTGGTAATGAATCATTTTCTTGTTTTTCCTTCTTTCTCTCAGCTTGCTACCTTTCTTTTCTTGCTCAACCTACCATTGTTGAGCTTTCTCTTGTTCAACCTTTTCTAAGGTAACCTATATTTCAACACTCTCAATGATCTCTCATTGCTTAGCCTCGATGAGAACATGCTATATGTTTTCTTCTCCACTCTTCATTTCATCATAATTAATATCCTCGGCTATCTTTAACTCTTCCGACCTTGTTCTATTAGGAGATTTTGTTAACTCACCCTCTTCATCATCTTATTCTTTCTACTCTTGTGAGGAAACTTCTCCTATATCCGATAGCGGAGGGGATTTTGTAACATTGATTATGGGTGTCTCATTTTCTTCCTCCACTACTTGTTATGTTATCTAAGAAGTGGTGGTGGTAGGTTGTTTCAAAGAAACACCCTTAGAAGGATATATAGTTGTTATGGATTGGACACCCAACCTAGAAAAAACTCCTGCAGATGTAGCCATATATGTCATAGAGTCATTTTGGAATTTCTATATCACTTTCTCCATTTTCCAATCCTCATCCATTTTTTGTTGTGTGGTCTTCTTCTTCGACCTCTTATATTCCTTAGGTCCTATCATAGAAGAAGTTCCTGCCTATAGGTCTTTTCTCTTCCTTGAAGTTCTTCTTTGGTGAGTCCATATACAAATCTCAATCAACCTGAGGCTCCTTTCTACCACTGTTGTAGAGACTTCATCAATTGAACATTCTTCTTTCTCCATCTAGTTGATGGGATCGAATGCATTGATTCCTACCTGATCTTCATCATATTGAGGATCAAGTGTCACACCATCATCTAAAATCCCCTATGTTATATCTTCTTTTATCTTAAAGTCTCACATTTGTGGGATTGTCAATATTTTATATATTTTATTCCTCAACTTGAATTCATCTTGCAATTTTTCCCAAAATTCTTTGATGTTGGGCTCACGGTGTGGGAAGAGATATGCATACAAGCTATTCATTTTAACTTTAGGATAAAAATCCTTTCTTGAAACATATGGCTTCATATTGATGGATTCCAACTCCTTTGGGGTTGTTTTAAAAACTATCACTAATTAACATGAGTAAAATCCAAGCTAAAAGGGGTATTTCATGCCCCATTCCTTGTGTTTGTTAGAAAACTTTGCATTAATTTCCATGATTTCTCTAGAAAATTCAATCAAAATCAGCTTGTCACTGTAGTAATGGCGTAGCAAGAATGAAGCCTTATCATAACCAAACAATGAAATACATGTATACTTGGGGTAATAAATGAATAAATTTTCCCACTCACCAACCAATGACATTGCCTCCTTTGACATCCTGAATCCAATGTCACCTATCAACTGGTTGATCACTACATATAGGAAATTATTGTTTACTCTTTTGAAATGATTTCCTACTTTCTTGTGCTCTACCTAATCATAGTATTCCAAAATCCTACTTTTTCCGAGTCTTTCTCCTCTAAAACCCACAATATTTAGCATTAAGAAGTTTCCCATTCTTGTGGCACAATAGATGGCATATGCATACATGAAGAATTCCTTGGAATTCTTCACCTTAACAATTTGATTTCCAATAATATTGGAGACCATCTACCCCCAATCCAAATAAAACACTCCTTTCGAGATGAAATCAATGAAGTGGAACATCCAAACCTCATACATGTGAGTATTATTTGAAAAACACCATGCATAATAGTGTGATAATGTCCCCTACCTCCTAGTAAAAATCCGACCTCTTGAATTGAGTGGGAAGCTTGGAGATGGGTTTCCTCTCTCTTGAGCCTCTTATTTTTTAGGTATCTCTCATGGGTGCTAACATATGTTTCATAAAATTTAATTACCTAAGCTTCTATTATTTTTCTAAGTTTGGGATGTGGAGGCAACTCAAAAACATGTTTGATCATTGTTGGTGTCAATTTA
The DNA here is from genome assembly GCA_007258455.2 of Sequoia sempervirens. Taxonomy (NCBI): domain Eukaryota; kingdom Viridiplantae; phylum Streptophyta; class Pinopsida; order Cupressales; family Cupressaceae; genus Sequoia; species Sequoia sempervirens. Next base: position 111,840,094 of record VDFB02281492.1, on the reverse strand, counting down.
ATGATTTTGTTGCCCCATGGATTGATACACTTTCTCTAAACTTGATTGGTAGGCCTCTACTATTGCATGTATGAATTTGGACACTAGAATGCTACTAGAAATGAGGCAACATGAGCCAAACTTGAGGAAAATATCTTCCTAGCCCTGGGCGAGGCATCTAGTTGAAAGGTATCAACCCAGAATGTTTTCATATTGAAATAAGCCCTAGTTCTGTATCCATTATCTTCGTTACCTTGGAGCTAAATTTGGATATTACTGGGACATGATGGAATTTATATTTCATTGTGAGGAACAATTTCTCTGGTTTCACTCTGTTGTAATTTTGTGCTTTGTACCTCCTCAACACAAAGATCTTTTCCTAAATTAGACATTTAATGAACCTAAAGAAAGTAATCAATTTTCCATCAAAATTCTCTAAGGATCATTAATAAAATTGACTTTAAAGTGAATCTTTTATTATGTCTTACTTGGTTTTCAAACCCCACAAGGACATCATCCATATACAAATAACTTTCTACCTTTTTCAAGAATCAAGTTAGGAATGAACCTAGGAACTATACTGTAAATTAAAGAGTCCAATCGAGACCTAAAGATCTAATGAGACCATTTGCTAGATGGGTGGGAATTTGGGTCAAGACCTATATCCTCTAAGTGTCATATTCCAATTTTTATTGCATTTAAATTATAATATGATAAATTGAATTATTGATGAAATCCAATATGTTGAATGAAAAAAATGATATTTTTGAAATGTTTGAATGAAGTTGACTATCTTTTGACTATGTGATCTTTTGAACTATCTTATACTTTATCATGATTGAGCCTTACTGATGAACTATGTAAGTGCAATTGTTTGCAAATGCAGGAAATAGGCTGAAGGATGAGAACACGGTTGAGGTACGATCATTTAGCTAGATTGAATACTAGTAAGCTTGATGGAATCTGGGTGCACACACCACTAAACGATATGACATCTCCATTTAAACTTTCATATAGGATATTATATTGATTTGACTCAAAATGATTCAATGCTTGGAAAAAATAGGCTTGTGTAATATTATATATGTGATTTCTTATTTAATTATCTATTTTGATCCCATGTTTTCAAAATTTATAAGAAAGTGATAGAATGGTTAAACATATATGTAGGTATTTAAAATGGCATGCTTGAAGAATAAGAAAACCACTTCATTTAAAAACTATTACTCGAATAAAATAAAAATATATTTTTTATTTGAAAGTTATTAAACACTATAATGTTATGGAATAAAACATTGATATGTATATGCACACACATATATAGACATATACACATTCCTTATAAAAGAATATGAGATAGAATTCATCAAATATTATTGTTAAATTTTGATAACATATGGAAAGAGAATAATATTATTAATAATATCAAAATGAATTATATTATGAAATAGTGGTCTACAATCGAATTGAAGGAAAAGATATTCAAATGCAGTAGTGGGTAGTAAAATTAAGGATAATTATAAAATGAAATAGCACCAATAATGGAGTAAGTAGGTAAGAGAGAACATGGTTTCCATTTTGGTAGTATGAATCACTTTTAAGGAATTGGGAAGGGGAATGGCAGTGGTGATGAGGATTTAGGAAGAAGGTAGGAAAGTGAATCAACTCATATGGAAAAGAAGGAAAAAGTTGAGGAAAAGACCACAAAATAGAGGTAAAATCAATATTAGTGTACATGCTTTATTTTTTAGTACAATCCATTTGAAACTTGCATTTTCCTTTCATTTTCCTGATTCCATTTGAATTGGTGGTAAGTAATTAGATATTTGTTAAGCACAAGTGTATTTTGTATTAGATCTAGGACATCATAATAAAATATTAATCATTTTCTCTATAATATTGCAAGGGCCATATCGACCACCCTTTGCATGCACTAAATTCGTGCATATTCTTCCTTTAGGCATGATAGCCAATCATGGTTATGCTTTGCAAGTTATATTGTTATCACCTCTATTTGTCTATTTTTTTCTTGTAAGTTATTTACCATTTTCATGGCTATTCGGTTGAATCCAATAGATATTGTAATGTTTCATTTAAAATGATTTTAAAATCATTTACCATTTCCCTCTAAGTGAAATGGTAGCTTCTCCATTGTTATCCTCCATAGTTTATTATTTTTCCTTGTCGACAAAGTCAAATAGGTATGCCACACCATATGGGTGTGTGGATCTATTAATCATTCATAGAATAATGGGTAGTTCATTTTCCTTAAATCGTGTTGCATTGTTCCCAAAGAACAATAGTTGAATGAATGTATCGTTCCATTTTTTTAGGGTTGGTTCGATCTCTAAGATCGATAAATAGAATGCCACTTGAATAAAAATTTAATCATTCTTCTAAATAATTCCTAACATTGTTGATCCCAAGTGATGATTATAAGTTAGTGTTCACTAGACATCTTGTATGCATAATATTGTTCCCTAAGAATGACACTTAGATTGTTCCTTAGAACGAATTCCATGGAGGCCGACAGTCAACATGCATAAGCTCCGATCATAGTTGTTGTTAGGATTAAAATGTAACAAACATTTGATTGTTAGTTTTTCTTTAGAATGACAATGGATTGAACATATATCTTTTAATTGTCACCCAAATAATAATATATTTGTTCCAACCTTATATGTGTATTAAAATGACAAATATGTAGCTCAAATTCCTTACTTTGTGCAAAAAAATTCCATAATCATTAAATTTATTTTATAAACAAATGTACATATCTATTATATCCAGAATGATATAACAATTGATTTCATGCATAAGAACAATGGATATGTTGTTACAGGTCCTTAACCATCAATGTACTTTGGAGGAACTAAGGATCATTAGATGAGAATCAAACGAATGAAACACTAGATAACTTGAAATGAAAATTGCAAACTTCTGGAAATAGCATGGTTATGATAAGAACAGAGAACCATTATGTAGTAAATGTTTTAATAAAGAAATGTTCTCCTTTCTTTGAAAAAGGAAAAATTACATCATGTATAACTGTCAGATGATATGAAAATATGTAACATAAATTTGAATGAAAGAGATCTATTATAATGGAATTTATTTTAGAATGTATGCACAAATATATTAACATAAGTTGGCACATATATGTATATGCACGTAGACCTTCGTCTACATACACACACATACTTGTGACATACCTTCTTTTGTTACTTATTTTATTCATTTTCTTCTGTAATGAATACTAATTTTCATTGAATATGAAGTGGTAGAATGCAATGAATGTAATCATGTGACCAGTGAACTAAATGGATGATGAAATGAATAGAACCATTTGATTTATCTTTATGAATTTCTTAGGTTGTCAAATAAGTAGGATGAATTACTTTTCCATTGATATGTGTATGAAGAATATTCTCTATGTTTCAAAGAATAACAACACCTAAATAGACTAGAGCACCTCAAGGTAGATGTTGGTAGAGGGTAGATAGTTGCTAAGGAATATACTTGTGTTCTTTGAAAGTTATCTTCTAGGACGAGTTTCGAAGTGGAGTATAGAGGGTATAGGTTTTTATTTATCGAAAACATATCTTTTGTTGTTGCAACTTAATTTTAATGCTTGGCCAAGTAGTTATCCCATTATGTATGTATGAACTTATATGTGATAACACTCTTTGCTATTCCTATCATAGATCTTGCATTTTTCTAATCATAGATAGAGATGTGTGTTGATGTTTGGGAATGCACCAGATTCCACCTTGCAGATTATTCTCTTGCTAAACTTTCTATGCAGGGTTGGGTATTTTTTGAGTAGGAAGAATTTCAAGGAAGCAAAATCTTTGTGGTTGGGAAGTAAATTCCTTGAGCTATGTTCTCATCCACCAATGGAGGTGAGTGTCAAAAAGAAACCTTGGATGTTTTCCAATTATCAAAGGATGTAACCTTGATCTAAATTGTATATTGTATTGACTTTATGGCCTAATGAGCCAAGTCAACTATGATATTGTAATTGACATTTGGAAATGAATATATATTTTGGTTCATATTTTAATGAGACATTTGTGTTGATATGATTGAAAATGGTTGCTTAAGTTGTCTTTTTAAAATTTAATATTCATAATTTCATTTGTAATTAGTATATTTAAGTAATAATTAGAATGGGTTATTACATTGAATGAGATCTGTTTAGGATTTAAGGTACCAAAAGTCCTCATAATGTTTAGGTGTCAGGGTTAGAACCAACCCTTAGATTAGAATCCTTGATTTTGAGTTCGATCACAATTAGAAGTCCCAAATGGACTAGATGAAAAGACAACCTTTGGGTTAATGAAGACTTGAAGGACTATGGTGTTAAACATGTCACAGGTCGGGGGCAACTTCACACCTAGGATTTGGCCTTCTTGCATGGGCTCCTTGAAACTTTGGATCCCATGGGGATGGTAAAATACACTTCTCAAAAGACCCTACCACGATTTGGGGTTAGAACCAAAATCTAAATCCAAACTTTTAAGCATAGTGTATGATCTAGAAATGAATTCCTATGAGAATCAAAAAGTTAATGAAAAATTCCATAATTATTTTGAAGATTGGGATCGATAATGAATCCTAAATAAGGTCACAACATTAGATCATCCAAGTGAAAAACAAATTTTTGAATGGACCAAAGGGAAAGTTTTATAAGTTTACAAATTTGACCAAGTAGGGCTTAAAATTTGAGGATCAAGAAGTGATCCCAAATTCAAATCCTTATGTAAAAATGGAATTCAGGGTTGTAAACCCTGCAAGGATATTTTTTGTGAATAAAACCCAAGTTATTTTTTTGGCCAAACTCATCATATGAAAACCTTAGTTAAACCCTAGGGTATGGTGGAAAAAGAAAATCTAACACGAAAAAGGGGCATGTCAAGGTAAAGAAACATGACTAGACATCGAATTGGAAATCTAATCCAAAGTCAAAAAGTAACACCCTCAAACAAAGGCCAAACAAAGAGCCCAAGTGGGTAGAAAAACTAAGCACATGAAAGAAAGAAAGAAAGGAAAACGAAAAACACAAACAGGAAAAATAACAAAAACACAATAGAAACAATGAAGCAAAAACCAACTATAAGAGAGGGGGACCAACCATGTCAAGGCTATAGATCATGGAGACTCAAGACTAGAGGGATTCCCTAACTTACCTCACTCTAAAATATTCCTTGGGATAATTATTGCGAATGATGATTACTGTAATGTACTTCTATCACTCTATAGACCCTAAAGTTAGATTTAGGCTAGGCGAGTTGGTTTTTGGAGTCAATATTGTGTCTCAAAGAACTCTCTATCCAAGGATGGAAGTGTATTTTTGGGATGACAGTGTAGTGTACTGGTGTCTCTTGAGCATGTTGGTGCCCCTATAGTCAAAAAGTAGTAAACACAACAGAAACTGCCTAAAAACTAACTCACAACCTAGCTAGTTGGTTTTGATGGGAGAAAAAAATTGATAAAGTATTAGAAATAGAGACGAAGATGATAAAGAAAATAAATGAAATCTAGGGTGATGAAGATAATCTCACAAAAGTGCATGCTCCCCAACTAGCTCCACACATGCGTTCACCCACACAAAAGTAAGAGGGAAAATTGTTGGGGCTATATAAAGGCATGCCTCAGTCAAACCCCCATTTTTGTGTTTCCACCTCCATAGCAGCCAGAAAGCAACAAAGTAGAATATGTGATAAAGGAAAGAAGAAAGAACAAAAACACTACAAATAGTATTATGCTACTTCTTTCAAATTACAAAGGAGAGGAGTGAAACATTACAAACTCCACCCAAAATTTCACTAGCCAATGGAGGAGTTAGGGACTTGCCAAAGTCACCATAGCTGCAACTATGATGAAGGAAGGTCTCGAAAGACCCTAAGCCCATGCTTCTATGGCTTGATTCACACTTGAAATGTGGAGTTGATGAAGCTCCAAATGTTGTTGTAATGGACTGATGGAATGCTACTTGAGAGACGAAATGAAGTGAAAAAATGCTAAGAGAATGTTAATTTTTTTCTTAGAGAATGAAATGAGATGAGAATGGATTTTTTTTAAGGTGGTATGAGAAGAATCTACCATTTTTTGGGTCATTTGGTTGAAGAGGGATGTTACATTTCATCCCCAATTAGGAGTGTAACACCTTTGCCAACATTAGATGCAAAAATATGTTAGGGACAACAACATGCCATGTGGACATTTGTGCGCCGCACGTGCATCCCTAACAAATATTCTCTCACTGACACAAATGATAGATGCCAAGTGAAAGGAAGGCAGTTGGGTGATGTTGAATTTTTCCTTTCGATTTGCTTTTTTAAGCTGAGGGTGTGTGAAAGGGGAATTTGTGTAAGGGGTGCAAATTCGCTCCTATACATTTTGTCCCCACTTTAGCAAGCATAAGTACTAATGAGTTCTTTGGTAAAGTAGATTGAAGAGTTAGTAGAGTTAGAAATTTATACTTCAAGCATCTAGGAATCAAACCACGATCTGGGCAGTTCAAAAGTAGGATAGGAAAAGGACTCCATAGGTACTCTCACTGATGAATATTGGACAAAATGATCCATAACCTTGCAGAACTATGAAGTTGCACAAAGTACACCAAAGTCCCTCAAACCAATGATGGATGAATCCCATAGGATGAAAGTGTCCTACAAGCCCATAGAATTGCAAGGAGGCAACCCCCAAGATCTCTCACATGAAGGAAGCCCCATAAAGTAAGTGCATTACAGGCCTGCAAACCTGCAAGGGGGCATCCACCAAGATCTCTCACATGGATGAAACCAAATAAAGTAAGCACCTTATAGGCCCATAGACCTACAAGGAAGCAACCCCCAAGATCTCTCGCATGCAAGAATCCTAGAGGTGTAAGTTCCTCACAATTCCACAAAACTACAAGGAGGCATCCCCTAAGATATCTCACATTGAGGAAACCCAAAGATGGAAACTCCACAAAGTCAGATAGGAAAGTGGATTTAAAGGTGCACCTGCAAAGTGACATGTTTACCCATAGATAAAGCATGTCTGAAAAAGAAAGCAACCACATAGGCAATCAAGCAGATAGTCACACAGATCATCAACAAATTGGAAGGCTTTCAAAGGGGTCCCTTAGGAACCAGACGTGACGAGGGGTCCAATCAAGGGATGCATTTTTTTGAAGTATAACATAGATGTTTTTCCCAAATCAATTCATCATTAAGGAATCCTTTCAAAATATTTTCACTTCATCAAGGAATTTGAAAGGAAGAAAATGCCCCCTCATGAGGGGAAGGCCTAAGTTGCTCCCATCACAAAGGAAAGTTCTCAAGTTCTTTCTTTACGAACCTATGATGAAGGAAACATGTTCCATTAGGAGTCCAAGTCTGAAATGTGATTCTTAAAAAGTTTGCAAAGATTCTCAAGAAAGGATTCGTTAGCAATGAATTCATTTCTTGAAAAATCAAAGTGTCTTAGAAATGATATTGTCACACATGATCTAGGGACAACTAAAGAAAAGAAGAGAGAAAGATAAGAAAAGAGAAAAATAAAAATAAATAGAGGACATAGGGGGATTTGGTTTTGCGGGGTCAAATCTGCTCATTCTTATATAATAAATAGCTAACCATTGTGCAAGGTGAAAGATCATCAATCCCTACTAGATCAAGAAGAATGCACAAAAAAAAATTAAAAATAAAAATTTGGGTCAACATTGAAGGGAAGCCTAAATGCCCCCAACACTTTGCATCATCCCTAATTTGTCGAAAATCAAACACAAACATGAAAGGATGATGATACTGATAGAAGAAGGTTCATGACACAAAATCACTCCTATATCCAAGCACCAACAAGGGTGACAAGGGTCATCTAGGAACACATAACACAATCATAGGGGAACACATCACAACACACACACTTCTAATCTAAAGATAAAGAAGGGGCTTCTATCTAACACTCATCAACCAAGAGGTCATCCACTTCTCAATCTAGATCATTATAAGGGGAAGGAGGGTGAGCCTACAGTGGTAGAATATTAAGGTGAGGAGCTTTTGACCCTCTTGCAATAGGGGTTAAGGAAAAGGGCCCCACAAGGTCTTCTCTGCTAGGCTCTTATGGACCTATGGTCAGTGACTTTGCGAAGATCACTAACAAGGCAAAAAATTCATCCATAGTGTTATACATGCACTTTACTAGAGTGGCGTGTCATACCTCAATAGATAGAGAGGAATATGCCCAAGATTCACCACTTGGCTCACCGAGTGACTTTGGAGCAGTGATAAACATAGGAGAATCTAGGACTTATTCTATCAATAAGACAAAACAAGCTAGCACAGGACCATCCTTAAGAGAAGGTGGGCTCCTCTTACATCCTCCATTGTTGGAAGGGACAACCTCTACCTTCTTCTTCATTGGGGAATGTGAACTCCCCATAGATGATGCAAGGGGCATGGAGGAAGAGGAGGAGGTGAAAACCGTTGTGGACACCATCGAGGTATTTGACATTTCCACGGGTTTAGGGAATAGTGGGATGTCCAGAAGGGACATCAATAGTGGAGGCTCAACTGATGGAGCGATAAACATCTACACCTTTTTGGGGTTAGGCATATTCACACTCATAGTGGGAGATGGAAGTGGGACTAAATTATATTTAATGGAAGCAGAGGGGAGGAGAGAGGAGGATACAATAGGAGGCCCTAATACAAGGGTTGTTGTCTCCTCTTCCTTCTTCTACAAAGTATTCTGCTGAGCCACTAGAGCCTTTCGTTGACGCTTTCACTAACACGCATTGGTGGTTTTTGTGTCTATTCAAGCTAGAGGCTAGGAGCTACAAGGGGAAAAAAGGATCCTACTTAACCACAAGGGTATCCATCACAATTATTTCTGGCAGAGGGACGGGTTCCTGAATGGGAGCAGGAGGAGTAGGTTGAGAAACAATGAGGGGAGTCAATTCTAGTGCCTTGGAAATGAGCCTCTTCCCATTTATTGCTTTGGAAGAAGAAGTAGTAGGAGGCCACAGAGGTTGATACATAGAATATTCCCCATTGAGACCCTTCCTTCTACCATATCAAATGGGCTTAGGCTCCATGGGCAGAACAAGAAGCTCAAACGTAGGATGCTTGGGCTTTCATAGAGCGGGCACCACAAAATTTTCTCACAAATGCGTAATAAAATCTAATGGTGCCACAACAGGGTGAGAGGAAACATCAAGCTGGATAGTGGAAGAGAAGGAAGAGGGATTTCAAGAGTGCTTCTTTTCTTCCCTTTTGTGTTCCTTGGTAGCATCACTTTCAGCTTTCAAATAGGTCCTATGTGAAACAACATAAGGTGATGGAGGGTATCTCACTTTAGGTGTTAAGTTCCCTTTCTTTTACTTATGATAAGTCTAGTACAAGAGGTCCTTTCTAGGTGAGAGAGGAGCAACGGGTACAGGAAAAAAGTGATATAAAGAAAAACTACCACACACAACTGGTGGTCTATAACTAGTGTCATGGATCACATGTATGGAACCCTCATGAATAAATTTTAAACATTTATGCATAGCCAAGGGAACTACATTCATAGCTACTAGCCAAGGGATACCTAACTTCACTTTGAAAATTTTGGACCCCGGGATTATGTCAAATAGTAGGTTTATGGATTTAGGTTTGACAAGGATTGACAAAATGATGCTACCAAGGGGAGGTGTGAAAATTCCATTATGCATACGGATGGTGCTCATAGGTGCATTGTACCCATTTTTATGTAGAAAGTTAATGAACATAATAGTTTTGGTTATGATATTCATCTAAGACATTGGATCAACAAAAACACCTACTATAGTTTTCTCATTGATTCAAATAGGGATATAAAGAGGAGATGGTTCTCTATTAAACCCCATCGATAGATCCTGTGAGGTGAAGGTTATACTTGGATTACTGCTCGCAAGTTGCATAGAGGGAATAAGCAAATGCATAAAAGAGGCCATCACACACACTAAACGATGCTCTCACAAAACCCCCCAAAGGTTTACAATCGGATTGTGACCCAACTAAGGCTTCTTTATGCAACACTAATAGAACCTTCCAGCTACGCCTACTAGGGGTTGCAAGTTGGTTTGTAAGGCGAAAAGCCCCACAACACTCACACTTACAATGCTCCTAAAAACTACCTAAAAACTAACTGAAAACCTTGCTAGTTGGTTTTAATGCCCAGGAAAAATATAATGATAAAGCATGAGAAATAGAGATGAAGATGATAACTTAGAAAATAAATGAAAGCTAGGTTGATGAATATAATCTCACAAAAGTGTCTGTTTGCTAGTTAGCTCCACACGTACATTCACCTACACACAAGTAAGAGGAAATTTTTTTGGGACTATATAGGGCCTACCTCAATCAAACCCCCATTTTGGTGTTTCCACCTCCATGGATAGCCAGAAAGCAATAAAGTAGAACATGCGATAAATGAAAGAAGAGAGAACAAAAACACTACAAATAGTATTATGCTACTTATATCAAATCACAAAGGAGAGGAGTGAAATGTTGCCACCTTCATCCAAAATATCACTGGCCAATAGAGGAGTTATAGACTTGGGAAAGTCACCATAGCTGCAACTATGATGAAGGGAGGTCTCTGAAGACCCCAAGCCCACATTTCTATGGATTCCTTCACACTTACAATGTGGAGTTGATGAAGCTTCAAATGTTGTTGTAATGGAGTGTTAGAATGTTGCTTGAGAGATGAAATAAAGTGGAAAAATGCTAAGAGAATGTGAATCTGTTGTTTAGAGAATGAAATGAGATGAGAATGGATGTTTTTGAAGGTGAGATGGGAAGAATCTACCATTTTCAGGGTTGGTTGGTCAAAGAGGTATGTTACAATTCATCCCCAATTAGGAATGTAATGCCTATGCCAACTTCAGATGCAAGAATTCATGAGGGATGAAAACACATCATGTGGATGTTTACACGCCACCCATACGTCCCCAAAAAATATTCTCTCATCGACATAAAGGACATAAGTGGAAGGAAGACAATTTGGTGATGTGGAATTTTGTCTTCGGATTTGATTTTCTAAGGTGATGGTGTGTGAAAGGGGAATTTGCATAAGGGGTGAAAATTCACTCCTATACACCAACCTCAAAATGTGATAAGGGTGATAAATCTAGAAAGCAATTGATCACAAGACTTTGCAATGCTCTATAAACTCCATGAGATCCTCATGGCTCAAATTTGCAATAAGAATTTACAATAATCACCTAATATGAGAAAGATATCTAAATTTAAACCAACCCCACCTATGCAAACCAATTTTCCATTAATGTGGTTGGTGACCAAAAGTTTGGATGCAAGGTAGACACATGGACTTAGATAATGTGTGGAAAGTCCATTCAAGACTTCCATCCCCAAGTAGATCAAGAGTAGGTCAGCAAAAGGAAAAACATGAGATCGGAGATGAAACCAGATTTAAACTCTAGGAAAAAGAATCCAAGTCCAAGTTTAATCCTTGATCCTAAGACAAGAAAAAAAAATGGGGGTAGGGATATGAAGTGAACTCAAACCATTTACAAAAGTTCTAAAGTATAAATCAAAACTCAATGCGAGACAAGACACCAAAGAAGCGAGATTGAGGAACCAAATCAGACTTGGACCTTTCGTTCAAAGGTGCAAGGTCTAATTCGGAACCCAAATCCTAACAGAACACAACACACATGGGGGTGGAAGACCAACATGGATCTGGACTCTTGTAAGAAGTGTCCAAGGTTTATTTCAAGACCTAAAACCAACTTGGTACAAAACAATCAAATAATTCCCAGGAAGACAAACAAGTTTTGAAATAGAAAAAAAAAGGAGTAAAACCAAAAACAAGGAAAAAATAACGAAGAAAAATACCAAGACCACAAAAGGGGGACCCATTTTGAAGAAAATGTAAAATTGGGTGGTTGTGTAGGGCATAATAGGAACCACAACTTAGATACAATTTTTTAGATGCACATTGCAAATGAGAGAGGGGGTGAATTATTTGTATACTTAAAACATTCAATCTGTCAATATATTTTCAAACTCTTATTAACCATTAAACCCTTACTATGCATTACTAGAATATAAACATATGAAATAATAATGAAAACACATCCAATCACATAATAACACAATATTTACATGTAAAACCCAAGGGAGAAACCATGGTGAGGATTGGCTCATATATATAATATATACAACACCAAATACAATTAGGAACACTACCCAAAAATGAAAGAAAGTGTCATTGCCTTGTGGCTCACTACCAAGAAGAAATAAGAACTGAAGAAGAATATTACAAAGAGATTCACTATCTCAAGGCAATACGAGAAATCCACCATTGAAAATTTATGGCATTCATAACCTTTGGCTCCCTCGCTCTAGCAACTTCAAGTACACTAAAAATATAGACACCTTCTACTCACTGCATCCACAAGTCATAGGCATTTAATCTCACATGAAAATCACCATGCTTGATCAAATTCACATATATTTTCGCTTAAAAAATTTCCACACTCTCCACACAACCTTCATTTGGAATTTATACCATCCATGACCTAAACAATCTCAATTAGATTGGCCTTAACGAAACGTATGCACCTCGAACATGCAACACCAAAATAGTTCACCACCAAATTCCTCCATAGTGGGAAGAAGTGAATGATGACTACACCAATGGTTAGCTAGGACCCAAATATACATTACCATGCTACTCATCACATCCATAATCCATGAGGTACCTTAGAAAATAACACTAGCATGCTAGGTTGACCAAATTAGAACTAACACTACAAGAAAACACACACATACTTCTTCAGGTTCAAAAATATTTGGGGAGCACAAAATAATGCTCCACAACATCTAATAATATTCCACATCATCAAAATATTCAACTCCACTGGCGCAACCACCTAAAACTAAAGAACACTTTCATTTTGTGCAACCAAACACATTGGCATAAACATGTAACTTACTAAACAACCTTGTGAAACACCTTTGCACCTAAAACCTCAAGTGAAAGTAGATACAAACAATATAAGAACATTCCCAAATCCTGAAGATAACAAACTTCACCATGGATAAATGTAGAGTAACCTCATTTTTCCCAGACAAACTTCTTATCAGGCAAGCGTACTGTTAAACACAACATCTACTGCTGCATGATCCTGAACCTGAAACTCTAAATATAACACTTCTAAACACCTTTGATCATCATGCCCAAATGGAACAAGCATATATTCAACCATGAAGAAATGTACACCATCAAATTTTCTCAAAATCACTTGGAAACCAAGTGACCCAAGTGTAGCTACAACACTTCCTCATTCCATATATAAATGATAACATTGATGGCAACACCACAATATTGTACACCATCACAACATAGTGCAACACACACCAACAATCTCCCTAACCAACTCAGGCTTCCAACAAACTCTGTAACTATACTATAGGTTGATAGCAATGACAACACCAGCAACATGGTGTTGGCATCAATGAAAACACTGAAACAACTAAAGCATCCAACAATAAGTTAAGTGAATGCATGAATTAGAAGAATTATTGCATGAGAGATGAAGTGGAGTGAGTGAGAGTGAAATTCCATTTCTTTTTAGTCAACTCACTAAATTTAGCAAGGGTTAGTAAATTTAGAGGTGGTCACTAAATTTATAATTAGAAGAATAAAGATAGAATTGATATTTTTAGGAAATAAACAAAACACTGATTTTATTCATTTATAGAGAAATGTGTAAATCTAAACTAAATAAAATAAATAATTTATTCATTTTTGGAGGAAGAATTAGCTAATTAAATAATTAAAATTATTTAATTCCAAGCATAGACAAATAACGCATGATTTAACTACATAAAATTATTTAATTATGGGGATGGAAGAATAATTCAAGATTTAATTAAATAATTAAAAATTATTTAATTAAATTATATAGAGGGAAAATGATTAAATGATCAAATTATTTAAAATTATGTAATTAAAGTGGAAAAAATGTTAGCTTAATCGAATAATTAAAAAATATTTAACTCACAGTTGGATGCACATGCATGCAACAATTAGCCAATAGGGGTCTACCGCAAATGGTTATGCAGTGCGCAAGAACTAGGAAACTTTTTTTGTGGAATTGAATTTGAAATATTAAAAATCAATAATGTTTACAAATGTTTGATTGAGTCAAGAAATGGAAAGCGTGTTAATTAGTCAAGAGGAACTAATGTGAGGTTAATTTGTATCTCATTAGCTATTGGTGCGACATTATGAACCTTTTCCACAAAGAAGATAAATCGATCTATGCATCTCCACATAGGAAATTACTAGTTGAAAATTGATTAATGAAAAGGTCAAATAAAATCATAGGCCATGTTGAATGAATCTAATTAGTTACAATGTATGCATTAATTTTAATTTTAAGCAAGTAATCATCAATAACTTTTTTTTTATTAAGATGTAATATTTAATAATTTTATTTACAATAGTTATTAAAAAATTATTTTACTTAATAATGTTAGGAATATAGTAAATTAATTCTCAATAAATACAATTTTTTAATAAATTTATTCTTTAAAAATGATAACTGAAAAATTAAATTAAATATAAAATTTTAAATAATTATTTTTTTTAATAATAATTTCATGCAAAAATTTAAGGAATGATATAATTTTATCTCTACTTTAGTTTTATATTTATTAGCCCTAGGTTGCACAAATGTATATTTAAGCTTTTTGTCTAGGTTATTCAATCAATTAATTCATTATTATTTAATTTTGTTAAGATACTTATGCATACAAACACAAGCCAGATTTTTTAAAGAGTTATTACCCATGCCTTTAATTACTAATATTACATTTAAAAGGTATTGTTTAAGAAAGGTAGTAGATAACTTTGGGTATCACATATTTTTGAAGAAAGAAAGATGCTTAATATTGAATACTTTTTATAATTACTATTTAGTCCATAATTTTGTAAATTAAATTTTTAGTATGCATGTGTTTTTTGGGTTAGTAGTAGTAAAATAAAGATTAAAAGTTAGTCAATTACAAGGAAATTGGGAATAAAAATATCAATTTTTAATGAATTAATTCATAGTGTAATTGAAGACTCGGTGACACCATCCTTGATCAGAAACAAATAAACAGACCTCACGAAAAGAAGAGTGTGGTGATGCAATACACATTTTTTTGCATTGTTAGAATAAATGAATAAAAGATATGCCTTGGTTTCAAGTGACAAGACAAAGGTCTCAAGTGCTTCTGTACCACTTGCTATGGCATAAGAAACATGTTGTTATAAACTATGTTTTTGAAATCCAAGTGTATGAAATAATTTGTTTGTACACATGTATCTATGTAAGAAGAAATATATGGCATTAAAAGGAAAAACACAAAACCCACGCTCGTTATCCACCCTACCATATTGGCATCACGGAGCCTTGGAGGCTCTAGTCAAACCTTCAAGCAAGAAAAGTATGAAACGTCCATGGGAAATTTTGTGGAGTTCCATTATACATCACACAATATCAAAGTTGGGAAAAATACAACATTTTCATATATGATTTGCCATATTGTAGTGTTTTTTTGTTGTGGTAACTTTGTAAAAAAAAAGCATCATGATTTTGGGATGCTTTTGCATGCTTTATCCTAGTACTTGGAAATAGAAGAGAGGGGTATGTCAGTGGACGAGCAAGCAAGATCAGGAAGGAATCATAAAAAATCAGTAAGTATATGAGTAAAATCAATATAAACAATCTGAAACTGGAAATAATCAATAATATTTACAATTGGTTCACCGAATCTATATATTGATAATGGAAAAGTTATGTACTTACATGTATTGTTGATAGTGTTTAACAAGTGTGAGCAACATTGGATTGAGTTGTTGGCACATTAAACAATTTGGAATAGACAATTTAGAATACACTATTTTTTTTATCTCTATTGTATCTATGCAACATTATAAAGGAAATCATATAGATCTACAATAAAAGAGGTTAGACATATACATATACATATACATATACACATACATACATATACATACATATACATATACATATACATATACATATACATATACATGCATATACATAAATTATTTGGCAGTAAATATTATAGGAAAAATAGACAAACTATGAAAGAACTACTAGAAAAACACTTAAGAATCATAGGTATATGCAAACTTTTGCATAGATTGCTTGTCTTATATGAATATGTTTCATGGTATTCACTTCTTTTATTTTGTTTGATGGTGCCTATAACAGGTTGTTCATTCTCGTAGTCTATGCCTTATATTCTTCTTATGTTTACACATGGACTTCCCACACTTTTCTTTTTCTCTAGCCTAGCCATGATCAAGATTTGCTGGTGCTAGGATACATCAATCACTGATGGTCGTTAGTGAGTTCCCAAGGCTATCTATGATGACGTGGAGTTTGGCAATTGTGCGGGCTAGAACAGGTGAAGCTGGATGCACTAGACATGGAAGCAAAATGGAAATAAATTGCTCACATGAGGGCTAATAAATCCTAGCGTTGTTATACGATGGCACAGGAGGAAGTAAATGCAATGTTCGATGTTCCAGTGTGGGAAAGTATATTGTTTTTGGTTGAATTCTCATTGGAGGGTTTTAACGCATATGTGCTCCAAAATGTGCAAGAAAATATATTGATTAAGTTGCATTGTTGAAAGAGCCATTGTGGTCATGGTTCTAGAGAAGACTATTGTAAAAAATGTCACCTTTGGCTTGGTTATCATTTCGTACATGACTACATTTTTTTCCTTTCTGGTTGTTGGTTGTTATATGTGCCCATGCTTTGCAAACATATTTTTGCATATACATCATAGCCATAGAATGCAAATAAAGTTGTTTTACATGGGTATTTTGCATAGATGATTAATTTATTGTTCATGTCTTCTTGTTATATGTTTCTATCTTTGGCATTATACCTTTTTTGCATATTTTAAAGAGATAATCGCTCTATATGGATGGAGAAATTGCAGTTAAAAAGAGAGATTGTTGTAATTTTTTCACCCTTGGTTTATTGTTTTAGTTATCTTTGTGCATCTTTATGCACCTTTTTACTCATTATAGTCTTTATAGTGTGCAGAATGAAGCTTTGTGGATGGCTCTCTAGTTCAAAAAGATTAGAAAAAATAATATCATGAAACATATTGATACAAGATTTGACCTACATTCTTTGGTAATAAGTATTGAAGACAAGTAGAGAAATTGTATAAGAGGTGTTAGAGTGATTAATTTATTGTTCAGGTCTTTCATTGTTTGCTTATTATTCCTTGTTATATGTTTGTATCTTTGATGTTATAGCCATTTTGGAGACTTCAAAGAGATTATTCCTCTGTATGGATGGAGAAATTACAATTAAATCTTCTTTCTTTCATCAAAAAAATGGTCAAGGTTAGTAATTTTTTTTCCCTTCATTTATTTTTTGTAGTTATATCTATGCACCTTTGGTGTTATACCCATTAGCATAGGAGCAATTGCAGATTAACATAGTAATTGCATGTGTGTGTGTGTGTGTGTGTGTGTGTGTATAGAGGGTTAGTATGAAAGCATAAAATTTTTGGAGATAAAAATAGTTTAGTGGCTGTTAAGTTTTATTCTAATAGCTCTTTTACAATTTCTCTATTCACCTATAATATTCAGTTGCAAGCAATGTACATTGAATTTTCAAATAAGTTTGTGGTGCTATACCTATTTTTCGTAGGGTATTGGAGCCCATTGGCTTTACCACTTCTATTTAATGTGCCAAAGAATGTAGCTCAAATTGAAAACTCAACTCTTACATAGACTTCTTATCTTGTATTAATATGTTTAATGTAGGTTTTCGATAATGTGCCATTTACCAGTGATTCTTAAGTGTTTTTCTAATAGTTCTTTTACAATTCCTCTATTTCGTCTATAATATTTAGTGTCAAACAATGTAGCTTGAATTTTGAATTGAGAAGTTTTCTGCTATATGGATTGCTTGTGTTGTATCAATATCCACTTGCTCATAACAAATTGTTCATTATTGTAGGTCACCAGTTCTATTCTCCATGGTCTTAAGGTCTATTAATGTGGGTTTCCAACCATCTATGCTTTTCCTATGATTATTAAGTGTCTTTGCACTTATATAAGAGGTATTAGAATGAAACTTATTTGGTGCTAAATATTATAGAGAAAAGCCACATTAAATAAAATTTTCAAATATGCAGCATAGAAGAGGGAAACTATAAGAATGAATAGTTTGTTATGGAGATCTAGAAAAAAGAGTACCATGAAGAACAATTTGTCATTGGGAACTTCAAACAGATGAGGGGAAATAAATAT
Source organism: Sequoia sempervirens (assembly GCA_007258455.2). NCBI lineage: Eukaryota > Viridiplantae > Streptophyta > Pinopsida > Cupressales > Cupressaceae > Sequoia > Sequoia sempervirens. The sequence goes on along the minus strand of VDFB02281492.1, from coordinate 111,821,776 downwards.
GATGGAACATATTGTTAGAACACATATAACATGTTCCATCCAAACAAAATAACCACGACAATTAACAATTTGTTATAAGGAGCTTGAAACATATGAGGGAAAAATAATATCATGAAACATATTGGTACAAGACAAGAAGTCTATGTAATAGTTGCAAGATGTATTAGAATAACACTTTAGAATCACACGTAAATGGGATATCAATGGGAACCATTCACCTTTTTTCAATTTTTTTGGCCTGTGTATGTTTTTCTACCTCCTTTAAACTTGTATTTTATGTGGGTTTTTTGACCATCTATCATTTACCTGTGATTCTCAAATGTTTTTGTAACAACTGTTTTAGAATCTCTCAAATGGTGGATCATCCAAAATAGATTTTAAATGGAATTTTAACATATGAAGAATAGAAGTTGTAAACCACATATATTAATACTTTCTTATACAAAGATTTTGGTGTACAAAATGCATATACAACCAAGGATGAACAGAGATAACAATGGAAAATAGCTAGAGGCCAGGGAGCATACACGAGCAAAAAAAAAAAGAAACCAGTCAAAAGGTACAGGTCAATCTTATGTTTGACAAAGAATACAACAAGCAAACTATGACAACAAAGACCTTGTTATAGGTAGTTTTAAAGAGATGAGAGAGAGAATATCATGAAACATATTAATACAAACCAAGCAATCTATGTAACAATTGCCATTTACCTATCAGCTATTTGTTTGAAATTTCCATCGAGGTTTCCATCAGAGCAGTTGTGGTTAAAATTTACCAGCTCATCTAGATAAATTTTTTTATTAGATGAAAAGGGAACTATACGAACATGGAAAAATGTAATGTGTATAGTAGACTATATTTATTTATTTGTTTTTTAAGCAAAAAGTGGTAGACCACTTATAATTTATTTATATTAATATATATTTACATATTGCTTGTTCAGGAAGACATAATGGCAGGAAAGAACCAGCAAGAAAGCCCCTAGTTATAGTATGAGTAATTGTTTGTACAATTTGACATAAAGACCATTATAGCCATTTCGAATTTTACAAACAACTATTTCCTACCTCATACTATTGATCAAAACAATTGAAATTACATTTGATTCTTCCCATTTGACACCCAAAATACCCTATCAGCTTGTACTATTACATATATCTGCATCTCTATTTGTTACCCAAAAAATTTCTTCTCAAAAAGAGTGTTGGAGAGAAGTAAATCCCAATGCAAATTTGCTATCTGCTCATTGTAGTCCATTAACTCAACTTTATTCTAATTCCACTTGCTTTCCTTTATGATGAGGATCATAAGATGGGATTGCTTTGTTAATATCAGGAACATAACCATAGAAAAACTTCATTTTACTAGCATACAGTGAAGTGGCTGGAAATTGTAAGTCATGAATATAGACATGGATTCTCAGAAAAGAGATTGCATGATATTTTCTTTTAAAATCATCAACCTCCTCTATAGAAATAGCAGACCTATATTTGTTAAGAACTTGATATAGGTGCAAAAATGTATCATGCATTGTAGATAATAACATGCCTTGAAAAATCTCTGCATACCACCTTTTTTTATACATCAAATGTCTTGGAAATGCATATGTGCAGGATCATCATGGAAAAAATAGGCCCTTAAGTGGCAAAAAATTGAGAAAAATCAAAATTAGGCAACTTGATGTAGAAATTTGAATAAGTTATCTATATTATTTCAAAAATATGTAACAATAGAATTTGTAGCAAATTGAATGTAGTTTCTAAACTACTAGGTTTGTTTTAAAAAAAAATGTATTTGGTGAAAATTTAAAATTTCAATGTAGTAGTACTTAAATTTTAGGGAAAAAATAAGTAGGTATCTATCTGACCACCCTAACCATAATAAAATGATAATATTTTTTTATAAGATTTTATATATAAGTAGAGGATTCATGTCCCGATGTAATGCATTTTTTTTTGTAATTTTTTTCCAAGTAAATAATTAATTATGAATTTTTTATTACAACTTTTAAAAAATATAAAAACTCGTATGTCTAGCCACCTTAACTTGGTCAAAACTTCATGAAATTTAATTTTTCTTTTTTTAATCCTATAGTATGTGAAGCATAGAATGTGACACATGTTTTGGATTCAAAAACTATGATATCGTTGGAAAGCTATAGATGTTTTTCAATCAGCCTATCAATCAAGACTTTAGTCGTAATTCAAATAGAAAATGAATAATAATTACTTATTAAATTGAAAATAAAGCATAATTTATATTGGTGGAAAGCTAAGAATCTCCTTTAAAAACCCTTTTAGTTCAATTTTGGGTAAAAAAAAATTTGTCAGCCACATACCCATCATATTGCCACTTTTTGGCCCATCATGATCCTACAAATAACCAAATAAACCTCCAACCAAACCATCACCCACAGTGAAATTGTATTGTTGTACACTATTTAATAGACCATCATTTTCCAAATCTTTTGCAACTCCTCCTTGTCAATGGAAGCAGAGAAAGGTTCCTCCCATGATTTTACCTTAACAAGAACTCTGTAATTACGAACTCTGAACTTTGTAGACTATATTTATTGTAGTCAAGTGCATGTAATAATTGGTGCATGAATGTATATATATAGCAACAAATATATGGAGGCTATCTAGCCATGGAGGAAGAAAAGGGTTGAATGTATAACTCAGGAAAATATAAATATGTAAAACAAACCTTTTTTATGCTTACAGTTATGGTCATATTTTAGGTACTAATTTTTCAACACATGGGCTTCATATCTCCTTGTTCATCTATGTTTTCATTGAGACCAACATAATATTATTGCAAACCAACATTTTATTTGAATATATTAAAATATATGTCTCTAGTTAGATGTGTATGGAATGGAAAAAAGGAATTGCAAAATGACTTACAACAACAATAGAAGTTGAGGCGCTATCAATTGTAGAGCGAAACGGTTGGGAAGCTCTCCAATATGATATGTAATGGAGGTAGATGGCAGATTTGTTTAGTAGTCTTCTATGAAACCAACACCATGGTGCATCATTTCACAATGTAAGGAAAATAATAGACATCCTCATATTAGAACAATGAATATTACATGTCCTCCCTTCTGTGGCATCGCCAACAATTCCAGGAAGTATCAACTCTCACGGGAGCAAAAGCCTGCCATTCAATTTCCATTGAGCGAGGCAATCATTTCCACGATTTCCAAAGCATTAGTAAAAAAACTCCATCATCATTGTAAATAGGCCCGAGAAACCCATTGTAAATAGCATGGAGTTTGATCGTATATGAGAAAAAAGGAAGCAATGTAGACAAGACTATATATTTTTGAATGCAATATACAAGAAGAGTGAAATAGTGAAATGATGAAAAGAGAAATTTGTAGATCAAAATTTGCAGCTATTTGAATCAAATAAAGCTAATAGAAAAGCTAACAAGAAGACATAAGAATCTCTGGAAGAAAAGCATGAAGGAAAAATGTCAAAACTTAGGGTATATAGACAAAGAAAATATGAAACAAAACATAGTTGTAGAATTTTAAACTTATTAGTCAAATAGAACATAATTTTTTTTTTAAATGTTTCTAGAGTATGTGCATATATAGTTTAATATACTGGAATGTTCAAAACACGTTATTGACTTATAGAATGTTTAGGGTGTACTTATTGTTGGTTGCAATCTCTATGCATCTTTGACACTTGAAGTTGTTGGTATCTACATATGTGTCAATTTGTAACAGCTGCAACTGTATGTTTAGAGCACTGCATGTTAAAATTGGTTGAAATAGAATTGTAAATATTCCGATAAAGAATTGACATCATGGAACCTAAAAAGACTTGGAAAAAGATGGATAGGTGGAATATTTAGAAGATTTTTTTCTTTTTAATTCCATATACAAAAAGTATGACAACAAAATATTGAAACAAGAAGTCCACAAATTGATATTTATCGGTGCATATTTTCATATTGAATTTAACAAAAACTATATTATTGAAGGTACAAAAGATAGTAAACAGGAAAAAAATATATTTAATGTGTAAAGCTAAAGAGGATGCAAAGCATTGAATAAATGGGGGAAATCTAATGTGGCATTCAAACACAGAGTATATAGGCACAAGAAATGGGAAACAAAGCATAGGTACACAATTTAAAACCAATCAGTGAAATAGAACACAATATTGTTCAAAAAGTTTCTGGAATAGTTGAATATATACCTTAATAGAATATATACCTTAATAGAATAGAATAATCAAAACATGTCACTAGCTTGTGCAAGTTTTGTCCTCTACTTATTGTTTCCTAGTATCTTTCTGCATCTTTGGCATTAAACCCATTTTTCACAAATTATTACTTGGTATGTTTTTGTATCCTTGAAAAGACCGGATGGTATACAGTCTAGAGAAAATAGGAGAATAATTGTTTTGGAGGCTTTTTTATAAGCCGAAGCACAAGCTAGAGATGAAAGCATTTGGAAGGGGTTAGAGTTGTTCCAAACATGTTTCTTCGTTACGATGTTAAGCAGTGTTTTTTTGTTGTTAAGTCTAGAGTATCTATCAAATAAGAATGCTAGATCAATGTGGAGTTTTCAATTGATTTAACATGAGAGATTGCTATAAAATTCAACCCTTTCCTCTCTTTGCTACATAAGTTTATCATTGCTCTATCTAATGTTAAGCCTTGTGCTTTATGTATTGTGATTCCCCATGCCATGGTGAGTGGAATTTGTGTTCAACTACCCTAAGTTATACCTAGAATGGGGATGTCTCTTGGGTTTTCTAGGTCCCATGATGGACCAATGTAATTTTGGAAGCAAACAACAACATATTTAGGTGGATCTAGCGGTTTACAATGTGCATTGTACACAATAGTTGTAACAAGACCACTTGATCCATTGACTAGTCCATCTTGAATCCACAATTTTTTGTTAGCATCACCTATTAACCAACCCAAAGTAGCAGTTCTGGGAGAAGCTGGTCATCATCTCCATGATCAAATGTTTGTTTTTGTACTACTCAAGCAATGCTAATAGCTATGGGAAGGTTTAACTATTTGATCAATTTTGTTGTTGTGGAATATGACCAAGTAATTTGTGGCAAACAAATATGTACCAACATCAAATTTTTCACTTTTTGTGGTTGAGAGAATTTCATTTGTTTGTTTCATAAGCTCTTCCTAGTCATCGTAGAGAGCCTCACCATTTCTTATATAGAGAAGGATTGACCGGAACTTTTTTTGGGAAGGACTATCCCCTTTTTGGTTGAAAATAGTGTCCAATGTCATGAAGACTGTGAAAGTATGCCATCTTAGGCTAGGGTATGTGCAGGATCATGATGGGCCAAAAAGTGGTGATATGTAAGTGATATGATGGCCTATGTGGCTGGCGACCTTTTTTTATTCAAAATTGATGAAACAAAAAGGGTTTTTCAAGGAAATTCTCAACTTTCCACCAATATAAATTATGATTTACTTTGAATTTCATAAATAATTATTATTCATTTTCTATTTGAATTATGACTAAAGTCTTGATTGATAGGCTGATTGAAAAACATCTATAGCTTTCAAACAATATCACATTTTTTGAATCCAAAACATGCATCACATTCTATGTTTTACATACAATAGGACTAAAAAGAAATTGAATTTTATGAAGTTTTAGCCAAGTTAAGGTGGTCAGAAATACAAGTTTTTATATTTTTAAAAATTTGTAATAAAACATTCATAATTAATTATTTACTTGGAAAAAAATTACAAAAAAATATGCATCACATTGGGACATGAGTCCTCTTACTTATATCTAAAATATTATTAAAAAATATTATCATTTTATTGTAGTTAGGGTGGTTAGATAAACACCTGCTTCTTTTTTTCCCTCAAATTTAAGTACTACTGCATTGAATTTTAATTTTTCACCAAATAGATTTTTTAAAAAAAATAAACCTAGTAGTTTAGAAACTACATTCAATTTTCTACAAATTCTATTATTACATATTTTTGAAATAATATAGATAACTTATTCAAATTTTTATGTCAAGTTGTCTAACTCTGCTTTTTCTAAAATTTTTGCCACTTAAGGGCCTATTTTGTCCATGATGATCCTGCACATACCCACTACAACCAATGAGCGTGAAGCTAAATAGGGGTATCCATCACAAGTGGCAACTAGGAAAGATCACCAACAAGGATGATAAAACCACCGTCGAATGGCTCCCGCTAGTTATCAAGGAATGCTTGGCACAATCGACTATCTATTTTCAATAGCAACTTAGGGCCTAGAAAACTTATTTCGTCTATCAAAATGTATTGAATATATTTAAATTGTTCTTGGAATATTTTCAATGCCTGACCTTGCAAAGGATTCATATATTTTATGGGAATCCAGAGGGTTGTATGGATTTTGGAGGCACATATGTTGTATGCAACAACACCTGTGGGGGCTAATGTGAGCAACGAGCTATTGGATCCAATAGTATAGGTGTTTATTTGTTATTTGATACAATTTATCATAAAGGATTTTCCAATGCTAGCTGTCCCTTGAATGATCATGTGGAGAGGTCCTTTGGGGGAAGGCTGCATGTGATGGGACTGGATGATTTCAAGAGCCAATTGTTGTTTTGGTGAAAGCTGATGGGCTAATGTATTTATAGGAAAAAATTGTATTGTAGCTTGCTCACACTGTGCCCTGGCTGATGGGATGAACTACAAAGCAATATTATGAAGTTGTTCAGGAATATGGTGTTGGTTGTTTTCAATGAACCAATCAAGTCTCAACGACTATCTATGAGTTTTCCATACTCAATTTTCAAATAATTTCAAGACAAGTGGCCAATGAACAAGATATAGCACCAATTGCTTTATCTCCTTCACTTTAGGCTCTACAAAACCTAGGAGGGTGGTGCCACAATGTACATTATACAACTCTTTCAAGAAATTCAAGTATACATAGAAAATTCAAGTAGATATATTCTCACCAATGACTAATATGATGAAATTCTCCAAGTAGTTGGAATTTCCTTGAATGAATTGTGCATCCTAATTCGAGAATACAAAATAACACATACTACAACAAATTAAAGATAGATTAATGATTACTTAAAAGATTGTTCTCAAGTCAGGTAACTAGAAACATGAGAAAGACTTAAAGGGGTTAGGATCAGTGCCATTATCTATGGGCTAGGAGTCTAAGAAAATTGAAATATAAGGTATATTTAATTCTAAACACCCACGATCTAAGCGATACTACTTTGCAATTCACAAACCTGTAACCAAATTTTAAAGACTACTTATTAGATCCAATGATCCTACAGACAAATTCATGATTTGATTCAAGCATTTTAACTCATTCTATGAACTAGAGATAAAACCAAAACATATATCAAAGCATGAAACAATGACAATTAATGAAATGATCTCTAATCAAAATTTTCATTAATAATTGGAGTACAAATTCAAAATGGAGAGAATATAGACTTGAAAAATCTCCATTATCATTCAGATATGCTCGAGAACCATATATTTGACAAAATTTTCTATCTAAACTCAAAGCATTAGACAAAGACTTAGCATATTCGCTCTGTGTTGTTAATTTTCACAATTCAATTCTAGAATTCAACAAAATACCCACACAAATGGCCCTGAATTCCCTTTTATAGAAAAAGGGAGCAAAAACAAGCCTCGGGCCAGATGTACACATGTCAAATTCTAATTAGACCACTACAAGACATAATCCCTAATTCAGTTATATTTGCATTCTTCAAAATGGAGGGAATATACATGAGACAAAGATTATTTGCATTCATTGTAAGGAGCAAATTTTCCTTACAAAAGAACATGTCAAAAAGAATAATCTTCTTTGTTAAAGCATGCCCACTTCATCGAGCAAGATGATAAAATGATGCAAAGCAAAAATGAATCATCACCTCGGTCATTATTCCACATCATCAACAATTGATACTTTCCTGTGAAACATATATTTTATACATTGTAACTTCTAAGGCAAGACCTATAAAATACTTGACCAATCATATTTTTCACATCCATATTTACCAACCCAATCGACCAACCAATACCCTTCCCCATTCTTCATATTCTTCATTAGATGGCCAATTGAAGTCGATGATTTTATCTAAAATCTTCCTATATGGGGAATACTTGGTTATTACAGAGTTGGATTCCTTGTCAAAATCTTCCAGAAAGCTAATAATAAATGTCAACTTTCCTAAAGTGTCATTAAAGGTGTTGATGTCAACTTCCTTACAAATTTCATTCACCCAGGAGTCAATAAATTCATCCATCTCCCTTTTTCATGCTTGCAACGGTTTCAATTCATCAAATGTTAGTGAGCTAAATATTTGGAAATGGTGAAAAATACGCTAGATCATAATGAGCCTTTAATTCTCTTATCTTCTCCTCCAATGGGGCTATGTATCCTTGAAACTTTTTCTCACTTAGTTCACACACAAATGTATAGGTTGGAAGCACATTAGGGTACTTACCCTCATGCTAGCTATCTCCAACTCCTATTAACTTCAATCTCTCAGCTCTTGGGATCCACTTGTTCAAGATTGGCATGGCCAACTCTTTATCTCTTTGGGACAACCCTATTGCTCACATCATCAAGGTGTAATTGTCATGCACACTATTTAGTTTGGCCTAGATCTTCTCATTTAGATGATTCAAGATAGTATGAACAATCTTTGATATATTTTCATACATTGTATCCTGATCCTTTTCTAGCAACTTATTATATGTCTCAATTTGTAGAAGAGGTTTCTCCCTTATAGGTTCATCAGATGAGATAGGACCTGGTTTTCTCGATTCCTTTACTGAAAGCGGCTCTTGTCCCAAACTATATGGCACCATTACTAAATTTTGACCTTTAGGTAGAGGTTGGGAGGACACAATTGGAGGCAATGGAGGTGGATGACTTGACCTAGCCTGGCCCTATTCTCTTTGCATTTCTCCCCTTTGTTTATAGAATGATAACCCAGTTTCTAGTGTAGATATCCTCTGCTGACTATTATCATACTCATTGAGTAGCTCACGGTACTTGTTCTTAAATTCATCCCTTTCAAGGGTAAGATTTTCAAAAATTTCTTTAGTAAATCTGGCAACATTAACAACCATGTCAGCTACTTCCAAAGTTGGGATATCAACAACTCTCTTCACAAGTAGTTGTCCACTAAAATACGATGGCTCAACAAGCACTAGTTTCTTGGATCCCTTGGACAATGACCAGATTGCTAGTGCATCCCAATCTTCACTAAATGTAGATCCCTGAAGTGTCATTTCCAACTCTTCTTTTTTCTGCACTAGAGGCATTTCAACCCTCCTTATAGCATCTAGGACTATAGCATCATCAATGTTCCATTCTGGTAGCAATAACACACCACACTTCTTTACAAGTTTTTTGACAGCTTGAGTGGTAATCTTTTGAAATTTATTTTTCATAATACTCCTCACATTGGCCTAGATGACACTCTCAAGAAACTCTAGATGCATACTCCTTTTAGTGGCCACCTTCTCTGCATATTCTACAACTTTGGATCTTGACCAAAATTTTTTGAATGTAGACATCTCAACAAAGGAGTCATCTTCCATAAAATCCATACAAGCTTCTATTCTTAGGTAATCTGCACTATTTAGACCACTGATTTCAAGCTTTCCCAACCTGAGACTACTTTGTCCTGAGCTCGAGGCAATTTTCCCTATAGGGGGAGGCATTCCTTGCTGCATATCCTCAAGAGTGATATAGATGTCATCTTCATTTGTATCAGAATATTCAACCACTCCACTTGCCTCAGCTCTTTTCTTCTTTAGAGGTAATTGCTCAGGAGGAACAAGACTTCTAGGGGCTGAATCAAGGTCAATTAAATGTAGAGGAACCTATCTTGGAGGTAATGGAAGTGTGCTCTCGAGATAATTCTCCTTTGGCACTTTAGAAATGATAGGGGTTGGCAAGCTTTGTTCTTTATCCATTGCTTTCTTCCTCCTAGAGTAGATTCTCAATTTCTTGGGTGGTTGGTATGTAGGCCTTTCTTCCAATGCCACTACAGTATCTTCTTCAACCACTCTTTCTTTTCATTTTTCTATGACATCACGTTGTTCCCTCAACACACCAACTACATTTTCAAAATTGTCCATAACATGCACGACTTTTCCAAATTCATCAGGTATGTTTGGAAAAGTATCATATTGGGAATCCTTCTTCCATTTTTCTTCTACCATCTTCCTATAAGCAAGATATTTAGCTTTCCTTTCATCTTTTTTTTGAAAGCTAAAAATCTTCCTAATGACATTGTCATGCCTAAAAAAACTTTGCTCGAAAACACAACTATTTTTTTTTATTTTTTTATTTTTTATTTATTTTTATTTTTTTCTGTTTAAACATTAAAATATGTTATAAAAAGGAGAATTCATTACAATAACTTAAGTCAGTTAATTATAAGTACTCAATTTCTTAGCATCCTTTATAATCAACCCTAGAATATTGCTACTTCTACCTAATTAATAGTACACAAAATTACATTCAAGTCATTTTGGTTTTAACCATCATTTCAACATTTAAATTATTATTGCACTAATGTTGTTCTTAACATCCAAGGATGGTGATGTTCATTTACATTGAGAAGATTTGTACCCACCATAATAATGATGTCTACAAGGAGGATCCTTCCTTTAAGTTGTCATAAAAGGAACCAGGACCCCCCCTAGCTGATACAAACAACCCTAGTCACATGTTTAATTAGTCACATATTTTAAACATGAATGAAATTCCTTAATGACATTAGTATAGATTTTCCAGCCATTGTTATTATTATTATTTTTCTACAATGACATTATGATTAGTTCAACTATCATAAGGGTACTACTAATGTTGCTAATATTTCACTATTGCTTAAGTCTCAATGACAATATATCAAGATTTCCATATGAGATTTATTATCTATTCGGTAAGTTATCCTTGGTAATGGAACACCTTATGGTTTACACCCAAGTTACTCACTGATCGTGCTATTTGTAATTTACAAATTTGAGAACTTCCTCAATGGTAAGAATAAAGCGGTGACCTTTTCTATTATAAACCAACGTTCCTAAACTTTGATTGACATTTAAGCCACTATGATAATATTATTACTGAATAACAACAAATTCAAAAATCCAACCTTGGTGAAGAAAAATATGTTATGATTATTAAGCACAATAACACAACTAACAATTTTTTTTTTGCCATCATGATAAGAAAACATTTAAACTATTACACTACAAGCTCTAGATTTATTTTGGTATACTTCTTATTAGTTTAATATCAAATTTTAGGATGCTAATCTTAATATCAAAATATTAATAATAAAGTTTGTGCCATTGGTACTATAAATATTATAATCATTATTCATCTCCTTATTAATATTAATCTTACCATATGATAAAAGTTCCCAAAAATACAATATTCTAGTTTCTCTTGATATTAATATTATTGTTTATTATGAAAATTCATAATTCTCTTTAATTGAAATTATTAATTCTTTATAAAAAGATAAACATTATCTTAATCAATTAAAAAAATACTTATTTTTTATTTTTTATTTATCTAAATCTTATTAAAAAAATAATAATAATAATTAATTATCATATAATTTAATAATATAGCATAATATATAACAAATATTTGTTTAAGTCTCTTATTATAAATTTATATAATATTTATATCCCATTATGAATTAGCACCAAATTTTATCATATATAATATATAAAATATAAAGTATAAAATAAGCAGTATTGTTTCTTACCCTTTAACCTATGAGAGAAGAAAACACATTTATACATATCTTGTTTTAAGGAATAATTAAACTAATTTCAGTATCTTCTTTTTCTTTAAAACTTTTGTCCCTATCTTATTCCTTCTTACGTAAGAGGAATCACTTCTTTTAAATATAAAAAGTAAAAGAATGTTCTTGTATGGAAGTAAGGATAAATATCATGAAATAGAGTATAGCGTGACCTAGAAGAATTTTTGAAGCCCTAAACTCTTGTGAAATACATTGAGAGAAGAGAAGTGTGGCGGTATGAGCGCAAGTAATTTGCAGGAACAATACTGTCATAAGAAGAGTCTTATGATAGAGTATGACCTCGTAGAATGGAATAGGACAATGATTTTATTTTTTTGTTCTTTATGAATGTATTTGTTATTTCTTACAAAATTTCTGTGTATTGAGTATTTTACTGAGAGAGTTTCAGATTCTAATCACTAGATGATTATTGCTAATAATAGTGGGTCTAAGAAGATTCAGGCAGTCAACTCAAGAAGGCTCACATTAGTATTTCAAGGATTTGATCATAAGATTAATGTGATTAATATTTCTTATGAATCCAAACTGTTAGCACAATAATCTTCTTTTATTTATTTTTTTAATCACATTAATTTGTATGCATATTATTAAAATTGTTGATGATTACTGCAGGCGCAGTAATAGGCAACCATTCAAGAATTTAAAGCACTGAATCTGTTTTTATTTATTTTATTTTGCAATGACGCTAAGGGAGCATTTACTCACCCCAACTACATAGCCTAATATAGGTGACCCCGCAACCAAAGACATGGGATTAGCAATCTTCCAAGGAACCATCGGATCAGAAGAAAGATGCTATACTTCAAATCAAATTAAAGGCATTTGATGGTGACATTGTGAATAATACTATCTCCTCTCCTACACCAACTCAATTTAATGCCTGTACACTTGTTGCTGCTAGTATATACGTCACAATAATATGGGTGACCACTTAAGTAGAAGGGACAGTCAATGGCTACGTCTAGAGCAAGTAATAGGGTAAGTTTCTTGTGATCCCCACTTGGCTTGAACTTCTGACGATCGAGATTAATGCATGTTCGTTCAACCATATTCTCAACAAGCCACAATATTCCAATGGCTAGTAACCGCTAAAGACGGTGCCAATTGTGATAGATGGGAAAATAAAACTGAGACCACTTCAGAAATTACATTCATTTACTCTTTTGTTTGAATCAGGACAATTTGAATACGTCAATGGCAGCGAATGCTCTACCACCCAATCCAAATCACCATGTCAAAACATCGCCCTTCCTAACACTGATTTATGCTACTTGCAGAGTTCCCTATCATACAAGCTAAGTTATGAAGTTATACCTAGACTTTGATAAGGTCTGATTTAGGGAAATCAACTTTGGTGAGAGACCTCATGAATTACCACACACTAAACCACAAATAGAGTGAATCACACCAAGAGAGATAGGAAGAGATTATGTTGGGTAGCGGTGCCAATGCTGTTGTCTTAGGCTTGCCTTAGACTTTAGGAAATACTCTAATGAATGTTCCAAAACTCACAAGATCTTTAGAATCTTTTGTGTGTTAATTTTAATTTCTTTTTCAAATATCTGAGGTAACTGACAGTGAGGAATGTTTCTATTGTTGTTTTTGCATTATTTATTTGTACAATAGGCTTATAATTCTAGCTCTATAAATGTCAATACAGGCCGATTAAGATTCCATCTTTGAAGATAAAACACAAAAAGAAAATAGCAGAGATATGTTTGCTTGGTGTAGGCGACTACTGCAGGAGGGGTTGCTCACTGCATTTTACTTGCAAGCTGCTACCCTTACTAACCTTCTAATGAAGAACAATACAACTAATATATGGAAGGAGGTTGTTGTTTTAGAGGACAGAATAAGGAATCTAGGACACGCAGACTCTTGACATTAAAGGATACACATTTATCGATATGAATGCCTACAAACAGGAGATCAAGCAATTGATGTATGGTGTTACTGGTTGACAGTAACAAGAATGATGCTAATTTATACATTTATATCAAATCATTTTTATTTGTCTATTTATTTATTTTTCCATGGAATGATAATCATATTTTGTGTTTTTTTTGTTTGTGGTGTATTATGTACTATGATGAAGCTGATCTAACAATCTGTGAGGATAAATAGAAAGTAAATCTTTGGGAAGAAACCTAAGAATTAATGGAAGGATATTTCCACACTTTGGATCCATCATAATTATCATTTAGAAAGAGAGTACCCCGCCCTGGGATCAAGTGTTCCACATGGCTTCTGATGAGGTAGTGAGGAATCAATTCAAAAGGAAAGAAAACAAAGCTGTTAGAAGATAACCTTAGGGCAGTTGACCTCCCCCCATTCTTGGTGGTGTGAAATTCCTCAAGCTTCTGAAAAGGTTTAATGGAGGGAGATAGTATCATTTTGTAGTCTCTGATATGCTATATTATTTTGTATTCCTCGATGCAATAAAATTATATTGATATAAGAATCATTATTTGGTTTATACAACAGAGGGAAATACTTCTTGTACATAATATACAACTTTTCAAATAACCCATTTCTGCACTTACATGAGAATCAATCTTTCCACCTCAACCATGAGAAAACTACAGCTCTTTGGGTTAACTAAAAAGAACCGCAAGATTTACTCTTACAATAAAATACTTGAATGAACTATTGAAGGAATACAATTAGATCCATACCAAATCAAACCCTTTCCCAACTCTCTACAATACAAAAATAAATATCATAAAATTAAATAAATTATAATCCAATCCATAAGGGCTTGATCTCCACCCTATCGTAATGGCGTCATGGAGCCTTATGGGCTCTAGTCATACCCCTGAGCAAGGAATTCTATTAACCCCAAGATGATGAATGGGGTTTTCTCAAATCTTACAAAAAGAGGATAAAATAAAAATAGCATAACATCAAGTTACATGCACGTAGGCTCTCCACACACCATATTCAACAAGGATCAACACAAACATATTTACCATCTTACAACAAAATGAATAAAAGGGGATGAAAGAAGGGAACTTATCTTTCTTTTCTTAGATGAGGAAATAGAACTCTTGTACCATCCTTTCCTCTCAAAACCAAACTATTCTTGAGCATCATCTCCTAAGAGGGAGGAATCCTTCATCTTTTGTCCAATTCCCACCAAAATTCTCCAAAAGGAGAAATGGGTAACACCCTACTCATTCTACCTCTCCAACTATATAGGAGTTTCAACTTGCAACATTTTTGATGGGGAGGTTTGGAGTGTACCTCCCTTCTTCAATGAGATTCTTTTCTCATTAAAGAGGCCACATGCACTTGGACAACCCCAAATCTTTTCACCTCTCCATCCTCTCCTCAAAATTCGTCACTCTTCATTATGAGGACTTTTTAGGAGCCAAATCATGTCCTTGGGACCCTATTGCATGCCTACTTGACCCCTACCACTATGGTATAGACCCTAGGGGGTTTATTTTTGTATCCCAACCAAGGAAAATGATCAACAACCCTCTTTAAAGACCCACTTAAAGATCCATCCGAGTTTCACACTTGAGTAAGGGTTCCCAACCCCTAACTCACATAATTAAATATTCTCACAAACCAAAATAAATTATACCTTTAATATCAACCTTCACCTCTTAATCTATCAACATATTAACTTTATATCCTCAAGAAGATGTCTTTTGATTTTCCCATTGGTCTTCCTTTCTTGTAGTGGCACTCTTTCTTTCCTGCACTTTACCAATGAAACCATAAGCAACAATCAAATATCACATAAATCTAATAGCTGAAATAAGATTTAATTGTACAATAATTTCACTTACACTTTCAACTCATATTCACAATTTACGTTTCCTAACTCCTTCATGGTAATGTCAATAAAAATGTCAAAAATATTGTCACATAATCACACTATTTATCATCTACTATACATCTTACCTTCTACTTAGGAAAACATAAGACATATTATGGTTTTACTAATCACATGCAATGTGGGATCTTACATCCCCCTCCCCTTAGCTTAGACTTCCTCCTGGAAGCCGTTAGGGTCTAAAACATAATCCTTATACAGCAACGCATGTAAATCTATTAAACATATCAATTACCTTTCTTTATTGATAAGACAATCCATCATGCGACTATAAGTACACATTAAAAGTTTTTTTTTTTTCATGAATAAAACATCTAAACACTTATAATATGATTTCACAACATAGAGAATTTATCTGATATAGTTATAATTTATAACAAATATTAATATTCATCCATGTAGTTAACATTCTCAATTTGAAAAAATTTCACCAACATATATCCAAACACATTAACATCCTTAGACACCCTTAAAGGTTCCCTTTTTGCATCATAAACATCACTCATGATGTTAGAAAATATTTTTGTTTCATTGACCAATCATGTCTCAGAATTATTAGCTTCACATTTTGTCTAAATATATGCTTAACAAAAAAATTTGCCTTATAATTATGGCACCCATACCATGTCTAAAATAATATAAACTTTGCATCATATGTTGTACTATTTTTTTCACATAGCTCGCAGGCATGCCACATCAAATTTATTTGTAATTTCACATGTACAAACAACAATAGCAAGGATGCTCTTCCCAATTGGGTGTGCCTATCCTCATATAAAGGATGCTCTTCACAATGGGTGTGCTTGTCCTCATACAATCACACAATTTACAACACAAGGCTCACACAATGGGGTTTACAATGATGGATATTCTTGGATACCACTCAAGGCCCTTCTCTAAGGACTCCTCCATACAGAGAAGAATAATCATAATATGAGGGGAAGAATGGATTAATGACCATCACATACTGGTCCCATTCACAACCCCTTTCAAAATAATTCCCTAGCGCATCTACTCCCCTATACGACCTGCCAGGGAACCCACTAGGATATAGCAGTTTACATATGTCACATTACACCATGCTCACCAGTAGTTAGAAAACATTAAGAAAGCCTCAAGCTAAGAAATCATAAGATCATAACCAACATTTCAATAAAACATAAAATTATAAAATCAAGAGAAAAACCAAATAAAGATCAATTGTAGCTACATTTCAACATTCCAATCTTAATTCAAAAATGAAATTAAATAAGTCCTTGAGGAAATTTGGACTATAACAACCTTCAAGTGGCTAAATAGCCTAATACAATAAATAGAAAAGTCCACATTGCTGGCACATAATAAAATAAAACATCAATCAAGAATTACCAATAATTCATATTCCAACAATAAAATCTGCACATTACGAGCACCGCGTGACTTGACAAGCCACCTAAGGGGAGGAGGGGAATGGTGGTTCTCTAACCACATAAGTATAATAGCATGCAATAATCCGGTGGTCCCTGACAACATATATATATATATATATATCACTGGTGGTCCCTAACCACATAAAGATAAATAATTGGTGGTCCCTGACCACATAAATATGAATCACTGGTGGTCCATGTAATTCCATCCTTTACCCATGGGTTATAAACATCAAGGAATAGGTTTACACTATGAACCAACAACTGTGGCTCTCATATGTGGGGGAGAAGGCCATGATCAACATCCATGGGAGGATTACAATGACTTGACATAGATCCTTTATTAGGATTAGGGACAACGCCCTGAGCTCATAATTTCCCGATGGGAGAACATGTGCCTCTCAACCCCTATTTACACTAGCTGGCATCACACTCCCATAAGGGGGGGAACCAAATGCTAGGGGTACACATTTAACATACAAATAAAACTAACACAAAGGAATACATCACATTTCATTTAATAGATACACTTATACACTTAACACATTTATTTGAACTCACAACTAGCTAGCTTACATAAAGGCCATCACAAAGGGCACATATAGGGGATTGTACTAGACATCCACTACCCTTATCCCAAGTTAGATACCCTGTATCTCATACTTGAGGCACAACATATTTGCTGGTTTTCACTTACATGTCATAACATAATACACTTTATGAAATCCACCATATTGTAGAACAAAATCAATTCACTTACATACACTTATTTTTCTTTAAACAATATTCACTTTGCTTCTTAATTTTGTACATATCTACTCACTTTGTATAGGTAAAAGGAATCACTAGTTGATGCACAAATGTAGCTTATGTATATTACTCCATTTTCCTAGAATTTAACAATGCATGGTACACCACACTTCCCATCTTACTAAGTGTTTGACATCACATAAATGATCAAGATCGGTTTTCTATATTTATCCATACCATTATTCTTCTTTCATTCAACTATGTTTGTTATGTTCATTAACATATCAATATGGGTAATTCAACTATATTTTTCACAACCTGTTAGGGAAGATTTCTCACTTAATAGGGAAAGTAGTCAATAATTTTCATTTGAAGCATGGAAATATGAGAAAAGAAAACACACTTGATGCTTAAAACACATAGTAACACATGGAATAGTAATTATCACAACCCATTAATATCTTTTACAATTCTTACATTTCGCTATCTAAATCTAAACTATTTACTGACATGTTATAATCATCATTGTTACAATCACAATTCCATTTAACCTCATAAAAATGCATAATGAGTAGAAGTCTTGAAATTTCTATCTACCTTTAAGCTTTCTCCTTTGCATTCAAGTGTAAATAATTTTACCTCAAAGAGTAAATATGGCCAATAGTATAAAATGCACATTAGTTGAAAGTTTTACAAGTCTACTTTAGCGTCTCTTATCTATATAGTTTAACTTTCCACACCGTGAAATCACACATAATTCATTACTCAATTTATAGATCTTCATACAATTGCTTATTCAATCCATGCAGCATGTATACAACCTTCAAGGTCAACACCTAATTGATTACATTATTACTTCCTTTATGACAAGTTTCCTTTCTTATTTTTGCACCAATAAGTCTTTAGTTCTTAGCTATGTATAAGGAAGTAGTTATGGTGTGTGCCCTAAGTAATGTTGTCACTCCAAATGCATATTTGACAAGGTCTCCTCACCAAGGTTTTAGACTCAATTACTAGAAGGAAATTGTTTTCACATTACCTAAATCAATTTCCACCAATCTTGACATAGTTGTAACTTTGTACGCATTCTCACCTTTGACTCAACTCCTAGAGATCATCTTGATTTTTTAACTATTTAATCTTTAAATAATAGAGCACAAGGGTTTGTTACCTTATAGTTTTATCAAGTTTACTAGGCCATCATCTACTTACACATGTGTTTAAATAACTTTAAAGTTTCACCATTTAAGTCAAGGTGAATATTTTGATTCTAACCACTTTTATACATTGGACTTAATATATAATGCAAGATTTTGATTATTAGTTGATGTTATCATTACCTATCACACATAATACGAATCATTTGTTGCTTCATGAAATCAACCCCTATACACTTATATGTAAATCAAAATCTTTGGTTAATAGGTCAAGGCCTAAGAAAATCATGCCCTAAGGCATACAAGATAAAATTTCATGCATGTATTAATACCAATTTGTGAGTTCAAGCCCTTAAATTTATGTCTAAAAACCTTCACCTTAAGGGTTCAATTTCAATTTTTTATTTTGACAAGATTTTAAATCTCACTATAAGGGTACTTAAATAACACAACACACAATTCAAGGGTGTTATATTTAATTAGTCTAAGAGTTTATAAATTTAAACTTATTTAATTACAACCTTCAACACACTAATCCTTTTTGTGGTTCATAAAATTATTATTTTATTTTTTACTAGTTACATGATTCCAAATATATTTTTTTATGTTCTATCCTTTCTTCACACTAAAGTTGCTATAAGAAAATATGTTGCACTTCGAATGCCCATAACTTTTGGAAATTACCTCCTACTTATCAATTACCTTATTATTGTATTGAAGAATTATGACCTTAAAATTCAACAAAATAACATTTCCTTAATGATACACCTCAGTATGTCCTATTACTCTATTCAAGAATTTATAACAAGGACTATGCCTCAAAACACAATTATGCCCTTTTTAAGTTTTTAAGGAAATTTGATAGCAATGGGCTACATTAATGTCATAACCCTAGTTGACTAGTCTAAAATGGGATCTAGGCATTCACCTTATTCAGGCACCATGTTTAGACTTGCATTTCTTTTAAAAGTTGAATCCATTAATTAATTGCTTGCTTGACCCATCTATAATGGTCACTTCCTGATCATTTAGTACTTTACAATCTTAATTAGGTCACATATTTAAACCAAGTTCTCATTTATCACACCATGCAAGTCCTTTAATTTTATCATTTTGTTCTAACTAGCACAAGGAGGTTTGCACATTTATCCACACACACACAATACTTAATGCCCATTTTATTCCTAGAGTTCCCTAGGCTTGCAACCTAGGGCTCTAATACCAAGTGTCATGCCTAAAAAAATTTTGCTCGAAAACACAACTAATTTTTTTATTTTTTTTCTGTTTAAACATTAAAATATGTTATAAAAAGGAGACTTCACTACAATAACTTAAGTCAGTTAATTATAAGTACTCAATTTCTTAGCATCCTTTATAATCAACCCTAGAATATTCCTACTTCTACCTAATTAATAGTACACAAAATTACATTCAAGTTGTTTTGGTTTTAACCATCATTTCAACATTTACATTATTATTGCACTAATGTTGTTCTTAACATCCAAGGATGGTGATGTTCATTTACATTGAGAAGATTTGTGCCCACCATAATAATGATGTCTACAAGGAGGATCCTTCCTTTAAGTTGTCATAAAAGGAACCAGGACCTCCCCTAGCTAATACAAACAACCCTAGTCACATATTTTAAACATGAATGAAATTCCTTAATGACATTAGTATAGATTTTCCAACCATTGTTATTATTATTATTTTTCTACAATGACATTATGATTAGTTCAACTATCATTTGGGCACTACTAATGTTGCTAATATTTCACTACTGCTTAAGTCTCAATGACAATTTATCAAAATTTCCATATGAGATTTATTATCTATTCAGTAAGTTATCCTTGGTAATGGAACACCTTATGGTTTACAATCAAGTTACTCACTGATCATGCTATTTGTAATTTAAAAATTTGAGAACCTCCTCAATGGTAAGAATAAAGTAGTGACCCTTATTATTATAAACCAACGTTCCTAAACTTTGATTGACATTTAAGCCACTATGATAATATTATTACTTAATAACAACAAATTCAACAATCCAACCTTGGTGAAGAAAAATATGTTATGATTATGATTATTTATTAAGCACAATAATGCAACTAACAATGTTTTTTTTGCCATCATGATAAGAAAACATTTAAACTATTACACTACAAGCTCTAGATTTATTTTGGTATACTCCTTATTAGTTTAATATCAAATTTTAGGATGCTAATCTTAATATCAAAATATTAATAATAAAGTTTGTGCCATTGGTACTATAAATATTATAATCATTATTCATCTCCTTATTAATATTAATCTTACCATATGATAAAAGTTCCAAAAATACTAAATCCTAGTTTCTCTTGATATTACTATTATTGTTTATTATGAATATTCATAATTCTCTTTAATTGCAATTATTAATTCTTTATGAAAAACAAAACATTATCTTAATCAATAAAAAAATTACTAATTTTTATTATTTTATTTATCTAAATCTTATAAAATAATAATAATAATAATTAATTATCATATAATTTAATAATATAGCATAATATATAACAAATATTTGTTTAAGTCTCTTATTATAAATTTATATATAATATTTATATCCCATTATGAATTAGCACCAATTTTTATCATATATAATATATAAAATATAAAGTATAAACTAAGCAGTATTGTTTCTTACCCTTTAACCTATGAGAGAAGAAAACACATTTATACATATCTTGTTTTAAAGAATAATTAAACTAATTTCAGTATCTTCTTTTTCTTTAAAACTTTTGTCCCTATCTTATTCCTTCTTACGTAAGAGGAATCACTTCTTTTAAATATAAAAAGTAAAAGAATGTTCTTGTATGGAAGTAAGGATAAATATCATGAAATAGAGTATAGCGTGACCTAAAAGAATTTCTGAAGCCCTAAACTCTTGTGAAATACATGGAGAGAAGAGAAGTGTGGCAGTATGAGCGCAAGTAATTTGCAAGAAGAATACTGTAATAAGAAGAGTCTTATGATAGAGTATGACCTCGTCGAATGGAATAGGATAGTGATTTTTTTTTTTTATTCTTTATGAATGTATTTATTATTTCTTACAAAATTTCTGTGTATTGAGCATTTTACTGAGAGAGTTTCAGATTCTAATCACTAGATGATTATCGCTAATAATAGTGGGTCTAAGAAGATCCAGGCAGTCGACTCAAGAAGACTCACATTAGTATTTCAATGATCTGATCATAAGATTAATGTGATTAATATTTCTTATGAATCAAAACTGTTAGCACAATAATTTTCTTTTATTTATTTTTTTAATCACATTAATTTGTACGCATATTATTGAAATCGATGATGATTATTGCAGGCGCAGTAATAGGCAGCCATTTAAGAATTTAAAGTACTGAATATGTTTTTGTTTATTTTATTTTGCAATGACGCTAAGGGAGAATTTACTCACCCCAACCACATAGCCTAAAATAGGTGACCCCGCAACTGAAGACATGGGATTAGCAATCTTCCAAGGAACCATCGGATCAAAAGAAAGATGCTATACTTCAAATCAAATTAAAGGCATTTGATGGTGACATTGTGAATAATACTATCTCCTCTACTACACCAACTCAATTTAATGCCTGTACACTTGTTGCTGCTAGTATATATGTCACAATATTATGGGCAACCACTTAAGTAGAAGGGTCAGTTAATGGCTATGTATAGAGCAAGTAATAGGGTAAGTTTCTTTTGATCCCCACTTCGCTTGAATTTTTGACGATCGAGATTAATGCATGTCCATTCAACCATATTCTCAGCAGGGCACATTATTCCAATGGCCAGTAGCCGCTAAAGATGGTGCCAATCGTGACACATGGGAATATAAAATTAAGACCACTTCAGAAATTACATTCATTTACTCTTTTGTTTGAATCAGGACAATTCAAATACATTAATGGCAGTGAATGCTCTACCACCCAATCTAAATGACCACGTGAAAACATTGCCCTTCCTGACACTGATTTACGCTACTTGCAGAGTTCCCTATCTTACAAGCTAAGTTATGAAGTTATACCTAGACTTTGATAAGGTCTGATTTAGGGATATCAACTTTGGTGAGAGACCTCATGAATTACCACACACTAAACCACAAATAGAGTGAATCACGCCAAGAGAGATAGGAAGAGATTATGTTGGGTAGCAGTGCCAATGCTGTTGTCTTAGGCTTGCATCAGACTTCAGGAAATACTCTAATGAATGTTCCAAAACTCGCAAGATCTTTAGAATATTTTGTGTTAATTTTAATTTCTTTTTCAAATATTTGAGGTAATTGACAGTGAGGAATGTTTATGTTGTTGTTTTTGCATTATTTATTTGTACAATAGGCTTATAACTCTAGCTCTATAAATGTCAATATAGACCGATTAAGTTTCCAGCTTTGAAGATAAAACACAGAAAGAAAATAGCAGAGATATGTTTGCCTAGTGTAGGTGACTACTACAGGAGGGGTTGCTCACTGCATTTTAATTGCAAGCTGCTACCCTTACTAACCTTCCAATGAAGGACGATACAAATAATATGTGGAAGGAGGGTGTTGTTTTAGAGGAGAGAATAACGAATCTGGGACATGTTGACTCTTGACATTAAAGGATACACATTTCTTGATATGAATGTCTACAAACAGGAGATCAAGCAATTGATGTATGGTGTTACTGGTTGACAACAACAAGAACTATGCTAATTTATACATTTATATCAAAATATTTTTATTTGTCTATTTATTTATTTTTCCAGGGAATGATAATCATATTTTGTGTTTTTTGTTTGTTTGTGGTGTCTTCTATACTGTGATGAAGCTGATCTAACAATCTGTGAGGAGAAATAGAAAGTAAATCTTTGAGAAGAAACCTAAGAATTAATGGAAGGATATTTCCACACTTTAGATTCATCAAAATTATCATTTAGAAAGAGAGTACCCCGCCCCATCAAGTGTTCCACATGGCTTCTGATGAGGTAGGGAGGAATCAAGTCAAAAGGAAAGAAAACAAAGCTGTTAGAAGATAACCTTAGGGCAACCAACCTCCCCCCATTCTTGGTGGTGTGAACTTCCTCAAGCTTCTAAAAAGGTTCAATGGAGGGAGATAGTATCAGTTTGTAGTCTCTGATATTCTATATTATTTTTGTATTCCTCGATGCAATAAAATTATACTGATATAAGAATCATTATTTGGTTTATACAACAGAGGGAAATACTTCTTGTACATAATATACAACTTTTCAAATAACCCATTTCTACACTTACATGAGAATGAATCTTTCCACCTCAACCATGAGAAAACTACAGCTCTTTGGGTTAACTAAAAAGAACTACAAGATTTACTCTTGCAATAAAATACTTGAATGAACTATTGAAGGAATACAATTAGATCCATACCAAATCGAACCCTTTCCTAACTCTCCACAATACAAAAATAAATATCATGAAATTAAATAAATTACAATCCAATGCATTAGGGCTTGCTCTCCAGCGTACCCTAATGGCGTCATGGAGCCTCGTGAGCTCTAGCCATACCCCCGAGCAAGGAATTCTACTAACCTCGAGATGATGAATGGGGTTTTCTCAAATCTTGCAAAAAGAGGATAAAAAGAAATTAGCATAACATCAAGTTACATGCACATAGGCTCTCCACACACCATATTCAACAAGGATCCACACAAACATATTTACCATCTTACAACAAAATGAATAAAAGGGGATGAAAGAAGGGAACTTATCTTTCTTTGCTTAGATGAGGGAATAAAACTCTTCTACCATCGTTTCCTCTTGAAACCAAACTATTCTTGAGTACCATCTCCTAAGAGGGAGGAATCCTTCATCTTTTGTCCAATTCCCACCAAAATTCTCCAAAAGAAGAAATGGGTAACACCCTACTCATTCTGCCTCTCCAACTATATAGGAGTTTCAACTTGCAACTTTTTGGATGGGGAGGTGTGGAGTGTACCTCCCTTCTTCAATGAGATTCTTTTCTCATTAAAGAGGCCACATGCACTTGGACAACCCCAAATCTTTTCACCTCTCCATCCTCTCCTCAAAATTCGTCACTCTTCATTATGAGGACTTTTCAGGAGTCAATTCATGTCCTTGGGACCCTATTGCATGCCCACTTGACCCCTACCACTATGGTATAGACCCTAGTGGGTTTATTTTTGTATCCCAACCAAGGAAAATGACCAACAACCCTCTTTAAAGACCCACTTAAAGATCCATCCGAGTTTCACACTTGAGTAAGGGTTCCCAACCCCTAACTCACATAATTAAATATTCTCACAAACCAAAATAAATTATACGTTTAATATCAACCTTCACCTCTTAATCTATCAACATATTAACTTTATATCCTCAAGAAGATGTCTTTTGATTTTCCCATTGGTCTTCCTTTCTTGTAGTGGCACTCTTTCTTTCCTACACTTTACCAATGAAACCATTAGCAACAATCAAATATCACATAAATCTAATAGCTGAAATAAGATTTAATTGTACAATAATTTCACTTACACTTTCAACTCATATTCACAATTTACGTGTCCTAAATCCTTCATGGTAATGTCAATAAAAATGTCAAAAATATTGTCACATAATCACACTATTTATCATCTACTATACATCTTACCTTCTATTTAGGAAAACATAAGACATATTATGGTTTTACTAATCACATGCGATGTGGGGTCTTACAGACATCTTCAGGGTAATCAAAGATATGCACAAAATTACTCAATTTCTTATCTACTTTCAATTTGGTAATAAATCCCTTAGGATCATGATTCCTCGAGTGGATAGTCTCCAACTTATAAGGCGCCAATAGATGTACTAGTTGCTTCCATGCCCCTTTCACTAGAACATAATCAACAAATGTTGTCCACTCTAGAAAGAATGACCCTTTCCTTGTTGTATTTGGTAGGTGCACTATCTGTGAAGCTCCTAATTGCCTCATGATTTCAAGGAATCCTATTAGAACCTCTCTTGGAAAGACATATGGAACCAGACCATTTCCATATACCCTGAAAATTGTTTTGTTAGGATATAAAATCAAGTCTCCCCAATTATGACTCAAGTTCAAGTCTGGCCTCATCTCCATGGATCTCAAAACCCATTTATTTATTTGGGAATTCTTGGTGGTTCATATATTAGGGACCTCCTTATTCTTGATGCAAAATCATTTTGAAACATCAAAAAATTGTATTTCTTATCATCCTTATCTAGAATTCGGGACCAACACGGAATAGGAAAATCAACACCTTCCTCCTTCCTTCTCAAAGTTATATCCTTCTCAAAGATCTCCTACCCTTTATGCAAGAACATGAGCATTAATGGTGAATACCACCATAACTTTACCCATTGTTTCCCTTCCTTCAGCTCAACCAAACCTTTGTGCATATGTTTTGCTAGATAAGTCCAATAATCATAGACTATGCTATATGCTAGATGTTGTAAATGTGTGGCCAAATAACTATATTCTTTCTGCAATGTGTTGGTTGGATAAAAATCAATGATCTAGCATAAGGAATAGACAATCTTCTTGAAGTAACTCATTGGGAAAGACTCAAGCTCCTTCTCACCAATCTTGATCTACTTTTTTTCTTTCCCAATGCCAGTCATTGCGGTATTCATAGGCAACATCCTTGTCCTGATGAACACCTTGGTGTTGTTGTGTTCCTTACTAATTTCATCCTTATCGAAAGGAATCATATCCTGACTCCACTCATGCAAGTCAAAAATATATTCAATCTCCTTCTTGGTTATTTTACCATGTCTATCATATTAAATGTCCTGACCACCCTACAAATTAGGTCATACCTTGAGGTGATATCTTTCAAAAGATCAACATCTATATACACATTGGAAACAGTTAACTTTCCCATGTCTAACCTCCAAGGATTACAGAAAGGAGCTCCAAGATTCCTGTTCCCAAACCAATGTTGAAAAAGCTGCCATCCAGTATAAGGCACTTTGACATCCTTTCTATAGCTTTATTTTTCCACCACTCCTCTCACAGTAGGGCCATAGAAAAAGACCTTTCCTTTAGGTTTATTATTTGTAGAAGAGGGTAACAAGTCAATTACATCCTAGGAGAGTTTTCTGGATTGGGTCGAAGGGGCTGAAATTTGTACTTTGGGAGCCATGAATTTTGTGTGTACCAGAGTTCTAATGAGAAGAATTTTAACTACCAATCTCCTAATTGAAACCTATGACTCAGGAAGAGTGCTAATTCCAAATGATTTTATAGGGCTATGAACTTTTAAAGATAGAATTAACCCTAATTCCAAGTAATGAAAGTAAAGCAATAAAACACACATGTCTGAAAGCAAATTGAAAGTGAGCCCTAATTCAGAAAATTGAAAAAAGCATAAAACTGTGTTTGTCATACTTATGGCTTTCAATTGCAATAAACCCTAATTCCAATCAGGACAAACTCTACAAATCACTTCTTTGAATTCTTCGTATCATTCCAAACATGTCCTCAAATCCCAAATAAGCAAGAACTGATCGTATACACATTTTGGAAGCAATTGAATAATTTTATGGGTCACCTCTGCCATTACTACTCACTCATGCGAAGTGAATCAATTGCAATGGGTGTACTTTGCATCTTTGAATTTGCATCGTTGATCTTCAACTAACATGGCCATCTCAAACAACTCAGATTGAGTCAATGACATTTGAATTTACATTGCTATTCCAGCTTGGAAAAATGGCCAATAGAAACATGCCAAATGGGCCTTCTTCATGTACTTGTGGGCTCCACTTACCAATATTTGTAGAACATATATGGCAGATTCTCGCGGGCCTCGCTACTTTTGATGAGCATGTATCTTATCTCTATGAGTTGGCGGGGAACGGTGGCGATCATCTTTTTCCTTTCAATCATCACTGTCGATCTTAAAACCTCAAGCATTGGAATGGAACACAATGGTTGGGCCCACACACCCAATCAAAAATGTGTCAACATCTTACTAATCTTGCAGCAATTAAAATGCCGTCACTTGGGACATGCGAGCCAGTGAGGAGTGGCTAAGATTAAATCCCATAATGTGGTAACCCTTAAACTTGCACATGAAAAAAAATTAGTCATAAAAGAGGGCCTTGACTAGGCTGACAAGAGTTTACCCTTGGATATCGATGAATTAGACTTAAGTCACTTATGAACACAATATTAAAACCCAACTTTCGGAAGATTAAAACACTTTGTGGCTGGAAGTGACCAAATAACCTAAGCAAAGGGGGCGGTAAGGAACACATAAAGATGACTCAGAATACGACTTATATCACTAGAAACCAGGAAAAACAAGTCAATAGAAAATTAAAACACCCAAGAATTATACATGGAGCAATTGAGAGCAAGGTTACCTAGGTAAAACCCTAAACCCTACCTATGGTTGACATGTCACATGTTACTATCAAGCACAAGAGGACCTCAAAATATCAAGAATTTTAAAGGCTCTATCACATGGTTTGTACTCCATGAATGGTTCATATCAAAGTCCCACCTACCCAATAGTTGGAGTTTATTTATAATGAAGTTAGTAGTAGCACCAAGCTAAGAGAAAACTTCCCATTCATATTCATCCATAGAAGTTTGATGGTTCAAATCATCAGTATCACTGCCATGTTCTTCTTCAATCATGGATGTAACTAGAAGTCTATTTACATGCCAAGGATGATAACCAACTGTCTTCAAAAATTTCCAATTTTGTATTATCTCTTGTTTGGAAAGACCTATATCTATTTTTATGTTTTGGAAAGGTTTTTATAACATAAGTTCAGTCAAACAAAATGTCTCAAATATTTTGGTATCTTCGATGGGAACAGTCTTGAACAACAGGTACGCAAGGACAATTGCAGGCCAGTGTATCAGTTTCCATATTTCTGTATATAAGTGGACCAAGTCAATTCCGGATACACCACATAGCTCTAGAGGCCTTTGCATATTCCAATGAATATAATTTGTTGGCAAGTCTTTATCAACATCATCTTTATTTATACTAAACCATTCTTTTTTTCCAACATTCAAAAAAACATATTGTCGGCTTGAAGTGAGAAGAGGCAATTTCTTTAACATATGGCATGTTTCCTATGTAGAGATGTCACACTCCACAATAATATTCATCATGCATTTTTTATATGCAAGCAGTTCTCTATCCTCAACTATATTTGTATTTGCAAGTCTTTTCAACATATTAAGATAATTTTCTGATTTCTTCTTAGGTTTAGTTGTATATTTAGAAATATAATTTAAAACAATTTTCCTAGAAACAACTAGCTAGCAGTCAACATTGGCACCCCAGATTGCTAGCACAGGTGGGCTATGAATATTTAGGTGATCAAAATTTCTTGCTAGCTTGTAGGATTTGTTAGACTCAACATCAAATGTCAATGTAGAGGTAAGTTGTTGTTGCCAAGGTGATTTATACCGACATTGTAATTGCTCTCATTTTTCCTTAAAAAAGTATATTCAAAGAATTTTGTGTGCCTTTGAACTATATTTAGAAACTCTTCATAATCTATGATTGGATCACTGGAAAGAATCTAACTCATTGAAAGCAAGCAAAAATTTTCTTTAGAAAAATGATACATTCTAAGCAATCTCTGTGCAGGGAAATATGGATTCCAAGCTAAAACATATCTATCAAAAAGTGCCTTGCCATGGTAATATCATGGTGATTAGACCAATCAAGAGTGTCCATATCAGGAGCTTCTAGAAGCCATAAAAAACTATGCACATGTGATGCAGGAGCATCTAGTGGTGTAAGGGCAATCTTGCATTACCCAAAAATAGTTAAATTTCAAGTTTCTTGGTTTTTAGATGTTTTTACATTTTTGGATACCCTTTTCATCATAATGAAATTCCCAATTTATGGTTTTTATTTTTTATTCCTGGGTTGAAAGATATTGCAGTTTTAGTTTCCTAGATTTGCACTTGAAAATCTTCCGTGTTAGATTTGACGCACTTAGAGTTCCCGGATCATCCCTGAAACTTGCCGAAATTGGGATAGCAAATTGTAAGTGCGTTATTGACTTCGAGACCTTTCCAACGGTTCAAACAGTTCATGAATCGGAGTCCCGGATCAAAAGTTATGGCCCCGAGAAGTTGGCGCACTTTCTAGAAGATACAATTGCAAATGTTCTTTTGAAATTTGAACTTCAAGTTGTAATTTTTGGCACCAAACTACCTAAACTCAAATTTGAATGTTGTTTTGGCTCCAAACTAAAGAGGAGCTCTATTTATGGATGGGTTTCTAATTTTTGGGTAACTTTTTGGGGACAAGCTTGCATATTGCGAAAGGGCGATTATGTAGCTTTCTGTAACTTGCATGTGTTGTAGAACTTGGGGATTTGATAGCCTCTGCATGTAAGAAGCTCCATTTTCTGATTAATAAAATTATTCTCTTGTTTGTGGGTTATTTTCTAAGTCTCGAGGTTA